>VWZN01013651.1:60372-88352 GCA_013396955.1 Regulus satrapa | reverse complement strand
GGCTGTCGGGACATCCCCGCGGCTCCCTGCCCTCACCGGGCTCTCGGGAATCCCTCTGGACTCAGGGCCGGTGGATCCGGAGCTGGGATCTGCCCCCTCGCCCGGTGCCGGGCACACAGAGCATCCCTGAAGCTTTGGGGTGCAGAGGTTTGCGTTGCTGTGTGCAGGGGTGCCCGAGGTGCAGACACACACACAGAGCTCCCGGGACACCGCCCAGCTGTGGGAAGCAGGCACAGGGTGATGGAGATACAGCAATTCCCGATCTGCACGGTTTTTCCTCCCTTTCTCTGAAACAGGGAGAGTTGCTGCTTCAAACCTCAGAAGAGGCAAGACTAAAAGCATTCCTGCAAGTTCAGCTGTTGTTGTGAGGTTTTCCATGCATGTTCTGGAGTTATTTTAGTTTCAAATAAACTTTGTTTAGACCACAGATCAAAATCTGTCAAACGATAGGCTAGTTGTTTTTCTTACTCTTCCAGGCAGCTTTGGGTTACTGCAAGTTCGAATTACTTCACCTGGTATGTCCCAGCCAGGTTATATTTTGTGCTAAAGCAGGAGCTAAGTGTAAAGAAGCATTTTCCCTGACGTTTTTCGTCTAATCTAAGCAAGCTGTTCAGTGTTAGCTTTTTGTGTTCAAAGCCCAACCTTGGTAGCAAGAAAGCAAAGCCCACAGTTAATATTTGCTGCCAAAGATGAGTGGATACTCACAGCTGTTTAAAGACCTGAATTCAGTCCCTGCTTCTCCAGAGCTAATTTTGGGTGCAGACTGCCCAAAAAATTGAACCAGTGATCAGTTCAGGGCTTCTTGGTTTGTGGGAGCCTGGGATGACGGTGGTGTTTTAGGATATTGATTAAAAACCAGTCCCTTGAATTTCAGTTTGGGTGCAGTGAACATCTGCTTTAATAAACTCGGCCTGTTTCTTTTATTCTGTTTGAGGTGTATATTTAGTTGTGATTTGTTAGTCAGTGCTCATTAGGAGCTTTAAAGCTGCTGGAGCAAAGATTTTCCATAAATTTAAAGTATTACTCATGTAATTGTTTTGAAAATTAACCATACTTCCAGTTTTAGGTGCACTTTACCGTTCAAGTCACGAGATTCTCCTAATAGCAAAGAAATTTGCTTTTCAGAGTTACCCCTGTAGCTCCAGATTCCTCCTGCTGCTGCTGAAGTTCACAAAACAAGCGTCAGGATCATTTCTCTTTCCTCTTCGAAGTTTGCTGCAAACAGTGATCCTCGTGGATGAATTTCCTAAATACTCCTTTGCTAACTGAGTATTGCAGGAGTGGGCTTGACTTCTGCCTCCTGGAGCCGAGGAGGGCTTAATTTGAGGGAGCTTTGAAAACAAAACTTGAATTTCTCTCTGTGCTCCGAGCTGAGAGAAAGCTCTGCCTTATCATGGGGTGCCCTTCAAATGCCTGCCCTCAGGAATAGCTGCTTGGCTCCAGCACAGCCACATGTTTGTGCTTGTGCCCAGGGCAAGGAAGGCACCGTTTTCAATAACCACACCGAGATTTAGACATTATTTCTTCATGCTGAAGGTCATCCCGGCTGTGGTTGTTGGTTCTCTGCTGCGATATGCTTTCCCTCTCCTCCATCCTGCTCCCACGGGCAGAACCAGGTCATTATGTTCTTTTCTGACACTGGGATTAGAAGGTGGACTGTTGTAAAAAAACTGCTTTTGTGCAATACAGGTGTGTCCAGGGGGATGTTTTCCCAAGGGAAATTGAGATTTTCTTTCCCTATTTTTTTTTTCCCCTTGGAAAAAAGCTTTGGGCTGGAGATCTAGCTGTCTTCTGGATCCCCAAGTCAGTAATTAAGGGTGAAAAGTTGACATCTGAGGCTGAGATTTCCAGCTTAGATATAAATATATGTGGTATCATATTTTAGTATTTCAGGAGAAGCTTGTGACAGAATTAATTTTCTTCACTGTGGCTACTATGGGGCTGTCAAAAAAAAAAGGCAAATTAAAGGAAGAGAAAGAAGCAAGAACATTTGAGCTTGTCAGACATTGTAGAGGATCAGTTAAATGCCTCAGATTTCCTTGTCCTGATCACCTGGAAAAGAGGAATAATTCCTTTAACACATCACTTAAAAAAAACCACAGTTATCACTTGATCTGTGTAAAGGGAGGTGACACTATTTGGAAAGTCTACTTGGAGGAGCTGACTAGAGATTAGATCAGAGCAGACAGTGAAAATCTTGTGTTTTGAGGCAAGGGAAACGTGGCTGTTGCACAGAGAGCCTGGCTCTGTGTCCCTACAGGATGCAGTTGCCAGAATCTGGAATTGAAATATTTCCTGGCTGGTTATTTCCTACCACTCATCCTTTTTCCCAATTTAGTCTTTCATGCTATTTTTCCCCTTGAAAGACGTTTCCCTTTCCCTTTTGTAGAGCTGGCTTTAAGCAGCACAGGAACATATGGCAGTTCCTTTCCCTTTTGCACCGTGCACACTTTTCCTTCTGCACGTTTTCTTTGCTCTTTTTCACTCCTGACTGTTTACACCAGGCCAGACCCAGCCCTGGGCAAAGACAATGGGATAAAAAGAGGGTAATGAGGAACAGGAGCTGGCACTGCAGGGGGAATGATGTGGATAATGTATCTAGTGAAATGATAAATCTCAGTGGGGACGAGCCACCCTCGCCTTGCTGGGAGGGAATTTTGAGCAGTGTGTGACCGCACCTTGTGATACCGTCATTGGCATTAAACTGTCGAGGTGTGCTGGCTGTTAGACCCTGCTTCAGAGGCACTTTGGGGTCATTTTGCAGTCCTTGTTCCCTGCAGGGGGCTGGGCTCCTCGGCCCGCAGCGCCCGCGAGGACAGCTGGCTCAAATCCCTCTTCGTGCGCAAAGTGGATCCCAGGAAAGATGCCCACTCCAACCTCCTGGCCAAAAGAGAGACCAGCAGCCTGTACAAACTCCAGTGTGAGTGATGGCTTTGTGCTCAGCAGCACCGTCCCTTCCCTCTGCCCCAGCCTGCCTCACGGCCCTCTTGTTGTTGTTGTTGCAGTTCACAATGTCAAACCTGAATGTCTAGAGGCCTACAACAAGCTCTGGTAAGTGTGTGAGTTCTCCTTTCACCTTTTAGACATGTTGGTTTGAGCTGAAAATTGGCATTTGTCATAGGTATGTAGAAGGGAGGGTGAAAGAATTCTGCTTTTTGTAGGATTTGGTATTAAATAGATCCTATGAAGGAGCAAAACCTCCTGTACTCAGTTCACCCCACTTCCCTCCTGGCATTCTCATTTCCTGAGCTGCAGCTGAGGATGATTCCTGTCATGAGAGCTTTGGGGACATTTGCTGGAGCAGCTCTCCCCCTTTCCCTGAGGGGTGTTAAAGTTCCTGATCCTGCAGGGAAAGGTGGGATGTTGGCATTGCCACTGCACCTGCCAGCTTGAGGATGGGTTTTGCCTGCACACTTGAAGGAGAGAGAGGTCCCTGGTAAATGAAACTACACCGGTGTTAAACTCAGGTAGAACTTTGAGATGTTGAAAACCCAGTTTCTCATTTCCTCTCAGCTCATTTATATCCCTCTGCACAAGTCCTGTTGCTGAGCTGCTCCCAAGGAGTTCCACAAACCCTTGGATGGGATCTCTGCTTTGGGGTGATTCCCTGCAAAGGGAGCAGTACTGGGACAGCTTTCCCAAAAAGTAACAGCTTTAGAACACACAGGAATTACTCATATTTGAAATGCTTTAAGGGTAAAACTGCAGAAATATTATTCCTTTCCTGCCTCTACAATCCCCCCCTCTAGAGCCCTGAAAGAACTGTGTGCTTTAAATTTGGGGATGGAGTGAGCCTGGCACCCAGCAGTGCTTTTCTCACTGACAATAAAAAACATTCTCTGCATAATGACACCTTTCTGCAACCAGCTCTGAAGTGTGAGCAGAGCAGCTGGGCTGGAGGGAGGGGAGGAAGTCCCAGCTCCCAGTTCATGTCCTCAGCTGGTACTGGGTGGCTCATCTGTCACCCCTGTGCCTCCCTGTGTTGGGCCAGAACTCTTTTCCCTGCTAGAGAAGCATAAAAAGCCACTGGAATAACATTCAGCTGAGGTATTTTTAGCTTTTTTGTTGTTGTTGTTTAAAAAGTAGCTACACAGTAAAGGACAATTAGCATTCAACCAGCTTTGCTGTTTAAAAACTGAATATAAACATGTCCAATTATGCAAGACAGGGAGTCACTTCTCTGCAGTACTTCATGAGCTGCCTGAATGCTGAGAGAGAGCAGAGATTTCTGTTTTCAAGGAAAGAGACAAACAGCAAAGAAAGAAACTGCTGACAGCAGTCAGATGAAATATCTGTGGTTAGATTGATTCTTTCCAAAGCAAATTGAAGTATTTCAGGCAAAGAGACAACTTGAATAAAGTAATAAACAAAATTAAGCCTCTCTGAACTTTTCCTCCTGCCTCTTCATAAAGAAAAAAAAAAGGGCAGGTTAAGTGTATATCAAAACAAAATGAGGATTAGTCATCAGATATTAATAAATAATGCAATGAGGACAATTACAAGAAAATTTCATGAATCACTGTGGTTAAGGAGCCCGTCTGAAGAATTAGGGACAGGATTTTTTAAAAGGTATTCTGTGGGCAATTTCTCTAATTTGCAACAATATGTGGTAGAATTTGGCAGTAATTTCCCATTTTTCTTCTTCAAAGCTGCCTTTCCAGGATCTCATTCTGCTTTGCAAAAATGAACTGGTGCTGAAACATCCTTGAGAATATCCTTGGAGAGTCATTTTATCACATTATTTACACTGGCTAGTGAGAAAATATCGAGGTACAAATTGGTAATGAGATTTGCTCAAGGTTGTCTGGAAAGTCAGTGGCAGAATCCAGAGGAAAACTCATCTCTAATGACTCCCAGCCCCAGCCCAGCCTACTTTTTATTCGTTGATACTGTGCAGAAACTCGTTGCCTGTGAGCCAAACTGAGGAGGAAGGATAATTATTCAGGAAAAAAATAGAAAAGGCAGAGTTCAACCAGACTAATTGACTTATTCATCAAGGCAGAGTGCAGGGAAAGCTGTCTTGGCCGAGTCAGCAATCAGCAAAACTTAATTTCCTCATGCTAATATGGGCCACTTCTAAAGTTTGAAGGAGTGTTAGAAACCCTGGGAAGAGTCAGGCACAAGTTTTGTGTTGGAGGTGTTCTTGAGGCAGTGCTGCTGCTCACCAGTGGGCGAGCTGCCTCAGAGTGAGAGCACTTTGTGAAATCAAAAAGCAGTCCTCTGAGGTACAGCCATTATTTCATTTATCAGGTTGGTTTTGTTCATTCAGCTCAGCAATTGTAGCTGGTTTAGAAGAGTGTGTTTTCATATTTCTGTGTGCGTTCTCCACCCCTGTGAGGGGAGCTTTTCCTCGAGGAAATCACCCATGTAGGCTGAACTTTCAGTGAGATACCCTGATATTTGTTTTCCTGATGTGTTGGGTAACCTTTTAGATAGACACAATTACTTAGGTACCCCTAATCTACTGCATCCAAAGAATTCTTTGTTATGAATTCCTTAAAAAAAAATGGTAACACTCACCTTAATTCTCTGTAGGGGCCACCTTCCCCCTGCATAGCAGAATTTGATGTTTCAGCTTTCTCCTCTGCAAAATAAAGCTTGTGAATGTTCCTAGCATGATGCTGTGTTATACTGTGGCCTCCCTGAAGGCAATGCAACCCAGTGTCTGTGTGTTCCTTGTTTTCAAGTCAAGAGGTGCTGCCAAAGATTCATGAAGAAAAACACTACCCTTGTGCTCTGGTGGGGACTTGGAACACGTGGTACGGAGAGCAAGATCAGGCTGGTAGGAGATAGAAGTACAACCCAATGTAAACCCATGTGCTTGGCAGGTGGTTTTTGTTTTTTTTCTTGTTTTTTTTTTCTTTTTAAAATCATCTCTGTTGACACCCAAACCCTCTGGGGCCATGTGTGAGGTGAGGGAGTGTGTGCATCACTTCTCAGCTGTCTTCAGTGTGCAGTGCTTGCTTTTGTCATGCCGGGTTGGACAGCAGAGCCTTCATTCTTTCAGTTTTGTCTCCTTGTTGATGTATTTTCACGTTTCCCACGGTTGTTAAAATTAACAGGTTTTGGGGGATGTATTTGTGAAATACAGTCCTGTGGGCACAGCTCCTGAATATTGATGGGTAACTCTTGCAAAGGCAGAGTTTTGTCCCTCCTTGGGCAGTGTAAAAGCTTTGCTCAGCCTTTTAGACTGGAATTGCTGAATGATGATGAATTGCAAATCGTTCCAACCCATCTGCATTGTAAACTTAACATCAAACTTCACTGGGGGAAAGTAAAAATCCTCCTGTTCATGTTCATGCAAGGATACTGCCTAACTACGAAAACAAACTGGAGCTAGACATGACTGAAGAGCTGCTAGAGAGGTAAAACTCCAAAGAGCCCAGTGTAGAGAGAAAACCTGACAAATGCTCTGGGAATTGGAGGGAATGGGAAGCCACAGATCCAAACCCACAGAGGTTCTGTGAGAGCTGTGCCACGATCGGTGCTGTTGCTTCCTAATTAGAAAATAAACTCCTGCACACATCAATTCTGCCTGCACTGCCAGCATATTGCAATATTGACACGGAACAAACGCAGACAATTAACAGCACATGAACCAAACAACGTCCGAGAGCCAACCCTGGAAGCTGAAGGGGAGTTGGGGAATGAGGACAATTGAAATGGGAATTCCTCAGGCAAGTCCCAGCGGCTGCCTTTGGAACAGATAAACACAGGCTGGATCTGTCACTGCATCCCCAGCCTGCCTTGGAAATGTTCTTGCAGCACTGGGATGAAGCAGATTGTGGGGTTTGACTTGTTCAGTGCTGGTTAATATCAGGTGGATCCATCCCATCTGCCCTGGGCTGAGGCAGCCAGGAGCAGGAGGAGGAATCTGCTCTCACAGGGAAGTGCCTCCCATCAGCAAACCGGGAGTTTGATCTCTTGGAAAAGGCACAGAGCTGCTTAAGAGGGGAGAAAATAGGTTTTATTTTTCTCTGAGGTGAAATTACTGCCTCGCTATACTAAATGCTTGTAAACACATCTTTCTGTGATTTATTAAAGGGGTTTGTTCGGATTTGTTAAAGAGGGAATGCTGTTTAAAAAAAAATCCAGATACAAACATAGATACTGGAATTGTTTTTATGGGGGAAATCCCAGCAAATGTTCCGTTTCCTTCTGCTTTTGTTAATGTTGAGCTCAGAAATAACATTTGCATTGTTTTTCATGTTCTACAGAAAGTGTCTTGCTTCTGTGCTGGAGTAATTTACTGAACTGAAAATCTGCCCCTCTGTTGCTCTTAGATGAAATTGGTACAAAGCACATTTTTGGAGCTAAGTCATCCTCTTCAACTGAGTCTTAATTCCAATAACAGCCATGACAAGTCATCACATCTTAGTAGCATGGCAACAAGAAGTCCCTTCAGATATTCCCCTGTTACCCTCAGAGTAAATGGCAAAATTTTCCAAGAGAACCCCTTTCAAAAAGCAGACGATTCCATTATCCCTAAAATATTCCAATGTGTAGTGCTTTCCTTAATGAGCACCTGTTTTCAAACCTGCTGCCTGGTTTCTGTTTTTTTGTGTAATTTTGTGGTGTGAGGAGCATTTTAACAGTGTGATTTTTCCATATGATTGACCACTGGTCTGGGACATCCCTGAAAACACTGACATTTTCTTTGTTTCAGTTCATTTGTGGAGATACGAGGGAGGTTACCCAGCTCTCAATGAGGTCATGAGCAAACTTCGTCAAAATAAGGTAAAAAATACTGATTTTGTTACTCAGAAGCATATAAAAATTGCAGATTTAGATAGCATAGTGCCTTCCTGCAAGCCCAGAAACCTCTTTGAGAAAGGATTTATTGTCACATTTACACTTCGTGTGTAAATCCTTGGAATTCTCAGATTGGCCAGGGAGAATTCAGATTCCATTCAGGATTTTGCTGTCCCACAGCCCTGACACCATTAAAAAAAACCCAATTTTAAGCCACTGTATGGTGTCCTGCTGTTTGTTGTTGCAGAATTTGACCCATTTCCCACGGGGTTTTTTTAGGAATTCACAGAATTCCGTAAGGAGAGGGGTAACATGCTCCTCTCCAGGAAGAACCAGCTCCTGCTGGAGTTCAGCTTCTGGAATGAACCTGTTCCCAGAGATGGCCCTAATATTTATGAACTGAGATCCTACCAACTCAGAGTAAGTCCAAATCTTATTTCTTCCTGATCTTTGGAAGCTCTTTGGAGGGTTTTTATGGCAAAGGGAGCTCGTCTGAAAAATCTGCTTTTTATCAGAGCTGATTTCAGAGTCAGGGCTGCTCTCAGAGTGTGGGCTCTGAGGCGAAGGCAGGCTCCAACAAGATCCTGATGTCTGCAGGGCTGAAACCCCGTGGCTGCTTTAAGGGATGCTTCAGAGATGACTCAGAGGTGGTAAACAAAGCAATTAGAGCATTATTTTAATATTTTCACCACTCACAGGAAGGGATTGTGTTAATACAGGGTGGTTTCCAGACAGAAAGGGTGTGAAAATTGTACAGTGTTTTATTTAAACTGCAGCTTTACCAGTGTGTTTTGTTTCTGCAGCCTGGAACAATGATTGAATGGGGCAATTACTGGTAAGTGCTGCCTTCAGCCCTGGGGTGCTCCTGGCATAGAAAAAGCAGGACAGGAGGTGCCAGGGTGGCACCAAACCCCCAGTTAAGGAGCTGCTGCTGCACTTGCACCCCTGCTCAGACAGCCCCTCTGAGGGGGAAAGTAAAAAGGAATTTTGTGCACAAACAACCCTCTGTGGTTCGGCTTTGCTGCCCAGAACCCTTTTAGTTTGCTGCAGAAAAACCTGGATTTTTAGCAGAAAGCTGCTTGGGAAGAGTGGTACTTCTGGGAGACTTGGTTCACCTTTCCCATGAGCACTTTCATTTATATAAATATATATAATCTTGGCTCTTTAAGCTTTCAAAGTCAAGTTGCTGCTTGAAAAGCTGCTGAGCAGCACATTTGTATTTTAATCTATAGGTTAGAAGTATTTGAGACAGTTTTCTATTGATTATATGCTTCTGCTTTTGTCTTATTTTTAACCAGTGTAAGCTTATTTCAGTTTACACTCTGTTCTTGCAATTCTAGTGGTTGATATTTAAACAATTTGGAGTATTTTCAATTATTTGGACAGAGGTAAGGACTTAGATTTTTCGGACTTGTCATTGATATATATTTTTTTTTCAATTACAGTCATTTGAACAAATTGAATGTAGAACTTTTTTATAAAATACTTTTTTTTAAATTTTAATCAATTTAATTTTAAATTTAATTCTTTTAGATTTTTTTTTTTAATAGGCACATCTCTACTGGTAGAAATTCTGTTTTATAAGAGAAATATTTATCTTAATATTTATCTTGAATGTTAATACTTCAATATTTATCTTAATTTACACAAATATCTACATGAATAAAACATAAAATAATAATAAAGCACTAATATATATATATATATATAAAAAATAAAACACTACCATAAAATCTGTGAAAAATTATTGTGGCAGAGCTGACATGACTAAAACGTAAGGACTTAGTTGCAAACCCTGCTATAAAAAGGTCACTTGACACTGTTCCAGCAGTTACCTTAACCCTGAATTTGGTTGAAAAACGATTAATGCAAAGTTCAGTGAAAATGCAGCCTCCAGTTTTAACACATCCTAACGAGACGCAGAGGTAAATCTTAATTAGTGCTGCAAACGAGCACGGTGCAGCTTTTTTCTCGCTGCTCCTTGCTGAAGTGTGCAGTTGAGCATTGCAGTTTCCCTCCCAGCCCGGTTTTCTCCCTCTTCCCCTCATTTCCTGATGTGTCTCTGCAGGGCTCGTGCCATCCGGTTCCGACAGGACAGTAACGAAGCAGTTGGGGGATTTTTCTCCCAGATTGGACAGCTCTACATGGTCCATCACCTCTGGGGTAAATTCCTGCTCTCTGCTTTTTCCTCCCACTGACTCAGCCCACTCACTTTGCCCAGGAGGAAATATTTTTACAAAAGGCAAAGGAAATGTCTTAAATGTTGGGGTTTAAAGTTTTGGGGTTTTTTCCTATTTTTTTTTTCATTTCTTAGTTTGTTGATTTTTAAATATATATAATATTTGTGTAGACAAATCTATTTTTCACCGAACAAGAAATGAACATTTGCTGTTTTGTTCTGTTTCTCCCAGAGTTTCTGCTGCCCCTTTCACATTAGGAACTCAGTGTTTTCTCTCAGCCCCACAGCCCTGCTGTCCCAGCTCGTGCTGAAATCAGATTTTACAGTTTCATTTCAAGCCTCACATTCACCACACCTGCAGAAAGGAAAGTCAGGATTTTCTTTCCATTCCTGCATGGAGATGTTTTGGCTTTTCACAAACACCTTAGGATTGTTTCAACTTGAAAAACAACAATTTGTTAGAAATGACTCCGTTTTTTCTTCATATCCCAACAATTCAGGGTTTTAAATTTCAGCAGTCTGGCAGCCCTCGTGTAGCTCTGTGCCCCTGCATTATCTTACCTGTGCCCAGGCATTCTCTCTCTTCCTCAGCTCCTTCTGTTTGTTCTGCTCTTAGACCTTTTCCTTCTGGCAGAGAACTCCTGATTTTTTATTTTTTTTTCCTTCCTGCTGTTCCCGATTCCTCCTTGGAATTCTTTTAAGGGATCTCTTCCTGTGCAGAAGGGAAAGGAGTCACTTTGTGCTTGTTTTCCCAGCTTACAAAGACCTGCAAACCAGGGAAGATATAAGGAATGCAGCGTGGAATAAACCTGGCTGGGATGAGCTGGTTTATTACACAGGTAACCCATTAACTTCTCTGGAATGCTGGGGGCAGACTTTGGGCTGTGCCACCCTCTCTGCTCCTCAGCACATCCCACTGGCAGAAAAAGTGTTGTGTCTCAGGGGGAAATGTGTGTCTGTGTCAGTTTTTAGTCTGTGGAGGAGCAGAGGGACGTTGCACTGAGCTGTAAAGTGAATTTTGCAGCTGGTTCTAAGTGGAAAAGTTGCCCAAGTGCTAAAATATTGCTGCATTAATACTGAATTTTTATGGCAGCGCTTCTTTGGAAGAACGGATTTGTTTAAATGCTTGTCCAAAGATTTAGGGAGCCAGGAGTGAAATTTACCTTTTTATTAAACGATTACTTTGAACATTTCCTGAAATACAGGAGCCTTGTTAAATGCATTGCTGGGAAAAGGGAATTCAGACTTTGGAACAAAAAGCCAGGAGATCTTTGAGATCAAAGAAAGCTGTCACAATAAAACTCCCAGAAGTGTGCCAAGCATGTCAGATTTGGGTTCCATAGGGCACATTTCAAAGGAAGTTACACCAGAAAAATGTAGGATCCCTTCCATTCTGGTGAAAAGAATGGAAATATTTGTCTTCAAATGAGCAGAGAGATGATATTAAAATAATTTTTTCCCAGTACCACCTTGCTAGAGGGATTATTACTGAAAGTGCTGAACTCTGTCAGTGAAATTAAAACCTCTCTCCTTTTTTTTTCAGTGCCCCTTATTCAGGAGATGGAGTCCAGAATCATGATACCCTTGAAGATTTCTCCACTTCAGTAAAGTCACTGATTTTCTTGTGCCTACATAGATGAAGTGACAAGTATTTGTCTTAATTTATGGTATACACTGTATATCATAGTCTGAAATATAAAAGTACTGTATTGAGCTTATAAAAGAGACCTCTTTTCTTCAGAACCCACGACCTTCTGCTCTTAGGGGGGAAAAAAAAACCAGCTCCAGGACTGTGGTTAAAAGGTTGGTGAATTGAAAACCAGTCCAAATCTGTGGGCCAGGTCCTCTGGTAATGTGTGACCTCCAGGATTTGAAATCTCCTGCTCCACAGGCACTGCCCATAGCTCAGTGGCAGTGAGCATTTAATGACTGCAGCTTTCCAAAACAAACGTGGGAGTGAAGCGAGAAGCTCTGGAGAAATGAGAATTTCCTTTCAGATGGTGAAACGAGCAGCTCTGGGGGGTTGCTGTGAAATCACCCCTGGCTGGCAGAGCAGGTCTGAAAGCAGCCAATCTCCATTTCCAAGCAGGCAGTCATTAATTTGGGAGAATCCTGTGTGGCAGGGGATGTGGACAGCAAGGGGCATCGCAGGGTCTCTGAGTTTGTGTGCAGCCTCCCCTGGAATGGATCCCAGGCAGGGTGAGCCACGCTTCCCCCACAGACACTGCCTGAACACCCTGCAGGGAATCAATCCACTCCAAAGCATCTCCCTCCCCAAACAGCTCCAGAATCTGGGAAAAGGGGTTGAATTTCATAAGCAGTGCTGGTTCAGACTCTGAGGGGGGCTGCAGTCCCCGTGGCTGGGTTGGTGTGTGAAGCTGGGCTCGGCATTTCTGTGTACCATGGTGTCCAGTTCTGTTTTGGTTTCACTTTTAGACTAGAATGTATCCACACTTTTTGGTGTCTGCAACGATGTGAACATCCTGTGAGTGACAATAATATTCTCTCTCTCTCTCTCAAGTGGCTCCAAGAATCAGTGTAACATAATGAATGTACAAAGCAGTTCTGAATGTCCAGTTTGTACATTTCAAGAAGTTTTCAGGAAGAACATATCGGTCAATAAAAATCCTTTTAATTTTCACTTTTTGCTGGGCATCTCTTGTTTATCGCACCACTTGTGTTTTTTTCTCCTCTTGCAGTGTTTAGTATGGAAAATTTAGAATATTTCAGCTTAATTCACCAATATCGCTTCTCTGGGTTGGGGACAGCATTTCCCATTTTCTGCTCTCCCTCTCCAAAGTCAGTTTACAATCTCTCCAGCACATCCCATTTTGCTGAGTGTTCTGGAGGTTCTGAGTGCTGTGATGATAGATATGAAACACTTCTCCTTTTGATTTTTCTCCACAAATTATGCTTCATTTTTTCAGGCGTGGCTTCTGCTTTCATGAAATACACTGCACTCGTGCCTCCCTTGAATTTCCTCTTGAACAAAGTCAATATTTGATCTGGTTCTTGTCTGGCTTCATATTTTCCCCTTGCTGTCAAGTGATGATGGGATTTTACTGAGTCAAGCTCTGTGCTGTATCAGCTTTAAGTTGCTCAGTAGACCAAGGAGATCATTGGAGCTGATGCTCCTTGTGAGTCAGCCCTGAGCAGTGATATCCCCTGGGCCTGCCATTTTTCCAGACTTTAGGGATACTCTTCAGCTGCAGAAGGGAAAAAGAGATGTCAGGATCACCTTCCAGTCCTTTTTATCTCTCCCAACATCCTCCCAGATTTCTTTTCTCTGAAGAACTGTCCTTGTAACCCTTACCCAGCAATCTCAGCCAGAGACAAACAGCAAAAACCAGTTCTGGAGCTACAGGATTTTTTGTGTTCTGATGCATCCCATGGGCTTCTTTTCCTTCACCAGGAATTCAGTTCTGCCTGGCACAGCTCTTGTTGTTCAAAGGCCAAAATGTTTTTTGCCTGAGTAAGGAATCAGAGGATCAGAGGAGTAGCTGTGTCCTGTGGGGTGACATCACGGAGTGCCCACTCCCAGGATCTGAATTCCCCCTGGAATTCTGGGTTCCTCCTGCCCTGATGTGTTATGGATGTTCCTCCCCTCATTCTGATCTTCCTGCTCATGCTCTGCCTGCCTCAGGGACAGGTTCACTCCTGTTACTTTACCTGCAGGAAAAGCAGCTCCTGTTCTTTTCCTTCAGATAGCAATGAGAGCCCCAGTATAAATGGGTAATGCCAATCTCTCCTGGCTGCCCTCTGAGCTCAGTTTTCCCTGGTTCTGTGATCCCTGTTGGGGTTCTCCCTCTTAATTCCATGGCTGAGTTCAGGTTTGCCTTAGATGAGCAATCCCTCAGCACTTCTTGCAGCAGAACTGCTGGAGTTCAGAACTGAAGTGGCTCCCCAAAGGTTGAAAAGTGGGGGACAGTGCCTGGAAGGGCCTCTGGCAACTCTCGACTCTTGTTCCACTGCAATGACACAATTAAAACTCAGGTTTAATTGTCCTGGAGAAGGCTGCACCCTCTCCCTCGTGCAAAGATATCCCTTAAAGCCATCCTGCCTGGTTGAATAATCTCATTTAAAAGGCTTTATATGAAGGCTGGTGGTGAAAACGCCCACCTGGAGCCCAGCTCCTGCCTGTGTGACCTGTGCTGCCCCCCAGACTTTGCCCCCCTCTGGGCTGTGTCCGGACAAACCTGTGACACCGAAACTTCCCTCTGCTCCATTCCCGCTGGGAATTTTCCACTATCCCACAGACAAAACAGCTGAGCCTGTCCCTGAGCTCAGCAATCCTCCTGCTGCCTCCTGGGCTAGAGGTCAGCCTCGATATTTGCCCAGTGCAAAGGGAGGGGGGCATTTTTTTTTTCCAAGCCAGTCTGACCTAAAGAGCTGTTGTGAAATCCCTGGCACAGCCCCACGTTTCCATAGTGCCCCGACTGGCAGAAGCTCCTGCTGTGAATGTTAAAATCCCTCCCAGGGCTGCTGGCTGGGGCACTGGGGGAATTGCAGAGCCCTGAGCCATGTCCCAGTGCCTGGAGCTCCAGCTGATCGGCTCCATGGCAGAGCTGTTTCATTCTTGGCCTCTGAATTCCATAAAGAACAGCAAATAAACTCCTTAACTTCCTAACTGTGGGATGGCACAGGGGAACAGTGGGAGCAGAAACACTTCAGACGTGCCCTGCTCGTGCAGCCTTGCCTGAACAAAAGCAGGATTGTCCAGGAGCTGCCCTGGGAGCTGGCTGCGACTTTCCTCAGGAAGAATTTCATCTTTAACACTCCCAGAAGTTGTGGGGAGTGCTGCCAACCATTGTCTGCTTGGCTTTTGTGGGGTTTGCTGAAGTCTCTGCAGGTCCTCTGGGGCTCTTACGTGTCTGCCCTGCTCCAAAAAGCATCACAAGTTTGGTTCTGGATTTGTTTTCTTTTAACCCTTCTACTTCTCTGCTATTTAAATGCTGTTGTAGCTTCAAGCCAAAACCATCTGACAGCATCACTGAGAGCTGCACCCCTCACTCTGTGCCCCACCTCCTCAGTGCTGCCACAGGATGAACAGAGCCAGTATTTGCTTTAATTGGTGCTGATGCTGTAACAACTGGACAGCAGCTGTCTCGTGGCACCTTGGTTTAGCCATCGTCAATTAAGGAAATTCAGTGCTAATTGTGAAAAGCAGTGATTATTCGTATCTTTCTCCTGTGTATTGTGGGGTTTGAAGGAAGGGGCAGGTGGGATGTATTTTACCATTGGTAAAGCTTTTCACATCCTCACAGGTTCTTAAAAAGTCAGGGAAATAAGAGTCCCACAACGTGAAAAACACACTCAGGAGAGTTGTCAGCATTTACCAGGTGTGTTCTCTTGGATCAGACACCAAAGAGACTCCTTAAAACACCATCCAGGATCCATCAGCTGGAGCTCAGAGGAGTTCTTGGAAGAGGTCAGAGATAATTGTTGGATCTGTCTCAGATTTCCATGCAGCTCCTGTCCCAGACAGGTTGAGTAACTGCTGTTGAGTAACAGGTGACACCTCAGGTTCTCTGGAGCCATCGCTTTAATGAAATCAGAGATATTTAGGGATGTCTTCCACCTGTTCACTGATTGCCTGCTGCTGAGATCCTGTGCACTGAAAGGTAATTCTCAAACTGAATTACATCATTATTATTATTGTTATTGTCGTTGTTATTGTTATTATTGATTAGGCAAAGTTCTTGTTTGTCTCCTTGTTCTTTTTTGTCTCCCACAATAAGTGATGAAACAACAGGCGTGTGATGTTGACCAGGAGATAATCCCTAAAGGTATTTTTAACTTATTCTTTTCTATGTTTGGTATTCACTTGGAAGTAATTAATCCATTTATTTCTTCACCTTATGAAAACTTTATTAAAAATCTTTCCCATTTTCATTACAACCTCTTTGAGCAGAACAGTGCCATTTGCCACACGAGCCAGAGTGGAAGGTCCCCAACTCCCAGAATCATGAAAAACTCCAGCCCACGAGTTTGCAAACAAATAAATGTTTAATGGCATTGTATAATGGATTTACAGGTGTTAAATAGATTATTTTACACGAGGATTTATCGCTCTTCCAGCTCCTTTAGCAACTCGTCAAAGTGGGTGATGTACCATTTTGCTTTCTCCTTTACTTGCTTTCTGACTACATTGCCTCCAAATCCAATGAAGCAATCCTGGAAAAACACAAGGAATGGGCACATGGATTATTGCGTGGAAGGAATGGAGTTCTCAGTAATTAAGTTGGCTTTTGAGATTGGATTTTAAAATCACCACATTTCTCCCTGCCTTCTTTTTCTTTGCATGTTCATTTTTCGGATTTATTAACGATTCATTCTGCAGCATTTTGGTTCTTGGGGTTTTTCTCAGTGCCTTGTAGCTTCCAGACTGTTCAGATTTTGTGAGATTTTACTGAGAATCTGATGTAAATGTGATGCAATTCCATTCAAGAGCAAGTAAACATTGGCTCATGCACGAGCATCCCACAATTACCCCTCTCCTGTTTATCTTACCTCTGTTTACCTCATCTGAGAGATACCAAAAGCAAACATTAATTAACCCTGTCCTCAATCATTAACCAGAGCAATCATCATTTCTACATCTCACTAAACCCCCTGCAGTGAAAGTGCAGGGTTTAAATTTTCCACTGCAACCTTTTTTTTTTTTTCCTTGAAGTGGGAAGCATTAAACAAATCCTGAGCTACTTTGGGGTATTGGGGGACTTTTGTGTGGGGGAGATAGAATTAAAATCTCTCCCTGGGACATGACCATCTATAAAAGTTGTCTGTCTGTTTTGTTGGGTTTTTTTTTTTAAATTAAAGAATCCAGACCTCACTGTTCTTTTTCCCCCAAGGATGTGCTGAGAAGGAATTCAGGATTTCTGCAATACTCACTCCAGGGGGGCAGGCTTCCATGTCTGTAGCTCCATCTCCAATCATAACCACTTTCTTGAAATGGAACTGTTCTTTCAGATGAGTGATAACCTTTCCTTTCCCCCCTGATTCAGCTGTTGGTTGTGTTTCATCAAATCCTGCATACTCTCCTAGAAAACAATGCAGAGACAAGTTGGGAATACAGATATTTGTTTGTAAATGAAGGAAGATCCCTCCCTGCAGTCCTGACCATTGCATGCAGTCCTGTAAACTCACAGCATCAGCATCCCCAATAAAGAATTCCAAGGTAAGTTTAAGTCTGGGATTTCACCCATGTCTTCAGTGGGGGGATTTTCAAAGGAAAATGGAGACATTTTCAGAGAAAACCAGAAATCCGTGTGGGCAGTGCTACCAATGCATTCCCTGCTCTGGTGGGAACAGCCCAAACGCAGCACCCAGGACAAGGCAGAGGCAGAGCAGGAAACCCTGAGTAAGGAACAGCCTCAGTGCCTCCAGCTCTGCTGGGGCCCTCCGGCTTCAAATCCAGAGCAGCTCTGCTGCAGGGCCCCAAAGCCACTGCAAGGGAGGCTTGTGAGAGCAGCTCAGGTCATGAACTCTTTACCTTGAAGGAGCAGGAGAAAATGAAACTCTGCTCTCAGCACTGTAACAAGTTTTACCTTTGGCACAGCTTGCAATTAAAAAGTAACCAGGGCTCTATTTCTTCCACTGAGCGTGGCCTGGGCTGGTTTTTGCTAAGGGTTTGTAATTTTCCCCCCTGTAGAATTAGCTGGATTGCTCACAGGACAGTGCCTGCAGCCCAGGATCTGACAGCTGAACCAGGCAAGTGCCATCCATCAGCCAGGAGAGGAGGTTTGGGAGGTTTGGAGGTTTATTTCTCACCGTTGAAGTAAAACTTGAGCCTGTTGGCGAAGACGTTTGCTGTGGGGATGTTCAGCTGCAAGGCCACGTGTTCCACAATGCTCTGAAACCCTCCAGAGACCAAGAACACCTGAACCCCTCGTTGGTGGAGCCTGCTCACCAGCTCCCTGAGAAGAGACAGCACAAAGGTCAAAGCAATCCCTCCTAAGCCAGGCTTTGTGCTATTCCAGCTTAGCTTGGCTGCTCTCCAGCTCCATCCAGCTCTGCTGCCCAAAGCTTTTCCTTCCTTCCCTTGGTTTGGGCACACAGCTGGCTGGAAAGAGCTGGACAAAACCATCATCCCATTCCTCAAAAACAAGCACTCCCTAAAACTGTTTTCTTTCCACTTTCACATTAATTCCTTTGAACAAATGAGAGCAGATCCAGTTCAGATTTTTTTTTTTTTCTGAAGTGAAACAACAGCAAGAAAATTAATCTGGAATGCAGCAAAAAGCAGGGAATGAGATAGAACCACTGCTCCAAAATGGTGAGTGGACTGAAAAGTGCAAAGTGCAAATGTAGCTCAGAGTTGGTTCACCAGATGCTGGTTGGACATGCATGCCATCTTTAAAGAGGGTACCAGCCACAGAAAAGGAGGCAAAAAAAGAAGTTTGTGAGCCCAGCTCATGTCAGCAGTGAAAGTTGAAGGACTTGAAGGCAGTGAAAGTTTTGGGGGTTTGGCTGTGGTGGCAGAAGATCAGGCTGCAGCAAGGGGAGCAGGGGAAGGGGCAGCAGGAACAGCAGAAACAATAAAGGCTGAAAAGCAAAGCAGAGGCTGAAAGCAGGACACAGAAAAGGAAGAAGAAAGGGAAGGAATGAAAAGGAAGAAGAAAAGGAAGGAATGAAAAGGAGGAAGAAAATGAATGAAAAGAAAAATCATGTGATCCTGAACAAGGAAACAATGTTCTCTTTGTAGTTACCTCTAGCTGTCTTCTACAGAAAAAAAGATAAAATGCAAGCACAGGATCATCTGAAACTCCTTTTATATGCTAAAAATATTTTAGACTTGAAGCTATGGTCAGATTTTGTAGTAAAGAATTTTTTTTCAATTGTTAGAAACAATGTGAATAGGGAAAAAATTCCCGGAGCTTTTCAGTTTAAATCGTTCATGTTCATTCCAAACTTCAGGATGAATGAACACACATATTTATGTGTGATTGCTTAATGAGTATTTTAATGTTTTTAGGTACTTCAGAATGGGTAGCTCTGAGCAATGGATCCCCTAAAAAGAGCCAGGGGTGTGACTGCACTGAGCAGAGTCAGAGAGAGGTAACAGAGTTGCAGAATAGACCAAATTTAAGGAGGTATTAAATCTCTTCCCAGTCCCATCACCCCCAAAAAAGCAGTGGTTGAACAGATTCTTTTCCATGCCCATTTAATCCCTGAGCCAGGATCTGAGCTTGGCAGCCAAGGTGCCAGTTACTATCTAAAAATCTTTTCTTTTTCCATGAATGCTTAACCACATGCCATGGAGTCAGGCTCCTGATCCAAGCTTGGTACACACCCAGCATGGAGATGGAAGGCAACACAAACCAGCTCTGTGGCCTTACAGAATCACTGGTGACACAGAATTTGGTTTATTTATTCCATCTGCTTCCTGAATACTTTAAAAAAAAAAAAAAAAAAAAAAAGGAAAATAAATTCTTCTTACCTTATTCCTGGAGTTAGCTGAGGTGGGTTGTCAGATATTAATTTCTGCACTTGTTCATAGGAGGGCCGGATGAGACCTAACCGTGCTGTGAGAGCTGCCTTGAATGTCACAGTGCCACCCATGGCTCTGCGGGTCCTGAGGGACAGAAAATCACATCAGGGACACTGCACCAGCTGAGGCTTCTCCCAGCAGCACAGCATTACCAGGGAATGACAGGAACCGGGTAAGGGAGGTTACACTGAGCCCAAGACTGGTGGCATCCACTGCTAGGAGATCTCCATGGATGGGAGAGCCAGTGGAGCAAAGGCAAGTGGCTCCATTCCCTCTGTGATGCCATACCCCGTTCCTGAGCTCAACTGAACAAAGCTTTTGCTAAAAGCTGCAGCTTGTGCTCTTTCCCAGCCTCAGCAATGGCTTGGGAGTGCTGTCCCCTCTCCTCCAGCTCATGGTAAGGTTTCCCTGTCCAGAACAGGGTTTGGTAGCGCTTAGCCAAGTTTAATGATGAGGGCTGCTCTTAGTCTATCAAAAATGACCATTAGAGAATTTATGCCAGGATCGTTTTGTTGGATAACCTCACAATTCCCAAACCAAGTTACTTCATCCTGCATTCATTCCTCTTACTACCCCGACCCCTCTCGGAGCTGTCAAAGCCCACGATAGAGCGGAATGGCCGCAAAGGACAAATTCCCTCTGGCAGGTGGATCCTAGCCCTGCCGGCTCGGCCTGGCACCCAGCGAGCTCCCCCGGCCATACGTACATCTCTGCCACGGCGTCCCCGACCCCGCAGAACTTGGCCAGCTCGTCGATGCCCTCCTCCCTGATGACGGTGCTGTCCACGTCGAAGCACACGGCGTCGGCGCTGCGGAAGATCTCCTTCAGCTCCATCAGGGACGCCATCCTTTTGGGAGCCTTCTTACTGTGAGGGGACAAGATGAAGTCTTTCTCTGAGTGAGAGTAGTGCACTGTTTCCTGAGCCATTGGTGCTGCTGCTCTGGGGCGTGCGAGAAGGGCCGAGCACAGCCTGCTCAGGGCTTTTATCCCGGCTGCGATGGTGGTGGGGGTCTGCCCCAGCTGCTGATTTGCTCCCGCCTGCTGCTGCCTACTGATGGTCACCTCGTGCTCCAGGTGGGCCGTGGAGCCCTGGGCTGCTGCTGATTTGTTCCCTGCAGCCTCAGCCCATCAATGTCCGTGGGTTCAAGGTTGTAATCCTTGGCATTGGCTGGGGCTCCGGGCTGCCAAGTGCCGTGTGGGATTGCAGGGCTGCGTTTCGTCTCAGGGGGTGTCTGCACCTCTCATCTCGCCCAGGCTGGGGTGGCACAATGGTTACCCAGGCCCTAAGGACTGATTGCAAACTATCCTAAACCTGTCAGGGACTGCTTGCCCCTAAATCAGGAAGGTTTTCTTTTCTACGTCCTCATTAATAAAAGACTGGACCATTAACGTTGGGGATTAGCCTTTTATAAATCCATCGAGCCCTTGGCCTCTGAGAACTTCACTCAACCCATCAAGACATCGCATTTTCCATAACAGTCCCTGACAAAAGTTTATTTTCTACCCTTTTAGATCTGTCCACTTCAAGCTGTTGAGCACTTCTGCAGATCAGAAGCTTAAGGAGTTAAGTATTTCCTTACTCATCTCTACTCACCTTATGCTTCATCCTTTCATAAGGGAATTAACTCCATGTAGATTTTACTATTTACTAATCTATAATTTAGACACAAACAAACAACACCTTTCTATTTATCTCACTTCTCAGATTTTTTTGTAGAAGTTTTTGTTTCTTCTAATCTCTCAGACATCTCTCAGGACATTTCTTGTATGATTGATCAGGGTTGCAGTTTCTTTTCCTGGGAGAGGGGGAAAAACACCATCAAACAGCACATTCTTAAGAATTATGGATGTCTTTACAACCTTTCATCTTTTGTTTTCCTCTCACTAATGGGCAAAGCAGGAACAAGAACCTTTGGGTTGATTTCCGGGACTTGGTGAATATCGGGATACAAGTTTATGAGAAATCCCCATGATCACTACAAATGTAGAACACACACCTCTCCTTTATCTGCTCTTGTGCACAGAATAAAAGGGAACGCTCCAGTCTATGGCTGGAAGGTGGAAATCTGTCCAAAGGAAAGCACCCAGGTGAAACCTGTTGTGAAGGGCCAGGAGCTGTGTCTGCACGAGAGATTCTGCCTGACACACAGGGAGACGTCAGTGAGCAAGGGACAGAGACAACAAGTGACCAGAGAGGCACAGGCAGCCCTCAGACCTCTTTTGTGGGGTTCATTCTGCTACCTTTGAGGGGAGTGGGTGGCACTAGAGGAGACATCCCAGAAAAGGGCTTCTACAGAGCCCCTCTGAACCGCAGAGCTCTGCCCTCGGGCACACCATAAAACTCCAGCCCAGCCTTGGGATCATGACCAAAGCGTTCTTCGCTGCAGGCCATGCGGGGTTTTATCATTTTCTACAAAGACATGTAAGAAAAACATGAAAGCATGAAAGAAAAGCCACCACGGACATCAAAACTTCCCTGTGCCAGAGCCCAGCTCTGAGGTAAGGCTCGGTGGCCGGGGGCCAGTTCTGAGGTCAGGCTGGGCACGGGCTGGGCAGGCGCCAGGTGAATTCCAGGTTGATTTTGCCGTAGCCTTGGCCGGCCCCGCGCTGCGTTGGCGTCACGCCGTGCCAGCCCCGCTGATGCAAAAGCCGCCGTTGCCTCACTGCGGCCGCGCCGTGAGGCGGTGGCACCCGTGGGGACACTGCTGGGTGACGCGGCCTGGAATGTCACCGAGAGCGCACGGCTCCGAGCCGTCCCGGGAAAACGTTATCTGTGGGAAGGCGTGCTGCCCAGAGGGAGTGATGGAATGTTCACGTTTCTTTCTCTCTGATTCGCACAGTTCTCCCCGTTCCTTTCCCCTGACGGGTGGTCCTTACGGCGATGACGTGAAAGCTGTGCTGGACTTTGCGCTTTGATGGATAAATAAAGAAGAATTGTTGTGGAGTCATAGTTGGAATTAACCCTGTCCTCTCTTTGTTCCAGGTAATAGCTCTTGGGAAATAGTTTCAAACTGTGGTTTGTGTTGTCTAATAATGACAGGTTGGAAGGGAAGAACTGCAAAAATCATCAGAGCAAAAAGAATTGAAGTTGTATGAAACAAACCTCAGCTTCAGTCAGGGAAAAAAAGCAAATTTGGATTCCAAATCCAAATGGAAGTGGCAGAGACTAAATATTCCAAAATACAGAGCATCTAATTGCTTTAAATGTTTTAATGAGTTGGGAAGAAAAAATAAATTCCCACAAATAATGGGTTCTGTTTCTACATGAAAAACACCGATAGGGAATCTCTGATCTTCCTACCACTGAATTTCAGGTAGGAAATCAATTCCTAGCCCAAAAAGCATCCAAGCAGCAAACATTTCAACAGATCTGATATAAAATGTCACGGAGGAAAGCTGGAAAGCAGAATATGGGGAAGAGAAGAACAATGGGCAAAGAGGTGGCTAAAGAAGACAAAAGAGTGACAGAGAGAAGTGGGGTGAAACTTGAGATAAAGATGGAGAAGAAAGGAAATCACAAGGGAACAGTGGAGTTCCCCTGAGATCTCCTTGCCTCCAGACTATGAAGTGTTTCATTAGGCTGTTCTGAAAAAAAAAATTAAAAAATAAAGAAGAAGATATTTTCACAAGAAGTAATTCTCTTTCCTAATAGACAGGGTGGAGTCACAAACAGGGGAATTATGTAAGGGCACATGGGAAAGGAAAACAAATGAAATCCTCTCTGTTTGCTGTCCCTTCAA
Source organism: Regulus satrapa (assembly GCA_013396955.1). Taxonomy (NCBI): domain Eukaryota; kingdom Metazoa; phylum Chordata; class Aves; order Passeriformes; family Regulidae; genus Regulus; species Regulus satrapa. The sequence goes on along the minus strand of VWZN01013651.1, from coordinate 65,191 downwards.
AGAAGGGCTCTTGCCTCACAGGGAAAAACTGCACCATCCTCTGTATCCACATGTAGTGCAAATGGAAGCAGTAAGTGGTGCTCAGAACTGCAGGTGTTCTGGGCCTGCAAGGTTTTGATGAGATCTCAGATCCCTCATTGTGACTAGACCTCCCCTGTTGTCATAGTTCAGCTTTCAGAAGTGCTGCCCTGCTGCTATTTTGCATGATGATCACATTTATTGCTGTTAAAAATGATGATTAAGTGAATCTTAATGAAATATTACCCAGCACTCAGGAATAGCCTTGTTTGCAAACAATTTCTGATTCACTTCCCCATTTAACACTAACAGAAGCTCAACCACATTAAACTGTTTCTTTTGCCTTGAAGGGAAATTGCTGTTCAGTGCAAAGGATTTGGAGAAATCAGTTCTTGAAACTTTTTTCAGGACCTTTTCCTCCTGCAGCTTCTAAGAACATTCTCAGGAGTGTTTCCATGGTATGAGTTTAAACAAACCACTTAATCCTCATTGTTTCCAGTCCTGTGTCTATAAAATGGGAATAATACAGTGGCACAGCTTTTCTGTGCTGAGCTTTCATCCTCAGAATTAGCAACGTTTTGAAAGCTTTAGAGGAAAGCTGATACATTTAAGCAGATTAGTTATATTTAAGGAAATTGTGTTAGTGTTTTATATAAGTTTTGGAAGTTCAGCCCATCCACCCATAACTTTTTGGTTTGCAGGGTGAGAATAGGAAGATCCAGTCCTTAATCTCCTAGATTTTCTTCTTTCTTTATTTTTTTATTTTTTAGATTTTTGTTAAACCTCCCGGGTTTTCTATTTAATTTTAGGTTTTTCTTTCACCTCCTGCTCGCTTTGTAAAGGCAGTGGCACAAAGCTGTCTGCAAGTCAAGAGAAGAGCTGCCTGCAGCTCCACACGATTTTCTGCACAGCAGTGCCTCACAGCGAACTCATGTCAGCACCTCGTGAAAAGCAGGTGAAAAAGGGGCAAAAGAAACCTGTTGGATGTTGACATCCAACCTCCCAACTCTCCAATCCCCTCTCGCCTGTCCTGCCAAAATGCTGCTGCTCCCCCCGTGCCCGATTGCATCACTCATTCACGCTGCTGTTATAAAACAGGCGCCACGCCGGTGCCGGGCAGCGCGGGCACAACAAGATCCTGCTCATTTTCCCTGCTGGAAAAAAAAACAAACACAAACCCAAACCACCCCGGTGTTATGGATCTGCGAGCCAAACGCCAAACCCCTTCCGACCCGCGAGAAAAGCAGGATGGCGGTGACTTACAGAACCGAACCGGCCGTGGCTGCTGCCGCCGCTGGAAGCTCTTGGCTTCGGGGAGGGATCAGCTGAGCCCTTCAGTGACACAAACCCCACGCACGGGCCGCGCTGGACGAGAGCCGCATTTTGCCGCTCGGCCCTTGATAAAGCGCTGAGTCAGGCGGCCCCGGGGGGTTTGTTTGAGGTGCTCGCACACATGGGAGCAGAGCGGGGCAGCCGCTCGCTGCCAGCAGAGGTGTGACCGCCCCGGGCCAGGGGAGGAGCCGGGCAGGGAGCGGCGGGCGCGGGGAGCTCGCTCGGCTCCCGTGGGCGCGGGGGACGGGGCCGGGAGATTCTCCTGGCAGGAATCAGGGGCGAGGCAAGGGAAGGTGTTTTCGGGAGAGAGGAGAGGATTTGTGAGCTGAGATCACAGAATCGCTGGGTGGGAAGAGATCCGTAAGAGCGTGGGGTCCAACCCAGCCCTAACACCTCGGCTAACCCGCGGCACCCAGTGCCTCATCCAGTCTTTTCTTAAACGCATCCAGGGACGGTGACTCCACCACCTCCCCGGGCAGGCCATTCTGTAATTTATAGTCCTTCAGTAAAAAAAACTTCTTCCTAACATCTAGCCTCGATTTCCCTCGGCACGGCTTGAGGCTGCGTCCTCTCATTCTGTCCTTGCTGCCTGGAGAAAGAGACCAACCCTCGCCTGACCACAACCTCCTTCCAGGTATTTGAGATTAAAGATCTCCTCTTGGCTTAAGCTGTTAGTGCATCCCTGAGCAAAGGCACAGAAATCACACCCAAAGCTGGCAAAAGGAAAAGGTGAGGGGAGAGGCTGAGTGTTGTTTCCCCCAGGGCAGTGTCGCCAAAAGCTGTGGAAGATTTGCCAGAGCCGCCCGTGCCGTGTTTTGGCATCCCAGGAGGAGCTTCCCTCGCACCCTGCCGTGGCTTGGAAAGTGGGAGAGTGCCGGCCCAGGATAGTTTGGTTCAAGGTCAAGAGCAGCTGATTTAGCTGATTTAGCTGCTTTTGGTCTCCTGTGCCAGGAGTCCCGTGACTGTTGCCCATCCGTTCTGCTCCACTCACACTCTGTGCCTGACCTCTCCTGCCACGCTGGCAGCCTCATCCCTCACAATTCCATTTATTCCTTAAAACAAATCACCTCCCGTGCCTCTCCTCCCTTCATGGTGGTTTTTTTTTCGGAATTTCTCAGCAGGGATCATCTCTCAGTCCCTCCCCGGGTCGGGAGGGGATGGGCCCGAGCGGTGCCAGGGATCAGCAGCCGCTGCTGTTTGTCAGCTCTGTCGTGGCAGCACAGGATGTTGTTCAAAGCAGATTTAGAAATCATTTCTGTGAATAAGGTTAAAGGAAAACCCATCTTGATAAAGATGAAAGAAAATGCCTTTTACTGAGAATCTCAGAGGGGTTTTTTTTGCCAAGATAAGCAGTGCCTGGCTTGACTAGGAGAATTGCTGCTGAATATTTCATGAAGGATATTGCCTTTATTTGGTTTAGTTTAATGGACATGTGGGCTTTAATTTTGTTAAATATTTTGATTCTAACCTGGTGTAATCCATTGAATTCATAGGGCGATTTAAGTCTGCTAAGCATTTGCCCTTTATTTTTATTACGCATAAAAACAAATACACAGAACAATTCTACAGCTAACGCTGAAAAAAAGGAAGAAAAGCTTGTCTTGATGGCTGAAAAATGCTGTAAAATGAGAATTTAATGTGAAGATGCTCACGAGAAATGTTACTATAACACAAAACAACCATCCTGAGGAATGTGAACCAGCAAAGAAACACAGAGAGCTCTGCTCAGGAGCTGTAGGAGTGAAAATACAAACTTGGTACAAACACAGCACCCAGCTCTTGTGCATCACTACAGAACCTCTCCATTTGTACAAAAAATCAGCAGAAACCACCTGGATGGAGGATTAGGGTGTCTTTGAAAACAGCTTTTCCTTTCATTCCCTTCTTCTCCTAAAAAAAAAATATATCTCCAAACTAAATTTTCCCTTTGTTTTCCTGCAGAAATAATTCCTCTCACAAACCTGAACCTGACCCACATCAACGCCAGCCCCACAGGTGTTTTAGGATGGGCTATTCCTGACTTCCCATAGGCAGCAGCAAAGAAAAAAATAAAATATAACAAGTCTGCTGGGATGGGTTTGACAAGGCTGCCCTCTGCTGAGAACAACCCTGAGAGGAACAGGCAAAAAAATAAACCAGAGAAGCAAGAGCAACAAAATATTTGACTTGGGAGTTCCAGAATCCGGGGCAGAGCTGGGGATGCAGGTGTTTTGACTGGCCATTGCATCTGAGATATTTGCAGAGCAGCCTCTTGGGCCAGGTGTGGTGTTTTGTTTTGTTATGGTTTCAGCATCCCGACAAAGTGCAAGACAACATTTTAGCAGAGTTCCAGAGCCGATACTGAAACGGCAAGTGTGCTTCCCTGCATTTTGCAATGTTTAATGTTTATTCCTAATGACTGCAATCACAGAGGAGAGAGCCCAGCCGCTCCATGGCAGCATCAAAATATTTCACAAGACGCTGCTCAGCTAAACAAAAGGGCCCCAAACTCGTAGGATGTCCAAACACCACCTAAAACATTCCACACCCAGAATCCCCGGGACAGCAGCAGCTGCCCCTTCCAGGGAGACACACAGGCCACATGTGGCAGTCCTCCTCTTGTGCACAGCGTGGGGTTTTGCCCAGAAACCTGAGAGGCTCGCCCAAAGCGGGTGCCACAGCCTGCAGCCAAACCCAGCCAGGCTGCCCTGGCACTTGACACTGGCTTTTCCCACCGAGCTCCCCCAAAACTCCTTCGCAGCAAACCTGGACTCAACAGCAGGCACAGACTTTACTCCTGGAGGTGGTGTGGAAATATATCTGCATCCAGAGCTCCCTGCTGCAAAAAGAGGGATGGAGAGGGAGAGATTTCATAGACTTCATAGGCTTGGTTGGAAGGGAACTTAAAGAGCCTCTTGTTCCAGCCCCCTGCCCTGGGCAGGAGCACTTTCCACTATCCCGGGTTGTCCCAAACCCTGTCCCAAACCTGGCCTCGGACACTTCCACCTTCTCTGGGCATCCTCGTGCCTGGTGGCTGAGTGCTGGGGAAGGGTCTCTGCTTGCTTGTACCGAATTCTGACAAAATCCTGGCCTCAAGGACACCTGTCCCTGTGGTCAGCACCGTCCGGAGCAGCCGGGCCGCAGAACAGCCAGGGGATCACTCTGGGGCTGGCCCTGCCTCCCGCAGCCCTCGAACGAGAAGAGTTTGTGTCACCAGCCCGGGGCTGCCGCGGGCTCCAGCGGGTGTCGGAGGGCACAAGCCCCGATGGAGTGTGGAAAACGAAGTTCACTTCTCTGTTATAGTTTAAAAGTTTATTAACAAATAGATAATAAGGAGAACATAATAAAATAAAAAGCAGCCGGCCGGGTGTCTCTTGGCATGTTACCAAAAGAACACACCGAACGTAAGATTCTTTTCGTTATATGCATTGACTTGTTACATATTCATACACCTTCATGCATTATTCAACAACAGCCCCCCTTCCAAATG
>VWZN01013651.1:40878-60339 GCA_013396955.1 Regulus satrapa | reverse complement strand
GAAAAGCCAACTATCTAATAATTATCTATAACAGGAGCAATTTGGAAATCAAACCTGGTGCAAGCAGTGCCCGCAGGGCTGCCAGGGACCCCGGCAGGAGCTGCTCCTCAAGCTCCTCTCCAGGGAAACTCGCTCGCCCCTCCGGCGGACACAAATATCTCAGCGTCCCCAGCGGCAAGCCCGGACAGGCCACCTATGGCTGTCAAGGGTGTTCTTGACAGCAATGTTTCTGGATTTATTCCACACGGAAAGCTCGGCGTGGCCTTGGGAAGGACCAGCCCCGTCCTTCAAAGCCCTGGGAGGGATTCAGGCGGGGAAAGCCCCGGGTACAGGCTGTGCACTGTGGGCTGTAGGGGCTCCGTGCCCCGCACATCAGCTTGTGTGCTTTGATCAACCTCAACCCCGAACTTAACAAAGAACCATTGATTACTAATCCAGTCCACCTAACTATTAATTCTAATCGGTCTAACGTGAAATCACCGGATTCAATTATTTCTTCTCACGGCTCTGCGGAGCTGCTGGAGATGCCCGTGACACGAGGGGGCGAACCAAGCCCCGACCATCCCCGCCCGTCCAGCGACCCCGCACCCGCCCCGCGCTCCCCTCTCGGCCCGCGCCTCAGCGGCCGGGCGGGGGCGGGACCGGGCGGAGCGACAGGCGCCGCAGCCAATGGGAACGCGGCAGGCGCGCCAGCAAACCAATGAGAAGACGGGACGCCTCAGCGGCGGGAGCACCCGGGATGAGCGACAGGTATTTTAGCCAATAGAAATGCGGCATCTCGTCGGCGGGCCAATGGGCGAGCCCGGAGTGTTCTAGAAGGGGCGGGCGGGAGGCGGGGCCGCCGTGCCCCGCCCGGCGCGGCCCNGGAGCGGGGCGGGTCCGCGGCCTCGCACGTGTTGGGAGCCGGGCGCTGCTCACCCGCCCGTGCCGCCCGCAGGCTCGTGTCGGGCTCCGGAGACATCAAGCTGACCAAAGATGGCAACGTGCTGCTGCAGGAGATGGTGAGCGGGGGCTGCGGCTCGCAGGGGGGTTTAGGGAGGGGGAATCGCCACCCCCGCTGCCCCACCCAGTCTTACCCACTGAAAGGTAAATGTCCTGTGGGAGGAGGGTAAGGAAGTGCAGGTGAAGGCACTACGGTGAAGGAAATAACGTTAAAAATATAAACGGCGCCATAGGAATGAGTAAAATTACCAGGCAAAGGAGTAGCAATGGGTGGACCATTAGAACACCACCTTCAGTTCTTTCTTAGCTGATCTCAGATTTGTGTTTGCTTTACCGGGGCAATGAAACCTAACTGCTGAGCTTCTTTATTTCTGTCTAGCAAATCCAACACCCCACGGCCTCCTTGATAGCAAAAGTAGCGACGGCACAAGATGACATCACTGGAGATGGCACCACCTCGAATGTCCTCATCATCGGAGAGCTCCTAAAGCAGGCAGATCTTTATATTTCTGAGGTGTGTGTGCAGTGTTTCATTTGTAGGGGTGCAAATTCACTTCACCGAGACCTCTCAGAGGTTTTGATTGTTTAAAAAAAAAACAAAACAACTTGCTTAACAGGAGCGGGACATAAATTGTTCTGCTTAAAATGAGAAGTTGTAAAAAGGGGGTAAAAGCTAAAGAAGACTTGTTCAAAGTTAAACCCCCTTATTGTGGATGCTGTAGCTTTTGAGGTGCCCTACCTGCAGTTCCTTTGTTTTGTGTGGGTGAAAACCCTTCTTGAGAAAGGAGCTCCCCCCCGAGGGCAGGCGAACGTGGACACTGCACAGCGAACACCCAAGTGTGCTTTTGTAGTTCCCTTGGTTTCGGTTCTGTGCGAAATTAATCTGTACTTTTCCTCTGCATTGGAAGGATTTGCATTCCTTCCGTATGTATTCAGAAGGACAGAACACGTGGCCTGTGTAGCGCCTTCCCTGTGCTTTGCCATTCCGTGGAATGCTGGAAGCACAGGCTCTGCTTGTGGGGAAAAGGCCTTTCTGTCTTCCACCGTGCAATGATCTCTCTTCCCCCTGCCTTAGGGCTTGCACCCTCGAATAGTAGCAGAAGGATTTGAGATTGCCAAGGAAAAAGCACTTGAGGTGTTGGAGCAGGTCAAAGTGTCCAAGGAGATGGACAGGGAGATGCTCATCGACGTAGCCAGGACGTCGCTGCGGACCAAAGTGCACGCCGAGCTCGCTGACATCCTCACAGAGGTGAGCGTGGGAGCAGATCCGGCCCTGAGCGTGCTGGGAGTGTCCCTTGAAGTGTGCAGGGCTGAGCTTGCCCTTTGTGACAGCGCTGGCCACTGTGGGATGTTTCTCTCGGCTGTGTTGCAGGCTGTGGTGGATTCTGTCCTGACAGTCAGGAAACCTGGTGAGCCCATCGACCTGTACATGGTGGAGATCATGGAGATGAAGCACAAATCAGAAACTGACACCACGTAAGTCAGGAGGATCCTTGAGCTTCCCTTTAATGGGGCCACGAGCTTTGAGGAGCCGGGGGGGGTTGGTTTCTCTTTAGGGTGTCCTAAAGCTACCCCTGGAAGAGTTGAAATTCAGATTTCGGCCATAAATACCTTGGCAGAAGTTTCTCAGTCACTGAACTTCCTCGGTGAAATTATCAAATAGGAAAAGCCACACTGGGTTAACAATGTTGGATAAATATTATTTTGTCTTAGTGTCTGGGGCTCGATGATGGTGCTTGAGGTTGGCATCCGTTAAATACGGATGACTGGGAGCTGGGCTTGGCTGGGATATCCCGTGGGGTTTCCACCTCCCTCAGCGCATGGATGAATTCTGCACCAGCTTTGCTCGGTAGCTGATGCAGTCAGACACCGTGCCAGAGCAGATTCCTTCTCCCGTGCCCGGCGTGCCGTTTCCTGGCAGCGGGCACGCCCTTGGGAGGGGGGCACACCGCCCTCGGTCAGTGCCAGCTCCAGGGCCCGGCAGGCTGGGCGGGAGCAGCTGCACTGCAGGGAGTGCCGTGTTTGTCACAGCCCCGCTGCCCCTTGTCCTGCAGGCTCATCCGGGGGCTGGTCCTGGATCATGGAGCTCGCCACCCTGACATGAAGAAAAGAGTGGAAGATGCTTTTGTTCTTACCTGCAATGTGTCCCTGGAGTATGAGAAAACGTGAGTACACGGCTAATGCTCGTGTCCTGAGGACTTTAATCATTTAAAGTCATTTAAATAATAATAATTTAAATAATAAATAAATAATTTAATAATAATTTAAATAATAATTTAAATAATTTAATAATAATTTAAATAATAATTTAAATAACAAATTAAAATAATTCAAATCATTTAAATAATAATTTAAATAACTAATTTANAGACTTGTTCAAAGTTAAACCCCCTTATTGTGGATGCTGTAGCTTTTGAGGTGCCCTACCTGCAGTTCCTTTGTTTTGTGTGGGTGAAAACCCTTCTTGAGAAAGGAGCTCCCCCCCGAGGGCAGGCGAACGTGGACACTGCACAGCGAACACCCAAGTGTGCTTTTGTAGTTCCCTTGGTTTCGGTTCTGTGCGAAATTAATCTGTACTTTTCCTCTGCATTGGAAGGATTTGCATTCCTTTCGTATGTATTCAGAAGGACAGAACACGTGGCCTGTGTAGCGCCTTCCCTGTGCTTTGCCATTCCGTGGAATGCTGGAAGCACAGGCTCTGCTTGTGGGGAAAAGGCCTTTCTGTCTTCCACCGTGCAATGATCTCTCTTCCCCCTGCCTTAGGGCTTGCACCCTCGAATAGTAGCAGAAGGATTTGAGATTGCCAAGGAAAAAGCACTTGAGGTGTTGGAGCAGGTCAAAGTGTCCAAGGAGATGGACAGGGAGATGCTCATCGACGTAGCCAGGACGTCGCTGCGGACCAAAGTGCACGCCGAGCTCGCTGACATCCTCACAGAGGTGAGCGTGGGAGCACATCCGGCCCTGAGCGTGCTGGGAGTGTCCCTTGAAGTGTGCAGGGCTGAGCTTGCCCTTTGTGACAGCGCTGGCCACTGTGGGATGTTTCTCTCGGCTGTGTTGCAGGCTGTGGTGGATTCTGTCCTGACAGTCAGGAAACCTGGTGAGCCCATCGACCTGTACATGGTGGAGATCATGGAGATGAAGCACAAATCAGAAACTGACACCACGTAAGTCAGGAGGATCCTTGAGCTTCCCTTGAATGGGGCCACGAGCTTTGAGGAGCCTGGGGGGGTTGGTTTCTCTTTAGGGTGCCCTAAAGCTACCCCTGGAAGAGTTGAAATTCAGATTTCAGCCATAAATACCTTGACAGAAGTTTCTCAGTCACTGAACTTCCTCGGTGAAGTTATCAAATAGGAAAAGCCACACTGGGTTAACAGTGTTGGATAAATATTATTTTGTCTTAGTGTCTGGGGCTCGATGATGATGCTTGAGGTTGGTGTCTGTTAAATAGGGATGACTGGGAGCTGGGCTGTGGCTGGGATATCCCGTGGGGTTTCCACTTCCCTCAGCGCATGGATGAATTCTGCACCAGCTTTGCTCGGTAGCTGATGCAGTCAGACACCGTGCCAGAGCAGATTCCTTCTCCCGTGCCTGGCGTGCCGTTTCCTGGCAGCGGGCACGCCCTTGGGAGGGGGGCACACCACCCTCGGTCAGTGCCAGCTCCAGGGCCCGGCAGGCTGGGCGGGAGCAGCTGCACTGCAGGGAATGCCGTGTTTGTCACAGCCCCGCTGCCCCTTGTCCTGCAGGCTCATCCGGGGGCTGGTCCTGGATCATGGAGCTCGCCACCCTGACATGAAGAAAAGAGTGGAAGATGCTTTTGTTCTTACCTGCAATGTGTCCCTGGAGTATGAGAAAACGTGAGTACACGGCTAATGCTCGTGTCCTGAGGACTTTAATCGTTTAAAGTCATTTAAATAATAACCATTTAAATANAACTAATTTAAAATAATTTAAATAATAATTTAAATAATAAATAATAATCCTTTAAATACCAGCCGAGACTGTGAGGGTGAAAGGTGATGCCCCTTCTGCAGCCCTTTTGGGAAGGGTGCTGGGTGAAAAGATCTCTGAGAGCTTCACAGTGGTTTTTATTTTGTTGGGGGATCCCAGAAAGGTTGAAAGTCCCTTTCTTGGGCATAATATGATATTCTAGAGCAAACGCATTGATACACTGCAGAGTTCTCTCAGCCTCAAGTGTCTGCCTTACTTTCTGAAGTGGGAAAGTTCTGAGCTGGAGCTCAGGAGCAGCAGGGTGTGGGTTGGGGGGACTGGTTTAGTTTGGGTCAATTTCTTTAGAATGCTCATTCCTTACACTCCAGTTTATTTCTAGAGCAGAAAAGAAGTTTTCTCACTGCTTTTTTTGTGGGGTTTTTCCCCTTTCAGAGAGGTGAGCTCTGGATTCTTCTACAAAAGTGCTGAGGAGAGGGAGAAGTTGGTGAAAGCAGAAAGAAAGTTCATTGAAGACAGAGTCAACAAAATCATAGAGTTGAAAAGAAAAGTCTGTGGCGACTCAGACAAAGGATTTGTTGTGATCAACCAGAAGGTGAGATGAAGAGAATAACTAAAAATTATTTGAAATGCTGTCTTCCTTGTGTGACTCACCTGGTACAATTACTGAGCCAGAATTGGCTAAATTTAGGCTGATACTTCTGAACATGATGTACAGTTCCTACTTGAGATCTTCTTTGAGCCTTGGGGAAGAACTTACTCGAGTCAGAGTGAGGGAAGGTGTTCACTGTGTCCTTGTGCTGATGGTCACTCTCTGCTTCCAGGGGATTGACCCCTTTTCCTTGGATGCCCTTGCCAAAGAAGGAATCGTTGCTCTGAGGAGAGCTAAAAGGAGAAACATGGAAAGGTGGGTTTTGGGGAGAGGATGCAATACCCTGCTTTTCCAAACTGAGACAGTGAGTCAGGTCTGACTTAAATCCATCTTTAAAGATTTACTTCAAAATTCCACTTCACTCTGTGCAGCTCTTCTGCTGTACCTCAGCAGTTTGGACAAACTGTAGGAAGGGCAGTTTAAGCTCTTGGGATGCTTTAAATGCAGACACCTAGAGAGGAGCCTTAATTCTACAAGGTAGTTTTTAAAAGGGCTCTTCTGTGAACAAACCAAACTGTTGCAAGCCTAGGATCAGCATGCTGAAATACTGCACTTACTGTTAGTGGCTTTGGGTTTTATTGAGCATAAAGCTGAGCTGTGGCTGTTCTCTGCAGACTGACCCTGGCCTGTGGTGGCACCGCCATGAATTCTGTGGAGGATCTCACTCCTGACTGCCTGGGACACGCAGGGCTGATCTACGAGTACACCCTGGTGAGTGACCGAGTGCGTGAGGAGTAAAGCTGCAGTGCTGAGATCAAACTGCAAATCCCTTTGGGCAGGAGCATCTGCCCGGGTGTTTGCTCCCGTCGCAGACTGAGAAAGCAGAATTAAAACTCTGCTGCTTCACTTCTGGAAGCGCTGTCGGTGCAGAACCGAGCGCGAAAGCTTCCAGGTCAGGAATGAGCGTACACAGCGCTGACAGGCAAACACGGCCCTGCTCTCCCCAGGGAGAGGAGAAGTACACCTTCATCGAGAGGTGTGAGAACCCGCGCTCCGTGACGCTGCTCATCAGGGGCCCCAACAAGCACACGCTCACCCAGATCAAGGACGCCGTGAGGGACGGGCTGCGGGCCGTGAAAAACGCCATCGAGGACGGTGAGTGCCCTCCTGTTCCCCCCGAGAAGGACCTCTGGAAACTCATCCCTAAACCAGGGAAGGAGCTGTCGGCTCCTGAGCTCGGTGGGAGGTGATTTTACAGTTCTGTGGTTGATAGCTGTGTAAGTACTCGCCTCTTCAGGCGCAGGGTATGGAGGGAAGAGGTCAAGCTGCACTGAAAATGAGCGGTTTGAGCTGAAGCAGGTGCTTCTCCCCTGCAGGGTGTGTGGTGCCAGGAGCTGGGGCACTGGAGGTGGCAGTAGCCAATGCTCTCGTGAAACACAAACCCAACGTGAAAGGAAGAGCCCAGCTCGGAGTTCAGGCTTTTGCCGATGCTCTGCTCATCATTCCTAAGGTAGAAGGAGTTCCTCGGTGATAAAGTGACTTGAAAGCACACACAGAGTGGCTGCTTTTCCTGCTGGAGGGCTCTGTGATCAGCAAAACGAAGGCAATCCCTCTGTTCTGTGCCAGGTGCTTGCTCAGAACTCGGGATATGATCCCCAGGAGACGCTGGTGAAGGTCCAGACGGAGCACATGGAGTCGGGGCAGCTCACCGGGGTTGATCTCAGCACTGGTAAGGATTCCTCAGCCACAGGCTGATGCTCCAGGAAGAACCTGGCTCAGCTCTGAAGAACAAAGTGCTTTGAGTGCAGGAAGTTTTACCTTCATTGATAAAAAGCTGCCCAAGAATCAGGAGGGCGGTGTGTTCTGATGGCAGTTTTCAGAGGATAAAGCACACGGTAACACTGTTGCATACAGTGAGTGATCCCAGATGTCAGGAAGTCTCTGTGAACTGGTTATTTAAAGGCTCCCTTCTGTTGCAGGGGAGCCGATGGTGGCTGCAGCAGCTGGAATCTGGGATAATTACAATGTCAAAAAGCAGCTGCTTCATTCATGGTAAGGCTGGCAGTATTTTATTTCTAACGTTACTCCCCGTGTGTTTAACTGCTGTAGAACTGGGGGTCCCGTGTGCGGGAAGGTGTCTTGGAAACACAGAAACCAAGCTGAGTTTGGCACTCCTCACAATATTTCTTTCCTGTTTCCAGCACTGTGATTGCCAGCAACATTCTCCTGGTGGATGAAATCATGAGAGCTGGGATGTCCTCCCTGAAAGGTTGAGCTGGAGCTGCTCCTGTGGAATTTCTCCACGGAATCCCCTGCAGGGCCCTGGCCTTGGCTGTGGTGGATGTCCCAGCACCAGAAGTCCCTCTGCCACGAGGGGCAGCCCCTTTGGTAACACGGCCACTCAAAAGCTCAGCAACTTAATCAAAGATTTGGCTCTAAAAAAGGAGTTATTTATTTTTGGTTTCACTGAACTGTGTGGCTGCAGTTTCTTTGCATTTTTACCCAATAAACTGTTCTGTTCTGTGGTTTGGGTGTCTGTTCTTTGACCTTCACCCCCTCCAGAACATTCTGCAGTGGGGGCTGCATTCCTGGGTCCTACTCTTGGGAATTTTGTGAAATGACTGCTCAGGGGTCTGCTCTGGGCACAGGGTAGGATCGGGCCTGGAATTTGTTCAGTGAACGTTTTTAAAAGCTGGGTTAATGCAATGACTGAACCGTTTTGTGAATAGAACTGAGTTCACTGACTGCAGAATGGTTTGAAAGGGGGAGGTGAAGGAGCTGCCTTAGGGGGGAGGGTTTTTAACATTAAAGTATTTCCAGACCGTGCCAGAGCAGCTCCAGGCAGAGCTTTCAGCGCGGTCGTGGCAGGGGAACGGACTCCTGCCCTCTGGAATATTCCCTGAAACCAGCGGTGCTTTGCGGTAAGAGGAACCTCCTTCCTCTGCCCCACGCGACTCCGAATGACGATAAACCTTTAAAAAACCCCCTTAGGAAGCGTCCCCGGCGGGGCGGGGTTTGTTTTACCAACAGCCGGGCGGGCTCGGGTTTCCCCTTCGGCGGCTGCTCCGGAAGCGCTTCCCGAGGCGCGGCGGCTCCGGGATGGCGGCGCTGGCGCTGCTGTGCTGCGGGCTGCTGGCCATGGGGCGCGGTGAGAGCCCCCCGCGTCCCCTCCCTTCGCTGCAGGCACCGCTCCCTCCCCCAGAGTGCGACTCGGAGCTGCTCGAGCAGCGGTCGTTCCGTCAGCAGCCAAACAACCCGTGCTGAATTTCTGCCTTTGCAGCGCTGGCAGAGGACGGGAGCATGGTGCAGCTGCCCGGAGGCGCCTTCCAGATGGGATCCAGCTCCCCGCAGAGGAGGGGCGAGGAGGGGCCCGCCAGGGAGGTGACGGTGAAGCCGTTTGCTCTCGACAAACACCCGGTGACCAACAGGGACTTCAGGTGAGGCCGCCGTGCCGCGGGGGCCCGGGGAGCGCCGGGCAGGTGTGCCCGCTGTGCTGGGGCTGCTTCCCGGGGTCTGAAAGCCAATGCTTGGGTGTTCCTTGTGTCTGTCAATAGGAAATCACCCCCACAGCTGCAGGCTGAACTATCCTGGCAGTGTAGCTTGCTTTGTTTCCTTTTTTGTCCTTTTCCCCCCGATTTCCTTTTTTTTTCCCTTCTCTTTTTCATCTCCTCCTCTTCTCCTCCCTGTGTTTTTCTTCTCCTCCACCGTTCTCTTTCCTCTCCCTATTCTTTCCCTCTCTTCCACTTTTTTTCCTCTCTTCTTCTCTTCCATTAACAGCAGCCACAGGTTTTATTGGCTTTTAAGGGATTTTTTTTTCTCTCTGCAATTATGGAAACCTGAGTGCAGGCCGAGTTTACCTGCGCAGGTAACATAAAAAGTATCAAATCTGCAAAGATGCACATGGGACTCTTATCTGTTAAATCTAAATCAAACTATCTGGAGCTGGGGAGGGGGGGTGTCTGTAAATTTTGTACCTTTTGCCTTGCTCCGAACTCGTTGCAGAGTTGTGAGGCAGAGCTTGAAGAACCCTTACCCAGAGCGTGTTGTATTTATGCCAGGGAGTTTGTCAGAGAAAAGAAATACAAAACAGAAGCAGAAGTATTTGGCTGGAGCTTTGTCTTTGAGGATTTTGTATCTGAAGAGCTGAAAAAAAAAGTCACCCAAAAACTGGAGGTAAATGTGAATCCTGTGATGAGTTTGGTGTTGCTTTTCCACCGAGGAGCAGCTGCCTCTTTGCAGAGCCTGGCTGTTCTCAGAGATTTTTCTTTAATCTGGGGTTGTTTTGCTTTTGGAGCTCAGCAAGGTTGAGCTGGGGTTGATTCTCGTGCTCCTCTCTTTCCATGCTCTGTGAGCTGTCAGTCTGGACTCCAGGGGAGCTGGGACGAAGTAAAATGTATTTCAAAGTACTTCAATAATCCAACTTTAAAATAGAAAACTGAACAGCACGAGCCTCTTGATCTGTTTTCATTTCTAAAAGCAGATGCCTCTGCTCGGTGGGAAAGCAGCATCCAAGTGTGTGTGATAACCCAGCTCAAACTGCAGCAGTTCCCAGACTGACACACCCTGCTGTGGGACGGTGGCACCAGTGCAGGTGGCACCAGTTCACCTTTAATCTGCTGCCATTTCTTTTCCCAGTCTGCCCCGTGGTGGCTGCCCATCGAGAAGGCATTTTGGAGACAGGTGAGTAAAATCCTGGTATAATAAAACCCTGGTATAAGAAAATCCTGGTGTGGTGACTCCTCCCCATGCTGAGACCTTGTGTGTGTTGTGTGCACTGAACCTTTTTCACCAAAAATAAGTGAAAAAACATTTTCCATCCTTTCATCTCTTCCACCCCTTTTTCCCTTTGTGTAATGCAAACTGTATAAAATTCATACAAATCTTCTTAAATCCCTCCCAGCCCTCCGGCCCTGGCTCTAGCATAAAGGACAGGCTGGATTACCCAGTGCTGCACGTGAGCTGGAACGATGCTCAGGCCTTCTGTGCCTGGCAAGGGAAGCGGCTCCCGTCGGAGGAGGAGTGGGAATTTGCTGCCAGGGGAGGACTGGAGCGTAAGTAGCACAAGCTCTGAGCTTTTCCCAAAAAAAAAAGCTTTTTTCCCAAAGCAGGCATGGAGTGGTGTTAGTTCCACCAGAATCCAAACCTCCCTCCAGGGATGTTTTCAGTTGTTCATCTGGGGGGGTTTGAACCACCTCTTTTGGCCTAAGAGTGTAAGAATATTAACAATTAATAAAATAAATGAGTAAAACCTCGGTGTATCCCAAGCTGAGCAGAAAAGGACAATCCTAAAAGCCTGGTTGGAGTGACCCAGGGCTAACAAGTGTCTCTTTTCCTCCCTGGCAGAAAGGATGTATCCCTGGGGAAACAAGTTCCAGCCAAACCGTACAAACCTGTGGCAGGTAAGATCCTAAAAATCATCCCGGCCACGCTGGGCTCTCCTCAGGGTGGGCTTTCACTCAGCCACTGTGTGAAACAGTGTCCTGGGAAACACTGTGGGTACTGAAACTGAGCTCCTGGGGACTTGTGAAAATACCCTCAGAGGGAGCAGGCTCAGCCCATCTTCCCTGGGAAACCAGGATTTTCCTGCTTCTAAAAATTTATGCATAAATTTGTTGGAAGAGGAACTTGGGACAACTTCAGGTGGTTGATTTCTCTTGACCAGCATAAATTCACACCAGAGAGTTCTCTGCCTACTTGAAGGGCTGGCACAGCCCTGTGAGGAGGATTTGGGGCTGTTGCTGGGGTGGTTCTTTGCTGGGAGTGGTCTCTGTTCCCCCAGGGTGACTTCCCCCAGGGGGACACGGCGGAGGACGGCTACCACGGCGTCTCCCCGGTGACAGCCTTCCCTGCCCAGAACAGCTACGGTACAGAGCACCCTCACCCTGCCTTGGGGCTGGCATCTGCTTCCCCCGTTCACCTTAACTGTCACGTCCTGGAGCTGGGCAGAGCTCCAGATGTGTGGCAGCTGGGGCAGAGTGAGCCCAGGAAACGCGGCGATGGCTGGGGCTGGAGTTGGCTGAGTGCACCTGCTGCCCTTCAGGCACCAAACCACCTCCCTTTAGCTAAAACTGGGTTCTTTTGCAACTCGGTGGGATGTAACAAAAATTCCAAGGGCATTGTCTGGCTGCCGTGTCCTCATGCACACGGGAAATGATGACACATTGAAATCTGAAATAGAGTGAGGGCTTTCTTCAGCCTCACCACTGAGCCACGCTCTCGAACAATGCTTTGAATGCTGTTCCCCTTCCCATGCACCAAATTTACAGCTCTCGCACACCTGCTCTCCTAATTCTGACACAAAACCATCTCAGGGCTCTATGACCTGCTGGGAAACACCTGGGAATGGACGGCATCGGAATTCCTGGCTCCAGGAAGGGCAGCCAGGGCTCAGAACATGCGGGTGCTGAGAGGGGCCTCGTGGATTGACACTGCAGATGGCTCTGCAAACCACAGAGCTCGTGTCACCACCAGGTAGGTCTGGCCAAAACCCAGGTGCTGTTGCATAAGGATTTTCTCTAGTTTGGTTTTATTTTAAGATTTTTTTTGTTCCTACAAAATTTTGAGAAGCAATTGGTAGAGCATACTACAAATATGGCTAAAAACTACCCCTGCTATAAATCCATTCCTAAATGCTTCTCCAATCATGTGTTTTCCAGCAGGTATTAATAATTAAATGCTTTTCTCTGAGTTATTCAAGGGAAGTGGAAGATGTTTCTAGGCTATTCTAGCAGGTCACGTTAGGGTTGTGAGTGTTGTAACGTAGTAGGGATATGTGTTAACTAGGAAGGATCCCTAATTTTGGGTCTCTTTTTCCCTGTGAGGATGGGGAACACTCCAGACTCTGCCTCGGACAACCTCAGCTTCCGCTGCGCTGCCGACGTCCCGCCCGTGCCCGCCTGGAAAAGCCAGAGCAAAGCTGAGCTCTGAGGGCTCACGGGGAGCACCCGAGGCATTTTCTCCTGTGGAGACAACAGTAACCCCCAGCTGTCACTCCCATCAACCCCTTTTCTTTGTAAAATTAAAAATCATTTCAACCTTTTCAGTGCTGGGACGGCAGGCAGGGGGTTTGCGTTGGGTGTCCTTTTGGTGGCAGTTCCTCCAGCTGCATTGGTGCTCATGTAAAGCAGAGGGTGCACGTGTGGGACTGGGCCAGAGCTGCTCTGACCCCCCAGCCCCACTGAGGGAACACCCACAGCCCCCTGGGACCATCAGAGTGGGGCTGCCAGGGGGGAAGTGAGGGGGCACATCCCTGGAAAGGGGGAGTCATCAGTCCCAGCTTTGGAGCAGCACTGAGCCTTCCCAGAAATCCCTTCCCTGGCCTTTGAGCAGTGAGGAAATGATGTGTGTGACACATGACACAAACCCCAGCTCTCCCAGGAGTTACACCCAGCACCAACTGTGCACGAGCTCTGCACCAACCCTGATGGGACCGTGGGGGTGGGCAAGAGCACTGCCCAGGGGTCTCATCTCCCTCCAGCTGTCCCAAAACAGGCACTGCGTGTGCCTGAGGGCTGAGCCGTGCCCACGGGGAGCTGCAGCTCGTTCTGTTACAAGGTGGCTTCTCCAAAGCCATTCCTCCGCTGGGACACGCCCCAGGAGCAAACTATTTGCTGGGTTTGTGTTTACACCAGCCCTGGTGTAAATTTAAGAAGCCCAGAAAGCACCATTTTGTTTTCCAAGATTTTACTCCCCTACTGTGAGCCAAACCAGGGGCTGGGGCAGTGGTCAGAACAGCCCCTCCTCAGTGGCCAGGGTGAGCAGGATGGCCTTGCAGGTGTTCTCGAAGAGGGCAGCTCTGTTCTGGGCCTCCCCCTTCTTCACCCAGTGGCGGTAGGTGCGGAAGGCACAGGCGTCGATGAGCTTGCGGACGGGCTTGAGGGCGTAGGGGTCCCTGACCACCAGCTCCCTGGTCACCGACTTCACCAGCCGGTACTGGTAGTAAATCCTCACCGAGGCCAGGACGGTCAGGCAGATCACCTGGGGCACAGGGAACAGCCTGGCACTCGGGAATCCCCACAACAGCCTGGCATTCAGGGGAATTCTCCCACAACAGCCTGGCATTCAGGGGAATTCCCAAAATGGAGTGGCCCCCCAGTGCATCCCCCATGTGCCTGGCACAGTTTAGTTCCTGTGGGGCTGGCAAAGGGCAGGGGTCCATGCCAGGGTATCACAGAATCACAGCATGGTTTGAGCTAAAAGAGAACTAAAAGCCCATTTACTCCACCCCTTCCTTGCCATCTTCCCCTACCCCGTGTTGCTCCAAGCCCTGTCTGACCTGGCCTTGGACACCTCCAGGGCTGGGGCAGCCACAGCTTCTCTGGAAAACCTCTGCCAGGGCCTCACCACCCTCACAGACCATTTCTTCCCACTCTCCCATCTAACCCTGCCCTCTGGCAGTGAGAAGCCATTCCCCCTGGCCCTGTCTGTCCCTCCATCCTTTGTGCAAAGTCCCTCTCCAGCTTGGGGCCTCTTCAGGCAATGGAAGGGGCTCTAAAGTCCCCATGGAACCTTCTCCTCTCCAGGCTGAACTCTCCAGCTCTTTCAATGGTTTTGTTTGGAGGTGAGAGGCAGTTTCTCCTTAACTCCCTCCCGTGAGGGCGTGCCTGGTCCCAAACCCCAGCCCCGTCAGCCTTACCCACCCCCCAGTTTCTCCCAGCTCATCTGGAAAATCCTTCCCCCTGCTGGCTCGTGCAGCCCCCATCCTCATCCCCACCTTGAACTTGCGGAAGGGGCTGAAGTGCCGGACCTCCTCCGCGTCGTACTGCTGGAAGAAGGGGTGAGCCAGCGCCTCTCCCGCCGTGTACCGCTGCCGCGGGTCCACCACCAGGAACCGCGAGATCTGCACGGGGCACCCGCTCAGTCCGCGCCATCCCGGGGCTCTGCAGCTCCCCCTCCACTCCAGTTCTCCCAGCCCCGAGCACCCACCAGGTCCTTGACGGTGTCGGAGCGGTCGTCCCACTCCGGGGAGCCGAACTGGTAATCGCCGTTCATGATCATGCGCAGCATCAGCATCTGCTTGCGGTGCCAGAAGGGCGGCGAGCCGGCCAGCAGCGTGTACATGATCACCCCGGTGCTCCACCTGTGCGCAGCCACACGGAGCCTCCGGCAGCCCCGCGCCACCCCCGGGGCACCCCGCCGGGTCTGCAGCACGGGGGTGGCTGCAGCTGCCTTTGGCTCCCTGGAAAACCAGCAGGGAACGGCCCTGCGTGTGCCTGGGGAGGAGCTGGGCTGAGCTGGGCTGAGCTGCTCCCTGCATGCTGCACGAGGGTGCTTTGAGATGGGAGTATTTGAGCCTCGCAGAGTTTTTTAGGGAAAGGCTCGGTGATGCCAGCCTGGCTGGATGCACTCAGGCACAGCTCAGCTGCAGTGCCAGGTGTCACCAGGGGATGAAATGCCCTGGTGTGTGTCACAACTCTCACCACTGCAGCCTGAAGCCACCAGAGGTGGTGGCAAAGTCACTGCCGAGCTCTGGTGGGCTGCCTTGAGCTGGCTGCTCTCTCAGGGGCTGCACAAGGTGGATTTAAAACCCCCATGTCTTGGAGCTCAGCCTAAGTTGACCTCCATGGACAGAAAGTTGCTTTCCCTCCCACAGTGGGGCAAAGTGGGGAGATGGGCTTGTCCCCAGGCTGCTTCTCCCCCTGTTCTGTGCCAGATCCCTTGGTGACCCAGACAGCCCCTCACAGCCACCAATATTGGCTTCTGCTGCATCATTTCATCCTTTCCAAACACTCCAACAGGTCCCCATCGGCACAATTCCGGCCGTGCCTCAAACCACGTGTGTGTGTTTAGGGAACAGCTTCTCACTCACATATCCACCTCCTTCCCGTAGCCTTGGTGCTCATCGTCCATGGAGCACTGCAGGATCTCGGGGGCCAGGTAGCCTGGAGTGCCACAGATCTCTGTGGGGACAGGGACACGGGGCACAGCATCAACCCAGGTGCCATTCCCACCCGCCTGTGCTGGGATCTTTGCAGGGATGGTGCTCACAGGGAGGAATTGCAACCTGTGTGCATCTCACTGGTGACTTTGTTGGTGAATTTATTGTGGCTAAAAAAGTGAGCAAAGAAAATGATACGGATGCTTGTGGGGGAGGATGCCTTGTTGCTGGGTGTGTGGCTCCTTGCATGTAGGAGTTGGGGGAAATAACGCTGGGCAGAAGGTGGATGAGGCAATGGGGATCAACTGAAGGGAAAAAAGAAGTGGGATGGATTAGGATGGTTTTCCTAAAGAGCAGCAACCTTTTCATGGCAAGGAGAGAGGTGTGGAGGCTGTGTGCAGGCAGAACCTGTGCGTGAGGACAGCAAAAGCAGCCAAGCAGCACCAATTTGCACCTCCAGGTGAGACTGGTGACAAGGAGAGAGTGGGGCTGGAAAAACTCTCCAGCCCAGCATCCCCCCACCTCGCCAGCCCCCTACCTTTGAGCTTCTCATTCTCGTTCAGCTGGCAGGAGAAGCCAAAATCTGTCAGCTTGATGTTCATGTCGTCATCCAGCAGGATGTTCTCCGGCTTCAGGTCCCGGTGGACGATGTTGATGGAGTGCAGGTACTGGATCACTTCCAGCAGCGCTCGCATGATCTTCCTGGGGATGGGGACAGCTCATTCCCTACCCCAAATATCCTGGCACCACCATCCCAGGGATGGGGACAGGGACAGTGCACAGGGACACAGCCCAGGGTGCCGTGCTGGCTGCAATTCTCCCCTCTGCTGTTGCAAGGTGACTTTCACCCCTCTGCACCCGGCCTTACCGGGTTTCTTTCTCGCTCAAGGTGACTTTCTCAGTGAGGTAGTCAAAGAGCTCCCCTCTCTTCATCCTGCACGATGGAGGGGAAAGAGAGACAGGCAGGGGCTGAGCTGCAACAGCAAACCAGCCCTGAGTCCCTGGGGAGGATCAATCAGTGCCCCTTAACAGCCCCAAATAACTTTTATTAAAAGGGGTAAAAATGCCTTTATGTATTTCAGTAGAATATCAGGCAGGAGGAGAAGCTGTGCCTGGAAAGGGCAGGTTTTGGATAGAAACACAATTGTTAAGGTTAGAACAGATCTTTAAGATCAGCAAGTCCAACCATCAAAGACAGGGCAAGGATGGGGCTCTGCCAGTGCCATCCCACTCCTGTGACATTCACTGCAGTGCCCTGGCATTGGGAATTGTGGCTTTGCAGACACCCTGGTCCCACTGAGCATATAAATAACCCTCAGGGATGTCTGACAGCTCCCACCAAAGGTTACAGGGAAACCCGAGCAGCGCTGAGCCGCTGACAGAGGGGAAACAGTGCTGGCAGCAGGGCTGCAGTGAGCTTGCAGTAATTGGGGCTTGATTCTGCCTTAAGGGCTGCTTGTCCTTTCACTTTGCCATTTTTGGGCCATAAAAAGCTGGGACCAATCTGCACAGAGGGAGTGGGCCCAGGGTGCTGAGCCAGCTGCTACTTACAGGTCAAACACCAAGAAGAAGAAGGTGCTGGATTCATAGCTGTCCTTCAGCTGGACTGCAAGATAAAGCACAGGGGCCGTGAGCACAGTGCTCCTGTCCATCAGTGCATTAAAAATCTGATTAAACTGCTAATTGACTTAATGAGGAGCTGATCTTCACAGGTATTGCGGCTGGGAGAGACAAGACGGGGGGCACTGCTGGGGTGTGTGCGTAGAGGGAGAGCAAACAATGCTCTGAGCAGGCACCCGGCATCATCCAGGGATTTCACCCCAAAAACCCTTCCTGGGGACACCCTGAGGAGCAGAAATTGCCCCTGGCTGGATGCTCAAGGCCTGACTTACTGACGTTGGGGTGGCCCGAGACCTTGCGGAGGATGTCGATCTCCTTGGTGGTGGCTTCCCGCAGCTCCTGCACCTCCTTGGGGGAGATGTTCCCCGCCGTGATGTCGATGATCTTCACGGCGTACTCCTGCCTCGTGGTTTTGTGGATGCACCTCCTCACCACGCTGCTCACCCCCCTGCCAGGGACAACGGGGACAAAAGGGGGGGTCCATGCCTGCCTGCCCGGCCTGCGGCACCTGGGCTGGCTGGGATTTTCATGCACCAGCGGGTCTCGCTCTGTCACCCTGTCTCGGTGGGACAGAAGGTTTTGAGCTGATGGAAAGTGCTGTTCCATGCTATTTTTAGCCCCATGCTGCTGTGGGCCCTGTTTGTATCAGATTCCCAGGGAACACTGTTCCTATCTGGCGCTGGAGGACACGAAACCAAAACAAGCTGCTTGCCAAAAAGAAAGCGTTACCTGCCCAAAACCTCCTTTGGCTCATATTTTTCATAAAACTCCTTGGATGAGTTCCAGTCTGGTAGATCTTCTTCCTTGGTCATCTCTGGCTCCTGTCAGGCAGCTTTCTGAGGGCAGAAAGGAGCTGCAAGGAAAAAAGAACGAGGATGGCACTCACTGCCCCAGAGCTAGGATCATCAATCCCTTCTGGAAGAAAAAACATTGAGGAGGAAGGAAGAGAAAGAAGATCCTGGACCAACCAAAGGGGTATTTTGCTGCTTGGAAAAGCCAAGCTTTGCCCTTGGGATGCTGCAGAGATCCCACTGAGAACAGGAGAAACCCCACTGGATTCCCTCACAGCCTGGCTGTCCCCAGAGGCAGAACCTGCCTGCCTGACATTTTGGGAAATGCTGCAGCACCCCAAAACCTCCTCCCTTCCCTGTGCCCAGCTGACAGCAGCAGCCTCCAGAACACCGCCCCACACCAACACCGCCCCAAGTGGGATCTGGAATCTGCCCCTATTGTTTTTCTTTGCCTCATTATTTTTAAGATGACAAAGTTGTCTTAGGCTGAGAATAAGGAGGAAAATAGTGTTTAAAGGGAGCGGAAAGGGACTGAGGAAGGAAAAGAGGTGGTGAGGGCCAGTGAAGCAGCAAGAGGGGCTGGGTGGGTCATGGTGCAGGTGAGGACAGAGGGACTGGGGACAGTGGGAGCTGAGCCAGCACGAGGACAGCAGCTGAAAGAGCTCCCTCAGCCACTCCTGTGCAGCTGCCAGCAGCCTCCACAGCTCCTGAAAGGCGCTTGTCCCATTTCTTTTTCCTATTTCAGGCTTGGAGGGGTTTATATACAGCTTGTTTCTGTGCCCATACACGGAGTTAGGATGGAAAGCAATTCTTAGAAGCCTGGGCAGCAAAGCTGTGCCTTTGGGATGGCAGTTTGTTGCTGGGGAGGGGAGAGAGGTGGGCAGGAGATCCCCAGTTCTGTGAGCTTTCCTTTGCTCTCCCCTCAGTAACTCCGCCAGGGCACTGCCAGCTCCAAGTGTATTTAAATCTCATTAGCAATGTGTATCTGTCCTGACCTGGTTTTAAGGACCAAAGAGGTATTTTGGGTGTCTGGCTGCTGCTGCCAGGGATGCGTAACACGGGCTGGAGCACTTCTAAACAGCCATGAGTTTAACTTACGAAATTTTAGTTGTTAAAAATATTGTGAGTAATGCCGAACCAAGCCAAAATCACAAAGGAGAGGCAGGACCAGGAAGTAAGGGGAAAAAAATTATCTCTGAGGTGAGGAGGGTAACCAAAAAGTGACTATTTTAGAAAATCCAGGTCCTGGGGGCTGGTGGTGTGGGGAAGGGCTGGGGAGCATGCTCGGAGCACTGCCGGGAGAAGCCTGGAATCTGCGTGCTGCCTTCTCCTCGGAGGAAAGAAGCCGGGAGTTTGTTTAAAGCACACTGGAACGATACAGCCAGCCTGTGCAGGGCCGTGACGGGATCCCCCGCGTTCATTAGCAGAGTGCGAGGGGGGTCGTGAGGGGATTTCCCGCCGGGAGGAACACTGAGGGGGAGGCTGGCCATGGCCCCCCGCCCGCAGCGGCCAAACGCGGCGGGAGCCTCTGAGGAGGACAAAGATATTCAAATATCCCTTGGGATAAACCCGCAAAGCTCTAGAAAATAAAAGCTGTTAGAGCGGCGGGGGAACGCGGCCCCTCTCCCTCAGCCCCGGGGTGCTCCCGCCGCTGACCCGGAGACAAAGAACGCTGAGCACGGGAGTTTTCCGGG
>VWZN01013651.1:22536-32823 GCA_013396955.1 Regulus satrapa | reverse complement strand
CCGGGCCGGGGTCGGCGCTGCCGCCGCGGGGCAGCCCCGGGGCCGCGGTGGGAGCGGGGATGGTGGGGACGGCGGCAGGGCGAGGCACCCGCAGTGGCCGTGGTGTAATCGGTGCCAACTGGGGGAAGCGAGCGGGGAAAGCTCGGGAGAGCGGAGCGCCGTCGCTGCGCTGAGCGGTGGTTACGGGCGGCACAAACAAGTGCGGTTGCGGGTGGTTGGCTCTGTTAGTTTTAATTGCGGCTTCTGGTTTGCGTTTTCATTGGGACGTCTCCTGGCAGCCCAGGAGATGCTTTGGTGGTACAGAGGAAGTTTCATTGGAGGGAGGCTCGGATGCCTCCGCAGCAGCACCCGCTCCAAATCCTGCCTTGTTTTGCCGCCGTGCAGCCAGCTCAGCAGGTGTTTGCTAAAGGCCGCGGGCTCTCTCATCCCTTAGGAGAGCCACTGTGGAAATCCTGTTCTGTATTAAATCCTTGCTCTTTATTTCAGTGGGAGTTTGGCTGTTAATGCGTTAGTGCCTTCAGCTGGATGAGAATTTGGGATTTACTTTTCCCCCTCTCAGTGTAAGCCGTGCAGAAGCTGTCGCGGTTTTTATGGAGGCACTTGCTGCGTCACCCTAACGAGCCAGTTTGAGGGAATATTCCCTTCCTCTGTCAAGGTGGGAGCTGTGAAATTATTGAGGCGAAACATCCAGGGAGTTCTTTTTCCTGAAACCTCTTGTGTGGTGACAGATTGTGTGACTGAGATCTCTATCTCTGGCCATCTGATCTTGCGGTTGAGTGAAGGCTTTAACTCTGCTTTTCTGCCTCAGGTTTAGTTTGTGAAGGTGCTTGTTCACATCTCTGCTGGGAAAGTGTCCTGGAATGAGAACTTTGGCTCTAACTAGGGAGGAGACTTCCAGAAACTCACCAGATAACTCCAAATAACGCAAATTAAATCCCGCTCAGGCTACTGAGATTAAACCCCGTGAGTCCCCTCAGTAATTTAACTGGCATCACAGATGGAGGAGTAAAAAGAGAATAACAGATTTAAGCATTGAGCAGCCTGTCCTTGCATAGAATTTCTCCTCCACCAGCTTTTGGTTGTTGCAGCAAACGCTGCTGTTGTGACAGGGAGGGATTGGATGTCACGGTGTTGATGCGTGTTTACCGAACACTTGGGAGAAGGAAATCACCTGAAGATATAATGGCAATTATTTCTAATTATGGCTCGGTAATTGCAGCGTTCATTAGCAGCTGCCACGTTGAGCAAGGCCTGGAAATGCTTTGCTGTAGGAATTCTATAGGATAATGTGAGGAGTTAGGGATAAAACGCCCTGGGCTGTGCCAGCAGTTGCTAGGAGAACCCTGCCTGGAGTGAAGCGTTGCAAATGCCAGCAGAGCTCGTGATCGCTGCAGCAG
Organism: Regulus satrapa; assembly: GCA_013396955.1. Lineage (NCBI taxonomy): Eukaryota > Metazoa > Chordata > Aves > Passeriformes > Regulidae > Regulus > Regulus satrapa. The sequence continues at coordinate 31,426 of VWZN01013651.1, read as the reverse complement.
GTGGTGAAAGGAGTTTGTGGAGAAGGAACGTGCAAGTTCTGTTCACTCCAACCGTGTTGGGAGAAGAGTTTGTTTTCCAGGACACGGAGGGGAGCTCTGCTCTGAAAGTGAGGAGGGAGGGCAGGGCACTGAAGTTGGAAAGAAATGAATTTTATTTTCTGTTTTGCTCCCATCCGTGGTGCTGTCTCCAGCTGAGTGTTCCTTGTTCCTGCATCACTGAGTTTCTCAGAAACTTCGTTGCTGAAAGGAACTTTTAGCCACACTTTTCATTTCGGTGGGGTTGTAGAGTTTCAGTTTTGCCTTCCAGCTTTTTTACAGGTAACTCAGATTTAACCTTCACATTTCTTTTCTTCTTAAGCTGTTACGCTGACAGTCAGAAATTAATTTATGAGCTAATTATTAGAGTTAACTCTGCAGAGTTCACTGGGTGAGAAGCTTCTGTTTCTACGTTGGCTTTTAGATGGCTCATTGGTTTATGTGACTTTTTATTTAAGCTGGATTTGCTGATGAAACTTGGAATGTTGCAATCTTCACATCTCGAGTTTTGACTCCAGGAGTGGGCTGAGCTTTAAAAAGCATTTCATGCTGATAGGATTCATTTTAAATGGATCAAATAATTAGGATAAATTACTTGATTCCTTCCCGAGCTGACTTTGTGGTATTTTGGGCGGAGTTTTTTTCACCAGCTGTTGGTATTTCCAAGTCTTGCTTTTAAGCCAGATCTGGCATTGGCACAGCAAGAAGAACAGAAATTTAAAGACTGCCAGAATGCAGAGGGAGGAGCACAGAAAATCTCCTATCACAGCCTGACTCATGCAGAAGATTATGTTGGAGAGATCCCTTCCCAGTATCCCTTACCCAAAACATGAATGGTCAGCATATTTCAAGTTCTTATCAAGGGGAAAGTTCAGGAAATAGTTTAAAAATAAAAACTGCTAAGGAGTGGCTAATAAGGGCAGATATTAGGGCGATACCTCACATCTCCATTGGCAATTGCTGTATTTATTTTAAATTAATTGCCATTTTGTGGTTGAGAATAATTGTCAAGAATGGCTTTAATTAGAATGAAATATGAAATAATAGTTCCTAAAAAATGTTTTTGGTCTTGTTTGGTAGTTTCACAGAGGAAATTAAAGCAATAAAACACATTTCAAGTCGTACGTTTCAAGTCGTGACCTTTACGTGGTAATTCAGAGACCCAGGGCCTTTGCCTTTGGTCTTCTCCACACCCCGAGAGATCTCAGGGTCTTGCAATCCGTTTCTGCTTTGTGTCTGGATGAACCGGAGGTTGCAGCAGGACGGGGGAGCGGTTTGGAGCGCCCGGCGGGGCTGCACCCGCGGTGACAGCAGCCACGAGCAAAGGGCGCCTCGTGCACGGCTGCAGCTGCGTCACTCAGGAGCTTTGGCAATAGTCGATATTGATCTTTGCCCCGTGGCTGAAGGAGTTCTGCAGGCAGGAGTAGCATTTGGCTGGCATTGATGTTTTAGGAATTGCTCGTTCCGCTCGCGGCTCAGGTTTTTGGTGTGTTTCGTTCGAGGTGCTCTGAGGAGTTTTGAAGGAGTCTGATGTGACGGCGGGGTTTGGGCTGGAGGAACCATCCTGCTGCAGCCCCTGCCGTGCCTGGGGAACGCCTTCCTCAGGGCCAGGCTGCACATCCACCTTGCGTGTTGCTGCTGGACGCACCAAAATATTCTCCTGGTTCCTGAAAATGCCTCTCCAGTGTGGGCTGTGCTGTGGCTGTAGCGCTGTCGTAGGGCTCTGCTCACGGTCACAAACCCCTTTAAACGCTGAACGTGCAGCCCCTTGCTCTGCTCGCTCTGTCGCGCTGCTGTCGAGCTCGCTGCTCTGCAGAGAGGCTGTGAATTGCTCACAGCACTGCAGGTGAATCTGCCAGGACCTTGCTAGGACTGGGACAGGGAGAAAACTTCCCAGACCTCCCTAAAGCGATGGTTCAACAGGTTCCCAGCCAGCTCTGTCGCTCCTGTCAACTTCTTGTCTGTCAAGTTTGCTTAATCCCAAGTAAAGAGCATTATGTAGCAGTTATCGTTCATATTTATGATGAGAAATTCCTGATATCCCAGGATTTTATCTTTTCATTGCTGTACCTGCAAGCAAATATCCAGCTACGTTTGAGTGTTAGTGACTGGGGCAAGGTTGGACTCTGCATTCACTGGGTTTGCTGTCTGAGGGAAGCTTGGAAGAGCTCTGGTTTGGAATTGGGCAGGGAGAAATTGGAGGAGCCCCAGGGAGGGAGGGAAGTGCCCGGTGTGAAGGGCAGCCCTGCCCTGGGAGCCAAGCTCTGGGTGCCCCTGGCACCGTGGGGAGCACCTGGGAGCATCCAGAGCTTCCTCCCTGTGCTGGACAGGGGAGGTGTTCCAGGGATGCTGCTGGAAACCAGTCTGAAACTTGCCCTTAAAGCTGCAGAAGCTGATAACTCAAGTGTTTGGGTTTTTTTTTTTCCATCTTTATAGCAGGAAATTGATGATTTAGTACTGATACAACACTTAGTGAGCGAGGCACATCTTTTATAAAACACAGCAGTGCCCTTGCTGTGGGAATATTTTATTTTCCATCTTTACCGTGCTCACACAAACACATTAATTTCTGCTTTTCATAAATACATCATTTGACTGGAATTTCTAATAGGGCACTAAGAATTATTTTGCCTGGTGCAAAGTAAATTTAACCAAGTGCTTATAATTCAGACTTGGGCTTCATTTATGGTAGCTTAATAGAAAAGATTATGTAAAAGGAATCGGTGCTGCTGGTTTGTATCTTGGATAGCCAGTGCTTCTCTAAGGGCTGCTATAAAATAATTATCCACTGTCTGCTTAATATTTTGCTGATCTAGACACTGAAAGTTTTTACAGACTCTTTCTGAAGTAGAGCTGGAGGATATATAGAAGAAAACCTCATTTGGTTATGCTAAATGCTCTTAATAGATTTAAACATGAAATTAAGTGTATCAACGTTTTTGACTACTCCTGGCAAGTTTACAAATGGGAATTTTTAATCTCCTTTTTTTTTTTTTTGGTGGCTTCTAATTGAAAGCTTTTACTTAATTTATTAAAACTGTTAGAGTGGCCTTGAAACCATGAATTAGGTTTAATCCAAAATCCTCTGGCGAAGCTGGAAAGAAGTTGCAACCAAAGTTTCTTAACATGCTCCAGATCCTTTGAGCTTGATATGAGCTTTTCACCCAGCTGAGACCTTTCACTCTGGACCAGAAATTGTCTCAGTGGTGCTAAAGGAAATGTGCACATCACTTACCAAGTGTAGCCCTTTTTAATTTTATTTTTTGGGGTTTTTTAGAAAATTAGATTTCCTCGGGGTTACAAAGTGGTAGGGGGTACTTGCTGTTGATAAAAAAATAATGCGGGATGATAAATAATCCTGAAGTGAGAGGCTTGAAGTAAAACACCAAAAACCACCCAAACTTGAGTTGTTTTCTTGCAGTTTGAGTAGAGAATCTCTTGGATTGTTTGCCCTTTGCATTGCCCCAAACGCAGGAGCTGAGAGGGAGCGGTGTTGGCGGAGCAGATCTGGGATCAGGAATGCCTTTGGATAATAGTCTGCTCCCCTGAAGGCTTTGGTGGCCTTTCCAGGCTCTCCTTGAGGACCCTGCAGAGTGGCCCGGGAGTTGTTGAAGGCTGCTGGACCTGCCCCGACCCAGTTCAAATGGGAAGAGAGGGGTTGGTTCCGTTCTGGGCAGAAAATCAAAGGGGGGCTGCCGGGGGGACGCGAGGGGCTGCGGTTCTGCCCAGCACCAGGGCTCGGTGGGGAGGTCAGAGGCGCTCAGGAGGCACCTGGGGCAGGGAAAGCCCCTTGGCTGCTTGGACAGGACTGCTAAAACCATCTGCAGGTGCCTCTGCCCGAGCCGGGGCTCGGCTGCAGAAACACCTCCCGGGGCTGCCGGGGACACTGATCCCACTGTGGCTAAATCAACACCTTTGGGTTTGTTTGACTCGCTGTGTTTGGCAGGAATTCTGCTGCCTTCGGAGCCAGTGCTGATAATTCACAGCTTGGAACTTGTTCAACTGGAAGGTTGATTGCCTGTCCTCTGAATATCTGAGGGACTGGAGGACTAAATGAGGTTCTCTTGTGCTCCCTTTTAGCATTTTCTCTGCTAAATTACGCTATAATGTTTCAAGTGTGTCCCCTAATAGGCTGTTCCGGAACGCAGAGGATGTTCACAATTGTACAAAAGAGATTTAAAGGATCTGAGTGATTTAAAAGGGTAAGATTTTATTGGAGGTACATCACTTGTGGGGCACGGTGACCTCGGTTCTTTTTGTTTTCCTGTTAAGAAGTAACAATTGCACACAAATACTGCTTTAAGCTTCTGAAAACGCACCATTGCTGAGCTGGGTGAAGTACCTCAAACCAAAAGGAGCATTGTTTAGAAGGTGGATAAGAACTTTCCAAACCTCCTTTTGATAAAAGAATGGTGCACACCGGACTGAAAATCGCCACAGTGATGCACTGTAGATGTTGGGAAAGGAGATTTTATTTCAGATTTCTCGAATCACCGTTGAGCTTTTTAAAGAACATTCGGAGCGGTACATGCAGATAGGGAGGGAAACTTGAGTTACAAAGATGTCTTGGAGGTTTGTTCCTTGTAGTTAGATCAGATTGCTTATTATTTTTTAATAGCAGTGAAACTCGGGCGTGGTGCAAGTGGGTTTGGCACTCGTGTTTGTCAGAGGGCTCTGAGTCACCTCGGGTGACTGCGACCTGGATCTCAGCACGGAGCTCCCGATCCTCGGGGATGGAGCCACAGCAGAAGCAGGAAAACCCCGGGGAAAGCAGGCTGTGCTTTTATCTCGCTGTGCAGGCAGCTCTGCAGCGGCTGCAGGTCCTTGCTGTAGCCAAAAAAAAAGGATGCAAATGAAGAACGCTTCTTTTAAACTACGTTTTTTGTTACATGAAAGACTTCTGACTTCACTTTTTGCAGCTGATCTCGCTATTAGGACTTTCTTCTCGCTATTTGTTTGCCGTATTTTTTGAGACTTTCAAAGTTACCGTCAATCAGGCAATTCACACCTGAGTTTGGTGTGAAAAGGAACATTATTTACTCAGTTTTTATCCTTCCTCCACTTGCTGGCAGAAGTTCCCGGTGCGTGGTGGCTTTTACAACCTTAATAAAATTAGGAGACGATTTAGACTTTTCAGTAGGGCAGTGAGATGGGAAAGGGAGTGTACAAAGTAAATATATAAAGTCTAAATACTTTGCTTTTCAGTTTGATGCCGAACACTTGCTCCCACTCCAAACCTTATAAGGCTGGGAAAAGCGTTCTGTGCTGACCCCCAGGCTCCTTAGCTGTCTCCAAATGTGTGTGTGGAATAAGATGTGAGATTAGACCTGGACTCCACGGGCTGAAATTTAATACTTGATGTCCTCAAAGCTCCTACAAGGCCAACAAGACACGTAATGAGCTCCTGCGTGTGGAAAAAGCTTTCCCTGTGCTCTGACCTTGCAGCTCCGCAGGGCTCACTCCGGGATTCGGACTCTCAGGAAGGGCTGGAACTCATTATCCTCCCCCTGGCAACATTTTATTCTCTCCCAGAAGAGCTGCGGGGTCGGGTTGTGTAAAATGCCATTTCTGAGCTCAGGAGTGAGAGCACTCCGTAGGGATGGGCTCAGCATCCCGAGGGTATTTGGAGTCAGGCTGATGCTGAAGCTTTGCCAGCTTCGGGTCGGGGCAGGAAAACCTGAGTGTGTTCAGATCATTTTAATGTCACCCTGCAAAGAATCCTCACCTGGAGAGCAGAACTGAACCTGTGGATGGCAGGCTGAAGCACCTAGAAAGGTACTAATACAGAAAAAGAAGTCTGAACTATTAAATGAAAAAATGATAATTCCTTTAATATATTTGTGTGGCTCTTTAATGCAACCTTGGGAATTTGGACAACACAAGACAATTGTTACACGTGCTGTGACCATCTTATCAAAGGAAGGCTGAAAATTAACAATTCTCACTTAAAATCCAGATAACGTTGGAGGCGAGAGAGGAAATCTCACCCTAAGTGAGATTCTTTGAAATTGTTTGTGATTTCCATAGCCCCAGGGTGAGAGCAGAGAGCCAGGCAGTTCTGCACTGCTTTTCTCAGCTCCACGATGCTGAGGCTCTGTCCCCTGGAAAAGCATTGCCTGTGCTGCTTTGAAGCTTAATATTGGCACAAAAGTTTCACTTGTAAAAGATTTGGGACCAAAGCAGCTGAAAGTACATTTAATTTTTGACTGGTTGTACAGTAAATCTGCCTTCTAAGAAGTGGGACCTGCCGGGTTTCTCGGGGAGAAGAGCACAAGGCTATTAATAGTGAGTTCAGACTTTAGTCTGCAATTAAAACGACGAGTTTAAACCGAGTTTTGCACAGATGGCTGTGAGACTAGAAAGTGTTTTGGAGAGGGTATAAATTGTCTTTATCCCAGTGCCTCTTCCTGTGAGAAGACAGGCGAGTGCCATCCCTGCCCGCTGCAGGGACACACCTCAGCCCTTCAGCAGGGCCATTGCCCGTAGGACACAAAACTTGCTGAAAGCTGCATTTTCCCCGGAGTTTCCTGCTGCAGCAGGATGAGGAATGGCACTTGGATACCTCGCTCAGTCGAGCTGGTGATGCGAAGCGAGCCTTAACATTTGTGCGGTGCTTGGCTCAGGCGCTCCAAAAATCTGCTGGCAGAAATCCCGACGTGCTCCCCGTGAGCTCAGTTGCCTGTTGGAGTAGCAACATAACTTCACATTTTCAAGTGACACTAATAAATAAGGTCCTCGCTTTGTTTTTACAAATAATGGCACGATCTGCCTTAGGGCATGGAGTGAATGGTTCCTGGCACAAACACATTTGCTAATTTAATCTTTCCTCCTCCTTTCCTGCAGCAGCGGCTTCGTTGGGCTTGTGCTGCTTTCTGCCTTGCCACTGGGAAGCTGAAAGTCACTTTGTAGGGATCTCAGGTGTTGGCTCCAGGTGTCACCCTGGGCAAGAGCTCCAGCAGAGTGAGGGGAGGGTGGGGATCTGCTGATGGTGCCACGCTCAGCTCGTGTCACTGCCTGACAGATTTGGGTTCCTCCTGAGCCGTGAGGCTGAGCAGCAGCCGAGGTACAAATTCATGCCCTGCTTCTCCTGCTCCCGCAGAGTGGAACAAATCCTTGCCTCAGCTTTGTAGCGACCTTGTGTCCGTTTTCCTGGGCTGCAGGGAGCTGCTGAAGCCGTGGCTGTGGGGGAAGGAGGTGTTGCTTTGAGCAAACAGCTCCAAACTGGGCAGCAGAGGTGGGGTCCAGCTGGGTGAACTGGGCATTCAAACGGGACAAAGCTGTGCCCAGTGCTCCCCCTGTTGCTGCTCGGTTCTCCAGGAGAATTCCACCTAAATCCTGACAGAAAATCTCTCCTTTTCTTTCCCCAACAGCCCTGAACTGAAAGTGCTGCTAGAAAGCAGGAGGTGGGCAAATAAATGTTAATTAGTTTCCCTGTTTTACAGATGGGGACGAGGATTTGGTCTCTTGGGTTCCATCTTTGGAAAGGACAGTGCAATAAATCAGTCAAACAGTGTTTTTGGCCTGGTGTTTTATATACTACAAATGCTACTGGGTAAGTATTCATTCACTTCAGAGCCTCAGGTGTAGAGCAGGGCTGTGGGGATGAAGGAGGAGAGCAATATCCATTGCACAATCTGCAGGAAACCAGATAAACGCTTCTGATTTTTATATCTTGGGGTTTTTTTAGCACCACTCTAATGATACATCTGTCCAAAGGGCTTAAAACCCCAACTGATTACAAGAGTAATTGCATTTTCTCCTGATATGCTATTAATAATCCAAGTGTGAAGACAGTTCCTGTGCTGGTATTTTCACTCCAGCATATTTGGCATTGGATTGCATGGTGTGCAAAAGAGAGGGAATAAAAATGGAACGGGCAAGTATTGCAGGAGTAACGGAGAGAGAAGGCAAAAAAGTGCATGAAATATAATTATATCTATTTCTCAGTAACTCTGGGGTTTGCTCTAAAGCTGTTAATCCTGACAGAAATAACTCGACCACTGATTTTCCTATAACTCGGGGATACGAGGACGATGAATTAATCCTACACACGCTCCTCATCATCACAGGGCTGTGAGGCACAGCCTTGGATGCTCCCCTCCAAGGGTGGCATTTTGTGATTTGGATTTGGGCTGTGCTCTGTGTGGACAGGGTGAGTAACTCTGTCTCTCTCGTTGCAGGTATGACAGCAAGTGCAGTAGCAGCTCTCATCCTCATGACATCCTCCATAGTGTCTGTCGTAGGCTCCCTGTACTTGGCATACATCCTGTACTTCGTGCTGAAGGAATTTTGCATTGTCTGCGTGCTCACATATTTGCTGAACTTCATTCTCTTTATCATCAACTACAAACGACTAGTTTATTTGAACGAGGCCTGGAAGAGGCAACTCCAACCCAAACAGGAATAACCCCTGCTGGAACTTTTGACTGACAGTCTGAAGACCCAACTTCCATTAAGTTTATTTTGCAGTTATTTTTTTATTCTCCATATCAGACACTTTTCCCTCCCCCTTCCCCCTCCCCTTTCCCTCCTAGAATCATAACAGAAATTTTGAATTAAAAATTTCAAGGGGCCCCAGATAATTTCTCTGTGCTAATCTTCAGTTTAAATGCGGTTATGAAAGAAAGCTCTATAACAATCAAAGACAAGCTTTAACTTTACTTTGAAGGAGTTTTAGCCACAGCAAAACCTAGACTCTGTCTCTTCCCCCTCCACTTGTGAAGTGGGTAACACTTGCTATAAAATGTCCTGTATATAAATTCAGGTATAACAAGATGTGATCATGACATGAAATATTCTAGAGTAGCATCACCATATTTAATGTTGCCATGTTTACAGTATGTGTATTTTTTTT
>VWZN01013650.1:370654-392614 GCA_013396955.1 Regulus satrapa | reverse complement strand
TGCTTGAACTGTTGGTAATCTCTACTTTCCAATAGGCTCATATTCAATTGCTACAACAGCCAGTAAATACAAGCTGGCCTTACAAGAAATTGCAAGGGTTAAAAACCTTCAGTAACTATGAACAAAAGAGAAAATCCAAATTAGAGGTTGGTGCAGTTCTGTTCTGAAAAACACTATTTTATTCCAAAGACACTCCCAATGACATTTCCATTGGTTTCCCAATGTTTTGTAATCTCTGGACAATAATTTACTTGACTACATGATTGCTTGCAGTAAATGGAAAGAATTGTAGTATGATCATTCACTCTGTAAACTTGCTGACAAACATGATTGTTTGCATACTAAACTTTTCACAGTTTGGACAGTAGTAAGCATTGTTAAAAAAGAACAAAATTGAGAACGTTCATTTTAAAAACTGTGCATATTTTAAATTAATTAAGAATTTCTAAAGCTTATGTATCTCATTTCATTAGGTAAAAGAAAATTTTGAGGCCACATTCTCATGTCTAGACAGGATTTTCCACTTGAGAATCTCCTGGAGCAAAGCAGACAATCTGTATCAGTCCTAAATCAAACTCATCACCATTATTATCTTCCTTCATGTACAGAAATGCATCCATCTAGTGACAGTAACAATTTCACAGATAAACAGGTCATCTGGGCCTTTATTAAGGTCTGTAAAATGTAATGGGAGTCATCCTGATTTCAAGCATCAGCTTTTTTATAACCAACCAGCTGTTTCTACTGCTGAAAATAAGCACAGAAGGTATTGTATTTAAATCTTCCAATGTTTCTCCTATATTGCTGACCAAAAGAGTAGCATGGAAAAATCCTGTTGCTGAAGCCAAATGACTGAAATTGTTGCACACCCACAGTGCCTCTGAAACAAACTTCCACATCCATGTGTACATAGCACTTAGTGATCCATATATAGCATAGAGGAAGCATATACCTAAGCACAGGAAGTGGTCTGCCAATTCTAAGATAGTATTTCCTGGACTTTTTCAAAATTAAATACCTGAAATAAAGAGGAAACTTTGTTGCACATCAACAGAGTGGTATTTTTACAGCAAGAGAGTGGAACATTTAATGAACTGGACATGTAGATCCATCTGGGTTGGCATGGGAACCCTAAGTTTTCTTCTTGGTCATCCCCAAGTACCCAAATGGCATGGAAAAAGCACCCGGAATCATGTGTCTATGGTAAAAAGGCCTAATTTTCCTCATCCAAGAATCTACATTTTGAATAAAACAAAAATCTTGGCTGTTACCTTAAGCAAAATGTGTTCAGTCTTACAAGTCTGAATTAAATCAGTAGTGCATAGATTCATAGGGATGGTTGACTACCCTCTAATGACAGCAAATGCAAAAAAAATTCTAAAGTCTCTAAGACAAGTTGGCTGCCCAAGCAGATGGTGTCCATCACTGCTACTTCTGTCCTTAAAAATTAAATTTATAAATAGCTGGTAATGAATAAACCAAAAAAATGCATACAGAAGACTAAAATTAGCTTACATGAACAGACTGTAAAGAGAATAAACTGAAAACCAGCATTAGAGGAATTAGTCCTGAAAGTCTCTTACTTTGTATTTTTTAAACAACACATTACTTTCAGTGGTGATAGTGTGAAATTTCTCGAAGATGTATGACTTTTTTCAGTATTTGTATCTGTTTTCTTGCTGTCCTTAACCTTGTGTGGTAAAGGTTGTATAAAGCATCAACAAAATATTACATCAGAAGTTTTTTTTCTGTTAATATAACAGTTTTCTCTCTCTAAGTAGAAGGAAGAAGTTGTTCAAATGAAATGCATTTTGTACATGTAAATTACAGCTGCATTGCTGTTGTGAAATGGAACAGCATTAATCCCTTCCTTGGCAACAATCACAGTGAGAAAGAGAAATGATGCAGTAAACATATGTAACCTATTCCTCCCACAAACCAAATAATGTCTCCTTAGAGTCCTCCTAGGATGCTGCAATACAGAGGTTTCAGTAATCCTCTCCTGTACAAAATATTACAAGAGAATGAAGATAAATCAAAGGACTTTTATATTTAACTTTCAAATATATTGGTTATTCTAACACTGTACTTGTTCCAAATCATTTGAGTAGCTTGAGGACAATGAAGCATTGTTGGAATATATGGCGTCAAAACATCTCTCATTACATACACAGTAGCTCATTAAAATTGAAAAACATTTGCCAGATCTGGCCTTGATTATTTTTTCCATTCAATCTGGACATAAAATTTTATGGCAGAGAAATGGGAGAGGACAAAATAAGCATTTCATTCCAGCCCCTACCCTGTCCCCCTGAGCTGTTCTGTTTGGTCCAAGAACAACAGTTTGGTGGATCTGTTGGACTAGTCCCTCCTGCAGAAGCAGCCCTTAAGCTGCCCCCAAAACCGAATTTACTGCCCTTACCATCAGTGAACATGGATGTAGAGGCCAAAACAATGAGGATGATGTAGGATGCACTTCATCCCGGTAAATTGACATGGGCAGTGTTAAACCATGCCCAGGTTCAGCAAAGCAGGCAGGCAAAGAGCAGCTGAGGAGGTGGGGAGCCCAGAAAGTCCCGGTTCTCTGCTGTCCCAGACACAGACCTTCAACTCAAACACAAGTACAGCTCATAAGGAAAAATCAGAGGCAAATAAAACAAAAAAACCCATAATCCCTTTATTTCAGTGCAGACAGGATTCTGTCTTTAAAATCGATTTTAAAAAATATAAATGTAAGCAGATCTAGCAGCCTTCAGCTGTTTTAATATTGCATGTAATTGAACTAATGCTCAAATATTATGTGTTGTGAATACCACAAGGCAATAAGAAAATCCAGGAAAATTTAAATGAGTCAGTTTATAAACCCTTATGTTTCCCAAAACAAAAATACCTGAAATGAAAAATCAATTCTAGAACTATTTACTGATGCATGTAATAGCTTTTCCTTGTATGTAGACATCATTTCTGTGATTTCACTGGATCACTCTGGTATTTGCAATTATGCATATATTAAGCTCGTTCAGGACCAAAATATTTTGAGGCCTTTAATATATGTTATGATTAAAACAAAATTATTGCATTTATTTACTTATTATTCCTAGGTTCAAGAAACATACTCAACAATGTTCCTTGCATTAATATAAATTGATTGTATAACAATATTACAATAACTTCATTTTTCAAGTTAATGCAAATAAATTACAACTTACAATAATGATAAGTCATTTTCAAACCAGCATTGTGACTAACAAGTTGTGTCCCAAAATAAATAATAAAAAAGTTAACTATGCTAACTTTAATTCTTTTCTTCATTTAAGGCAAATTGAAGTACATGGATAGTAAAATAAAGTTCAAGTTTGGAGACATAAATTGAAATTCAATATATTATTTTGAGCCTTTTTTGTTTTCATTAAATGAACAGAAGCTTTTAAATTTCTGATTCGGTGGCAGCATTCTTATTTGTGAGAATCCAGGATTAAACCTAGATAAACATGAAGAAACCTGCCTTCATTAACAGATATCCAATTAAACCATACTGCTTCTTAGGATCCCAAGTGATAGTAGCACATTCAGGCAGAAATTACTGCCTGATCCTGCAAGCGAAATTACTGCAAGCGATCCTGCCTAATACCATCCTTGGGAAAATGCCTCTCCACCACCTCTCTGTGTGAGTGGCATTTATTGTTGCTCAGGGGTTTTGTCACCCTTCCAAGCTCCCACCTTATTTCAGGAAGCATCTCTTGACAGTTGCCCAGGCATTGGTTTTTGGATGTGTCCCTGCCTTCCCTTGGTGCAGCCTGGCAATTCTTCTTAATGGAGAATAGCAAATACAGATTTCTGATCACACTGGCTGAGAACAGGAGGTAAACATACAGCTCAGAAGGCTCCAGATATTTACATACGATACTGTATTATGGAAACACTTGAGGTCCATTGCTGAGGCTTGAGTTAAATGGGTTTTTTTCTGGAAGTTTCTGTAAAAATAAAATGAGGCCAAAATTCTTGCTATAAACTCACAGGAACTTAAGGGAAATGGGAAGAGAGTGAGACACTTTTAGCCAGGAAATAGGATAGTGTGCCATTCAGGTGGGAATGGGGTAGGCAGCAAAAGAAATTTGGCACCTTGCATAATACTTCAGCCCCACTGGGGCAAAACTAATGCTTACTTATAATAAGAGTAGAATAAGATCCTTAAAATCCAATTTAAGCATACTGCTGGTGTAATCCTTCAAAAACAAGTGTTTTAGGAGTATAAGCTCCATCAGCTTATCACACCTGAGCCTGATCATGATCTTTTTTATTTCAACTAAACATATCAACCATTATATTATTTCAACCAAAATGTAGCTAGAGTATGGCAAGAATTGCCAGAGATAAGAATCAACGTGTAACATATTGCCGTGAACACTGACATGATTCTTTGCATGTGCAACTAATTACCCCTTAATTTCTTCATTCTTTTTCGTTAGATATATCCATCCACGTGCCAATCACCCTCTTTCTGCTTACCATCACAAATTTTCTTCAGAAGCACTAATGTGGGGAAAAAAAGTCAGGTTTAAAACTAGGTTTTGTATTCATACAATCAGCATTGCAGGAAATTCCATGGCTGAAGTAGAGTAGGTGACCAAACTAAATTAATGCAGTGGTCACCTTTGATGCTGTCACCCAGCTGAACCCCCAGTGTAGGGGTGGTGTTCACTACAGTGTTGCCCCAGATGAGGTGTGTTTATGAGATAAGAACATAAATCTAATTCTTAGTGGCCATCAATATCTTTTAGCCCCCTGGCTTTTTTTCATAGCTTTTGAAAGTAAAATCCCTGTAAACTGATGTATAAAGAGTTATGCCTCATGTGGGAGAAGCTTTTAAAGCTCTTTCAAGGTAAGACTCCAACAGAAGAAAAAACACCTTCTGTTTGTTCAGGCCATTGTGGATTTTGTCTACAAGGTTATGTCTTGAGGCGAAAGCAAGCAGCTGGCAGGAGCTGGTATACAGCATCTTTTTATTTTTCTGAGACTGCTAGGAAAGTATAAGGGAGTTCTTAAGGTAGGGAGAATGTTCACAGACCAGTGCAGTGGGAGCTCATCGACACCTCCCAGCACACACAAAAGAAGATGGCTTGGCATCTGCTCTGGAGCTTCAGAGTGTGCAAGCCAAGAGTTCTGGGTACTGGCAGTCATGGATGGAGATAGATCACAGCGTGCGTGCCAAGGGGTTTGGATACTGGTAATCAAGCACAGAGATGCATATTTTGCTTGGAGGGCACAGAAAAATAGCACTGAAATGTAGTATGATTCTTTCCAGTGCTTTCTATGTGAGCAGACTAAAGAATCTATTTACATTTTCATAGGCTTGAATATTTCCCATAGAATAAATGGGGCAGAAATAGAGTAGAAAATTTTAAATAATAGGAATATACTTTTTAAAGCATTGTTCTAAGTTTTTCCACTCAACTTATTTAATCTAGCTCTGCCTTGATTATTCATAATTACTGAAAAGACAAAAATACATGATAGTGATTTGGAGAGAAATATATGCTTACATAAGCATCCATACCAAAGACAACAAACTCAAAATTATGTAAAAAATAAATTAATCACATTCCACTGAATGCAAATGTATTTCAGACTCCAGAGCACGACTTTTCTACATGAGATGCATTTCTATTCTAATTGTAAAGTGAGAAAGGTTTTTTCTAAGAAGAAGCAGGTGTGAATGTTAAGGTCTGACTTCAACACCTGAATTACCTTTCCTTTTGAGCTATCCCAAAGTGTTTGCGGTGAACTCCACAGGGTGGCACCAGTGCTTGTGAAGTCACTGACAATGGATTTTTGACCTGCGGTAGCCAGACGGCCGACTCTGGTAGTGGAGAGAGTGGGTGCCACCTATTTCCTCAGTGTGTTGGGGCTGGGCCATCAAGTGCCCTTAGCGGATTGAGGTACATAACAGTGATGCAGCCACACTTATTATAAAGGCAGATTCCAAGGATTTCGGAAACTGATCAGAGACAGGTCCCTGTTCTTGGGACACTTTGATAGGCATTAAAAGGAAATTGCACTAAATTCAGTAATGTATTTTCAGTGAGTCAAATGGTGAAGTAAGAGGATCAAGGTAGAAACCAAGAAAAGGTTGTATCTAACATTTGTTGGGCTGTGAATATTTCTAGCAGCATGTACTGTATGTTGTTTGGGGTTTTTTTTTTTTGTTTTGTTTTGTTTTGTTTTGTTTTGTTTTGTTTTGATTAAGATAATCCACCCTTATGTTGAAATAATGAAGAGACATTGAGATGGTCAGTGCACACCAAGACCTCAGTGCTGACAGGAGTAATCTCCTGTCAGAAGACACTTGTGTATTTCACACTGCAGCTGCAGAACTTCAAAGACACATTTTATTATTATTATTATGCAGCTGATTAATTGTTTCAGTAATTATTTTACCACCTGAAAATACTGCTGCCATATAAAGTGTGATCCCATGCAACTGAAGTGTTTTGGTGTCAATTAAGAGACGTCTGAGTTTAAAAATTCATTTTACAGCAAATAAAATTTATCTGCATATAGCTGCATACCCACTACCCTTGGCCAGTGGAAGAGTGATGGCAGCTCTGTCTGTGTCACTCTCAGATCTGTTGGTATTTAAGAGAACCCACTATCTCATGCCAGGAGTCTTTGAGGAGGCAGAGATGTACCAATGTTCCTGCATCAGCTTTTGGATATCAGACAGATTGAGAAACTAGCTCAGCAAACAGAGGAAATGGAAAAAGGGAAGGGATTAACAAGTAGCTGAAGATCAAGGAATTTCAAAATATGAGTTGGGGATGTGCTCAAGTTTACAGTTCATCAGAAGGTCATCAGAGAGTTGAGCAAATTATCAAACTAATCCTGTTTCTTCATTGCATCAGATAGAAAATTTCAATTCTCAAAATCCAAATTCTCAAAACAAATTAGGTTTTTGCCTTTAGAGATAATTATAAACATATATTATAATAATAATTATAAACATATTTTTATGTCATTCATAGTGAAGTGGTTGCATTCATAATGATAGACTTCAGCAGATACCTGTGGTGCCTGTTGTGTATAAATTTACAACCTCCTGCCATATATGTTTTCTTCTGAGCTTCCTCACAGTCTCTGTGTAGCCTTGTGTTTTACCTCTAAAATACAGCCGGAGCTGTGATTTTTTAAAGTACATATTTAACTCTGTTGTAGAATTGCCCAGAGACTTGATCTTATCATTCATTATCTTGCTCCTTCATTTGCCTAACCTACAAAATTAATACAATACTTATTATTTTCTAAAGTGCTTTGATATTCTAACATGAAAAACAACTAAGTGCAAAACACTACTGCAGAACGCCATAAATGCCAGCTAGAAACCATCAATAAGCACCAGGGAAAAAAGCTGGTCTGGTAATTAAAATTGTTAATTTAAATTAGGACTTCACTTATTTGCACCTTCGATTGCACCAAACTCCAGCAGTACCCGTGTTTTCATGTCTTAGCTAGTATTTTAAAAATCAGTGTAAACAGAAAACCATGCCAAGATCTTGAAGGGAGAGGATAAAGGATAGAAAAGATTTGCACTATGTTTTATGCTTATAGAGAAAATCCTGAATAATCCAATGACAAGGGCAGAAAATAAAAGAAAGCCCATTTTAAGACAGCAAAATTTATCATCCTCCAGGTAGAACACAGAAGATTGGGTAATACAGCAACTATTTTCCAGCCACAAAGGCACAATAACTATCATGTTAGATAAAGACTACCGTGATTCAGGATCGTTTGGTCACATCAATAGTGGAGCACAGAAATATTCAGGGAAAACATAGCTATCTGAAAGTCCTTACAATCACAGACAACAGCAAGTGCTACAAATACACAAGGCCAAATAATTGGTTGGAAGGAAATCTTCAGTGTCTCAATGTTCTTCTGACACAGCAACATCTTTTCACCTGTGGACAAATCCTCCAGTCACGCATCTTTCTGAGCCCCAGAGTAGCTGTGAGCTGGGCCTTCACAATGGCGAGACATTTCTGTCACAAGTTTGCTCCCTGAAATTCTGGGCTAAATAACTCATGGCTCTTTTCAGAAAGCTCCTAAAAATTGAGAGAGAGGTATGCTACAATTTCATGGAATTGGTTACAACTCAGAGATTAACTGGAAGAACAGGAATGTTGTAAAGAATTTGTAATTGTTCTTCCTAGCTTACATTGTGCATAAGCTGTCATTGTATATTTTAAATTTAAAAAAAAAAAAAAAATTTCAGGAAGCTTTACCTGTCCTAATAGGATATTGAAATTGCTCTTCTTACATTAAGTTTTATTCAACATTTTTCTATGCTTTTTGCTGATTTTCTTCCAGTTCTTCATGTGAAGAAAAAAAAAAAAAAAAAAAAACAAAGAAAAAAAAAAAAGACAAAACAAAAAAACACACAAACAAACAAACCCAAGGCAATATAATGTGCACCAAATAAGTGAGAATAAAAATAGAATCCATTCTTATTGCCAAAACATTGGTATTAACCAAAACATCAAAAGAAGAACTCATGAAATTCCAAGCTTTTGAACATCCTGAGAACATTATAATCCAGTGAAGCTATATTTTAGACATTTAAATTTGATATAAATAACTTCTAAGTAATTTATATTTTGGAGTGTGTCATTGAAAGGAATCATGATAGTGAGGAATTTCCAAATAAATTTTAAAAAATCAGAATACCCAGCTCAGGGACTTATAATCTGACTTACTTTTACTTATGTCCAAGCTCTTCCCCTCCAGCTCACAGGGATACTTGCATAGCTGTTTGCAATGCTTCATATTCTATTCCAAAGTTCCTAAAATAATCACCTTTAAAATTTTATCAATCTTTAAAAGAACAATAATTAGGCCTGATTTTCAGAAATACTAGGTACCCAGACCTCTAAATTACTGTAGCAAGGGTGACAGGAATTCAGTGTCAAGCATCTTATGGCACAAATACAAAATTAAAGAATAAAAAGCAATAGATATCAACAAAAATATGCATCCTAATTCAATATAAGTTTGTCTAAAGATGAGATCTTTTACACAGATAATCCATAAAAAAAGAAGTCTCTGAATAAATATGCACTTATAAATTCTATTTAGGGTTACTTAAAGTTTATTAAGCTTATGTAATTCTTTTGTGTAGGAGTCATTGTACACTAGCAGCTATGTCACTTGTACTTTAGATCAAAGACAATTAAAATGCAATTAATATTGTTAGTGTCTTGCTGAAGAGCATTCTCTAGCTAAAACCAGTGCTCTCCAACTTTTCTGAGGAGGTTAGACAATGCCTTAGCAAACAAATCCAATAAAAGAAAAAAACAAACCCACTAAATAGTAAAACTTAAAGCCTATCAAGCCTGCATGAGGTTGAATTCAAAATAAATCATAGGCAAGGGATGGTTGGGCAAGCAAAAGTATTGCAGCGCTATTTCATGGATGGGCAATTAAGCCTGTTTTGCCAGACTGGCTCCCTCATTTCTTGGCTTCCTGGCCGTTGGTGGTCGTCCCAGGTGCTCTCATGTTCCCCCAGCTCAGTGTTAAACTCACTCACTACCCTCTAGGGCTAGGTTTAGGGAAAATGAAATTGAGTCTGTCTGCCTCTCTTAGTAATGGGATGAACAGAGTACACTGGTAGTAAGTATTCAGCAGAGAAAAAATTTTGCAAGTATTTTATAGCATTAGTTGCATATTTTAAATTAACAATCAGCCATAGACAATATACAAGCAGATGTAAGACAAAATGTTCCTGTTCTAGGATGAGACAGTTAAATATTTTCTAACGAGCACAGTTTCAGGGTGATAATTCACGGTACAATTCAGAAAGAAATATTGTATGCAGTTTCACATAATAAACCTTTGCCCATTTCTTATTAAAATCTCAGAGAAAAATCTTTGGTATTTCATATTAATATTGTTCACATGAATTTAAAACAAATGTAATGGCCCATTACACTTTTGTGCCCCTCAACACACTTTGCATACAAATTGAAAATAACATCTTACAGCCTCACCTTTTTTGAAATCAAAGCAAAAGAATGCATCCATTCTAAGTATTTCAATACATTCCGTTTATTTAAAAGCATTAAACTAGTTCTATCAGCTTTGATCTTCCAAACCCCCAAACTTCCCTAAGTCAGAAACCCTCACTTTAAGTAAATTAATTAGGAATATCTGTCTACCTTACTGCAAAGTAATGCTGTAGAACTTATACTTTCCCTGTGTTGAAGACCTTCTATCTGACTTCATTTTAGTTTGGTTACAACCTTGCATGAAAGGAAAGGGCCCCCATTAAATTTAATTAGAGATTTTTATTTTATATACATCAGATCAAGATACTGGGCACAGCATTCAGCTGGTAGGTGTTATGGTAGCTACAGCTGCTTGATGATCTGGCCCAGTTTGTACCTTGACTTCATTTTTTGTTCAATAAACCATAATACTGTTGGCCAAAAGCATCCATGGCCAAACAGACATTTTTTTATACCATCCATTGGTTAACATTATGCCAGCTAAAAAAAGGAAATAGCATGAATTATAACCTGCATATTTCTTTTCTTTGTTTATTAACACCAGAAAGTGGGAAGTGTGGAATGTTTTACCTCCATACTGCTTTGTTCACAAAGTTGTTTTTTATCTCCTATAAATTCAACTGCAAAAGCTGGTGACTGGTTTTCTGATACAATAGCTAATTTCTGGGTTTTGTTCTTCTTAGTTCTAATATCCCTAACTTTTTTCTACCCATGGAAGTTAGATTAAAAGTATCAAAACATATAATGCATATGTATAAAAATATGCATTAGGGGAAAAAATCAACCTGAAAATAATGGGATTTAGAAAAAAAGTGCTTCCAGTGGACCAGTTATTTTAAAACCCTCTACTCTAAAATGTGGTTTTAGAGGGAGGGTATTCAATTAAGATAGTTAATGGATTTGTTTTGAGAAATATCTGCACTTTTTCTTAAAGGAAACCCACAGAAGACCCTGTTCAATCAGCTGAGAGCAGGTTTTAAAGAAGATAAAACAACAAAATGCTCTTTTGAAAAATTAGAATCCCCTTATGAGCTGAAGCCTCTTTGAAGCTGATCAAAGAACCTGTAGGGTCAGTAATGCTCTGGGAATTGAACCCTGTCCCTTACCATTCTTCAGGAGACCTCCAAGAGCTGTGTGGTTTATTGTAGCAGGCTTGCCCCGTTATACATGATGGCAGATTTTTCTGCGCTCACAAAACTCCTTTTTTGGCAAGTTATGTCCCCTTTAATTGAAAAGAGGGAAGAACTCCATTTCTTCTGACACGGGACACGGTCTACCACCCTTTTAGAGACATCACTAGTTGTATTAAATAATTCTTTGAGCATTACTTCAGCACCAGCCTGTATCTTGGCAGTCTCTCTCTTTTAGCATGATATTTCTTTCTTTCTGTGCAGCCGAGTAGACTATTGCTATCCTAAATATTTTGTTTACCATTAGCTATAATAATGAAATTGCAGTTAGAAATCATGTGCCACTGCCTTAGTATTAGATGGTTAGGTTTACTTTTTATACCCTAAGCAATTACATGTCAGGTGAGAGACAGTTTTCTGTTTTTCCTATGCTTTCTAATCTTTATAAACCTACAGGGCTTCTATCATCATTCAAAACCAGACAGGTATTTGCAGAATACCTTCAGAAATATTTGCAGGGATTCCAAACAGATTGAAATTGCGACTGGCCTGATAGAAAAATTACAAGATTTTTACTCCAGCAGTGTTTGTACTATATCCTTCAGTTAATTACAGAGTCATCCAAAAGTCTAAAAATACAGTAGTTATGAAACTCTTCTTTATCCCTTGGAACTATGCTGAACAATGCAGTGCTGACTCCCTTGCTAGATTACTGGAAGGCAAATATTAAATTCCAGCAAAGAAGCAATTACTAAATCCATGTTTGTAATTAATTCACTACTGATTAGTTCTGACATGCGAGCAGCCTGACTGGATATAAAAAAGCAGTTAAAGTAAAAGAAGAAAAAATGAGTAGTGTAAAATAAGATTTGATTCTGTTATGGGCAAAAACAATACCATTAAATGAACACTGGTTTTTAGGGGGATTTTTTTTGAAGTGGCAAGATTTGAAAATTTGCCCTTCTCCTATCCTAAACACCTCACATTGCTTTAAATAATTTTATTATAGATACTATATCAGGACCTAGCCTGGTGGAAATCATTACAGATCTATTGTAGATTATTGTTTTCTTTATGTTATTGCAGGCATAGGTGCGATTTTTGCTTATTGACCAATTTATTATAAGTAATCATGCAAAAATTTGTTCTGTTGTTCACCATTGTTTCTCAGCAACAGTACTAATGAAAGCATTTAAGTAATCCAGTTGTACAACTTGTATTTCTAAGTGACTGAAAAAACATCTGCAAGTGCTAGTACTGGAAGAGAACAGCTGTAAATGTTCTCTGCATTAGCATAAATTACCTGGTGAATATCAATAAATGCTTCTGCAGAAATAAGATTGCTGCAGAGATATTTCAGTAGCTCACACTAATCAACTAAAATAAAATGTAAACAGCTCCAAAATTAGATTCAGTAAATCATATAGCACCTTGGTGGGCAATAAACTATGAGTTCCAGTTTTTCAATTCAGAGGGACCAAAGAAGTACTTTAAATTTCCTTTAACACTATTCCTCTTTTTGATACTCCTGGAAACTTCCTTCTCATGAAAACCACTTCTTGATCCTTACATACAAATAAACTGCTCCTGAGGCAGAGTGGGAGTATAGGTGTAGGTGTGTGGATTTACATACCCTGTTTGCCTTCATCTGGCACCTCTAAGGGCATTCAGCAACCAGATATAATTGTTTTCTTTCCTACTGGCTCATGTCTCAGAATGACCCCAGTTTGACCCCGGATCTGCAGCATTCAAAGCTAAAGAAGTGGTACAGCAGCACACAGGGAATTAGAAACAGTATCACTGATTAAATTATTGATCAGCCACTCTGCTAAAGCTAAGGTTCTCCTCCATTTGGAATTAAGCTACTGAACATGCCTTGAAATAAGGTGAAAGGCCTAACCCAAACACAGGAAAGATATAGAAGTGCTGAGACAAAGACACCCAAGAGAGGTGGAAGGGATCTTGAGATTGGTTAGGAAAAAAACTGTGACAGTGGAAGTTTGCACAAAAATGTTGCAGCCCTGTTTCTAATGGCTGTTGCCTGTATCACTATCGCCTGCTATCCAAACCCTGAGTAGGACTCAAGAAAGTAGGAGCTCTATTTTTAAAACTTGACTAAAAGAGTGGTGCCTCATTTTGATGCTGAAATGAGCACACGTCATAGGTGGGAAAGATACTAATAAGTATTCAGGTTCAAGGAGGAAGGAAGACTAGAGGAGAAATTATGGAAGGAGGAAAGGTTTTTGCCAAAGACTAAAGAGCAGAATAACTCAGAGCATTAGCACTCTGAGAATTAATAGTGTAAGGCTGTATGTGTCAGACAAAACATAACACAATAATCAGACGCTGAAGCACAGACGAAGGGGCAAAGCGGGATCTTTGGGCAGCTACGGACAAGGAACACAAGTTTAAGATAAAGATGTTTGTCTGCTGAAAAAGAGAATTAATCAAGTCAGAGCCAACTGCATTTTATAATTTTCAGTTGTTCACTACACAGTAGGGACAGACCAACGGAAGACTTAGGAGCTGAGCTGACAGAGGACACAGAGCTTTTCCATGTGCTTTGCCACATCAAATGCTCCTTTGTTGATAAGCTCATGTCTTCGCACAGTGTAATATGCTTGCCAATTATGGTAGTCATCATTCCTATCTGGACTCTGTCCTGAGTTCCTGTTAATTTTTTTAAAATGCTAATTACGGTAACTTCCATGTCTTCTCAGTATAGGCCTTTTAGACTTAAGGGTCCCTTGAGCAATATAAAGGACAAATATTTTCATGTATTTTGCCAATTTAATAATAAAATTTAGTAGTCTACTTCTTCTTCAAGAAACACTAAAAGGATCTTGCAATGAACACATCACTTGCTAATAATAATTTTTCTTGTACATATTTCTTTTCATAGCCAGCTGAAATGGAAGAACCTTTTCTTTCATCAGTGGTCAAATAGAATTATGTAAACGGGCAGAATAAGGAATGCATTGAATATAACTTAGTTATCTGTAAAAACAAGAGCAAAAACATCTTAGTGCTCAGTCCATCCAGTTTGCCTGTGTGTGGTCCATGTGCTGCACCTAAAACTACTCTGTAATTTGAAGTTGATCTGAGACAGTAATAAAATATTTCTAGTATAGATTGTTTCTTACTGAGCATTCACATAAATGGTAAGAATTAATATGGTAAGTATTACTGTTGGAATCACTGCCTTCATGTATGAATCTTAAACTTTTAGAATATTGAGGCAGGAATTCATTTGGACTGAACTGCAGAAAGAAATACTTTCTGTGAATATGAACCTTACCTCACTGAAAGCCATTCCTAATTAATATTTCATCAGCTGCTTGATGGCAACTTCTAAGCTAAAATAGAAGCTGAACACAGTGGAATTGAGCATTTGTAAATGGAATGTGCCTGTTCACTTATGACTGTCTCCACAAGAATTCTCTACAGCAGTACACAGGTAAACATACTTCATTCTCTCTCCAGTTTTTTCTCAGGTAGGTAATATTTCTGAGTAAGACATTTAATATAAATTAAAGATTATTATATATCTTCTGTTCATTAGCATGACAATAACATGTTCTGAAAATGCATGAAAAAATTGGCTAAGAGTGACCAAAAATTTTAGAAAAAATAATAACTTAAAAATGTCAAGACTATTGGGTCTATTTTCCATTGAGTAGTAAATAAAATAATACCTTTCTCATTCCTACACAGATATGCTATACTATCACCACAAAGAATGAAAGAACACTATTCCTTTATGAGTGCATGCCATAATTTTCTACTCAAAATTATAGATTTCTTTTCTTTCCTGACAACTTTGTGAATCTGAGTGACCTGATGAGTAAAAATTACTTCCTTTTGGCTATAGTTCCAACTATCCAACATCATTTATCCTTTCTCAGCTGGGTAGATGGCTCATTTTTCAGGCTACTAATCTGCTGCACATTACAGCAGATAAGATGCTGCAAATTATATGTCAAGGAAAACAGGTAGATGCTGTGTCACTGAAATCAGTTGGAGTGTAGCTTGTAAAGGGTCTGCTGGCCTCTATGAAGAGTGAAATTATCCCTGCAGTGGCCACAGTAACCTCTAAGAGGGATTTCTTGACAACTGTGGTGATAACAACTACAATTAAGCTCAGATCTGTGCATGTCAATCGTAGCTTTTATTCTCTTTTATTCTCTTACTGTTTGATGTTTTTTAAAAAGTCAAACATTTTGCAACAGCAGGATTCATAGCAGAGAACACAAACTGGGGTCACTGTTGCATATTAGCTTAATTAATCCCTCTGACCATGTTTTACAGTTTTATACAGCATCACCCCAATTATGCAGGAGCAGACTGTTTTTATGCCTTTTGCATCTATTTAATATCAACTGCAGTTCAAAACAAAAAAGAGTCTTGGGTTTTGCCATGAATTCTCTATACTGACCATAAATTAAACAGTGTGCTAGAGAAACAAAGAGAAGCAACAAAAGTCCAGTAAATCACTGAGCAATCCAGATTGACCTTGATAGGATTCTATTAATTGCTGAAAACCAATAGTAGGCAGTACTGCTATTTTTTAATACTATTTATTTTTCTGTGAACTTTGTCTTAATTTTTGCTCCTTCTTTTGACATTAGTTTTCCTTTATTGTTGTTTTTTACAAATTTGACAGATAATGAAGTTACTATGACAAGTGCAATCAGGAAGAGGAAAGAAGATATTGGAGGATATTTTGAGAAACTGCATTTTGAAATCAGCATTCGTATAAACATTTTGAATATGAAACTTAATTCTGAAATATTGTACCAATGAGTTATGTGAATCTTGTGCCCAGTGATGCTGCTTATGTTTTGCATATCAAACATTCACATTCATCTGACTGGAAACAATATGTAAACTGGACAGAATTTTGCAAAATCCATTTACAAAACAATAAATTTCTTCACATTGTTTTCAAACAGAAAAACAGGTATTGTTAGCCACCTTGTTTTACTCAGGAAGAAATGCACATGATCATTTCATATGAAGTACTGCAAGGAGATGGCTGCCTACCCTCCAGTCGTGAGAATTCGAGGCTTGTAGGTATAAATCTGTCAAAAATGCTTAAAGAGCATAATTTCTCTGGCCATCCAGTTATCATTTCACCAGTATGGTCTCGGCTTCACAGCCTATTGTATGTGCCACATGCAGAGTTACAGAGAGGGTTATTTGCTGTCTTCCTGCTGATGGATAAGTAGGAGTGACAGGAAAATCAATGAGTAATCAATTCAGTAGGTAATAGATACAGCCATTTGGGGTGGCCAGGAATGGTGGAGCTGTACTTCGGGAACTGCTAAACTCAGAGGCCAAGAAGGCATGAATGTGTAATTTGTCTTTTTTTTCCGTAAAGAGTACCAGAAACTGCAAGCTGTGAGAAAGGAAATATTTAGGAAATAAATGGATCATGAGGTCAATGGACCAGCTACCACTGAACTTTGTAATGCTGAATCACACCTGTAGTAAGGAACTGTGATGGAGGGCAGTATATAAAATCATGGGGTTTTTTTAACCATTATTCTATGTCTCAATAGTTTCAAAAATATTGTGTTATTCTCAGCATGGAAAATATAAAACTATAAAATCTCTGTGAGGAAATTGACTCTGAACTATGGTCTTCAGAGTACCAGCATAGTCATTAGGTACCAACAAAAGAGAATTTTTTCAATTTTTGATGTTTTATCCAGAAACCATTGTAGAGAAAATGTGAATGTAGTTTATTATAAGTTTTAAGACTAGTTTATAATAATTATTCTGGTTAGAGATACTTTGGTACAAGTCTGAATGAACAAGGGAGATTTGAAGTGCATTACTTCATCCAATAAAAGTAATTTAAAAATATGTGTAGTTTATTTCTTGTAAACATAAGAACTATACAGTGATGAGCAAATATTCACTTTACCTTGTGTTTTCTTCCTCAAAATTCCTGCATTTTATTCTAGAATCCATACCAATTCTGATAGGACTTTTAGTATTTTTCAGTATATTGGCATGGTTATCCTTATTTAGAATTTTTCCCACCTCTCCTTCTCTATAAGATTTGTTTCTTTTTACATTAAAAGTATCCAAATTACTAGTTTTTGTTCTGTAATGAAGAACAACTTTGGTTTCTGCTATTCATTCTTAAAGAACTAGAAGGGGTTTTTAAAGCATTCGCTGATAGCCAAGAAGGCAAAATCATGCATGAATGCTCAATTTGCTGTTTCTTTCGGAAGCTGAATATATAGTCAGTGATTTCCCAGTATGCGTGATCAGAGAAAGTTTAAGTTATTTATTGAAAACAGAGAGAGTAAAGTTTAAAAGTTCATTCAATTTATATGCATAAGCTTATAGATATAGAAATAGATATAGTTAGACATAGATATAGACAGAGTTACTTAAAATTGCATATATTTCTGAGACTATAGTATTAATTTGGTAACCTAAAAAAACTTGTGGAGACTAATCATTCCATAAACTAGCTGATGGGTTTCACCCTTTTTTCTTTAGTCAAAAAGTAACTGTATTTTTGCACTGGATAAATAATTTTTTGGTTTGTGAGGCTCTTGCAGTTCATCATTACAATTAGCAGACTGGCCATTAACTTGCAAAACACTATTTCTGATCTGTGTTTAAATAAACAGAACTTCTGAAAGGAGAGGATAAAGAACAAATAATGAGAAATATAAATAATTAATATTAAAACCCACAGGTATCTCTTAAGGAATGAATTTTATTCTGAATGTATTTAAAATATTCTTGCCTCAGATGACTGTAAGAAGATGTATAGATTTTTTAGGAAGTTCTTGCTGATGGGTAAAATTAACATCTAACTGTTCCACTACAGTTCGTTCATCTGAAATAGCTTGGAGAAATAAATAATTTTTTCAATTATTCACAGTTTCATAAAGCAAGAGAAGTCTGCTTCTCTTCTGTTTATGATTCAGGTTTCTCATTTTTTAGGGCTTCCTATGTCACATACGTCTATTATCGTTACTCTGGTTCCTTATATTACTGATATTTACTAGTTGGAGTAAATGCTTTTCTTCCAGGTGCAAAAAGGGAGTTTAAATACTGTCATTGCTAGCTGATGAGTAAGATCATTATGTCCTTCTGCTAGTAAAATTAAGAACAGTTTCTTATTTCATTGTCTCTGTTACTGGAAGGCTGATCTGCTCCTTCAGCTCTGGGAGCAGAGGCTGTGAGTTCCCGTGCAGGAGGCGCCGAGCTCCATCCATGCAAAGGGATTTGTGATGCTCTCGCAGCAACAAGCAATTATCCTGCGGCAGGGTCACCGCCGGCGATAAGGGCTCGCAGCGCCGCGCACCCGCGCCTTTTCAAAACCCAGATAAGGAAGAGTTCCAGCCAGTGGATTAGGGAGCCAGCCTGTTGGCTTTCATGGTTTGAACAAGGGAAAAAAGAGCACAGTGCGTTCCCATTTGTCTGCCTTCTATAAATGGCCGATAGACGCATGAAAGCATGCACTGTACCTGCATCAGGGATGGTACCTTGCACACTCACTGTGAGCCCTGGTGGTGGTGTCTGGGGACAAGGAAAGGTGCTTCACAGGAATTAAGGTTTTAAGAGTTACAGATTTCATATGAGAGAACTCTTTGCTGAAAAATTATAAATGTATTTTTGTTTTTCTTTTTTCTTACAAACAAGTTGTCTAACCAGCTGTGATTTTTGCAGCTGACATCTGCTGAGAAAATCAGTAGAGAATTGGCACTTGTAAATGACAGGTAACTGCATCAAGAGCACTGCCTAGGCCAAGGTGAGCTGTCAAAACCAAAATTCCCACAGTGAATTGTAAAACTGATGTACTTCTGAAGGGTCTATCCAAACAAAATATTGCAAACTGTTCCCGTTTTCTCCTATTAAACAGACTTGGGTTTGCATAGGAAAACAAAGATATTTCAGTGGCATTTTCATGCTCTACAGCTTGGTTTCCTTGATGTGCATTACTTAAACAGAACTGGATCATGTCAGTGGAAATGGACCAAAAACTTCTCTTTGCAGTCAGTTTTCCTAAATGATGAACTACCTTCCCTCCATGCTCTGAGTTTTAGCTGATAAACTCTACAAAGTGCCTCAAGAAATCAAAGTATGTTGGATGATCAGAACAGTGAAAATACATTTCAGCCATGAAGTCTTTTAAAAAACTTTGCCCTAGAAATTGAGTATGTCATAAAAGCCCAATTATTATATAGAATTGAAGGAACACCCTTTAATCTGTCATAAAAATAAGTAATAAAACCAAGCATTCAAATGGTCCTGGACCAAGTCTTAATTAATTTGTTTGGGTTTTTGGGGTTCTTTTGCTTGAAGAGGAATAAAAGATAGGTTAGTTTTTAAAAGAGGTTTTAAATAATCACGTCTTTATATTTCCCTTTAGATTATTATTTTGGAGTCTTGAAGTCTGCTTAGATTAAATGTTCTTTTAGGATTATTTTCTGCAACCACAATGAGATTAAAATGAAAAGATAAAAGAAAAACACATGAGAGTCTCAAATAATTGTTCCATTTGGACACTAAATATAGTGAAGTTATTTAAAAAATAACAAAAGCTGATAACATTTTTCTTTCTTTTCCAGGTAAACTACCATTAAGGTCCTTTTAGCCACTTCCTCTCTGATTGGGTTACTCAGCTGTCCTGCTGACATTTTCACAGTTACCCTCAATCACCTCCAAAATTCTTAGTGAAGACCATCCTTGATACAATGGTAACATGACTGCCTGGGAGAGAGGTGAGTTCTACAGCCATGCATCGATATTATTGGAGCAACAGCTTAATTTTTCAGCTTGCAGATCCAAGTCTTGGGGAGTTACTCTACTGGGCCCATCATTTTTAAGAGTAAGTAGCTTATCTTTCTTCCTTCAGACTTCCGATGTTTAGAGGATTTTGGATGTGCAGTTCTCTGGGGAAGCTGTTTAGGAAGCATGGAGTTTATTATGTTAGAAAGCAAGCAAGCTGTGACGATGTGATGAAAATTCTCCCTTGTGCTCACTGTGTTCACTTGTCCAACTGGTTTCATGCACTGTTTAACAAAACATCAAGCAACTTCAGCAAGACAGCAGATACCTGAGAAATGCGTACAAAGTCTCCAGTGCAAGAACTGAGATTTCCTGCAAGGCATGACATCTTTATGAAAATAAAAAGGCAGTTTTTAGTACAAGGAATCTGGTCCAGTAAACTGTAACAGACATTCAGATCCTTGGCTCATCTAATTCAGTTTAATTCCATTAGAGTCAATGATATTACATCAGTATTCACCAGCTGAGCATTTAACCCAGGCGGCTGACATAATGAAAAGTCACTTCGGGGAAAATACTGGTAACTTTGAGAATAGATTTGCTTTGTCATACATACCTGAGTCTGTATTTATATGTCCACTCTGACTAGTGCGTCTTTTATCAAATTATGGCTGCTAATAAGGAGAGGACAGTGAGGTGACTATCATCTTTTAAATTCCTTCTTTTCCACTTCTCAGTAGAAACCTCTTCAAGTCTAGTGTCTGTCTTTTGCCTCTTTCCTTCAGATGCAAAATCAAAATAACATGAAAATAATTGATACATTATTTACATAATCTTCCAGTGTTCATGTTTAAATGTGGTTTTGGATAAAGCATCTCTGCATGTTTGAGGCATCCCCAAATCTAGGAAAACACACCTTGTATCTCTTAGAAGTAATGGACAGTGATTATTTCAAGTTAAAGAAGATAAAGAGAGATATAAACATATATTCAATTACCATCTGCTGCTTGAAATTATTAGCTAGAGAGGGGAAAATATCAAATTAATACAGTAAGCATCTATAGCTATACAGTATTTGTGCAGTTTCTACAGAACAGCATGGAATTTAGAAGGCCAAACACACTAGCTGGAGCTCAGTTGTGTGAAAGAAAGAGATAAACAGCTTTTATGGGACTCTTGGTTGAGTTGCTCTGTTAATTTAACAGCCAGCTCTGACTTTACTATAGTAAATAACATAATCATCCCCATGTTTAAGCTCTCAAGAAGGGATAAAGACATTAATAGTGTCTTTTGTGTTTACAGTCAGCCAGGAGTGTGTACTGAGCTGGCAATTTTGGTGCATTCCTGCACTGTGTAGAGTATGAAGTATCTAAGCAACCATTAAAGAGTGTAATCTAAGTGGAGTTCAGGACAGGAGGGAGTGAGACCCAGTGAGAAAGTCAGAGAGAAATTCTGATTCTGAAATAGCTTTGCAAGAACTGCAACATCCATACCTGTGTGGTGGGATAGACCAGATGTTCTTCATTGATGTAATTATAGCAAATTAGTTTCCAATGTTGTATTTTCATTTATGATTTTTAATTGTTTCATCACTGGTTGGTTGACCTGCATTTCCTGATCTGTGTCCCAGATAAAAAAAAAAAGATGGGATCATCTGTTCATCAGGACAACTTGAAAGCTACCTGATGATAGAACCTTTCTCAGAGGNACTTGAAAGCTACCTGCTGATAGAACCTTTCTCAGAGAAAAAAAATCCTCTGATAAGTGTAAGACTCCAAAGCTGCTTATACCTTAGATACATATGTATTTATGTCACAGAACCCTAGAGGTTGGAAGAGACCTTCAAGATCATCTAGCCTGACCACCAACCCAGCACTGCCATAATTACCCTTATATAATATCTTCAAGTGCCATATCCTGACACCTCTTGAGCACATCTGGAGACAGTAACAACACCACTTTCCTGAACAACTTATTTCACTGCCTAGCCACTCTTTAAGTGATTGATTTTT
>VWZN01013650.1:356506-368624 GCA_013396955.1 Regulus satrapa | reverse complement strand
TTTTTTTATTAAGGTGGTGAGACTATGGAATAAGCTTCCCAGAGAAGTAGTGGATGCTCCATCAGTAGAACTGTTTGAAATCAAATTGGATGGCGCTTGAGCAAAGAGATGCATTTGAAGATGTACTGTTCATTTCAGGGTGGTTGGACCTGATGATTATTAGAGGTCCTTTCTAAGTGAAATCTTTGCATAAAACCATGAGTAGACTATCTCACCTGTGCAGAATGTAGGATATTTAGAATTCTTTGCAATAAAGGAGAAAGAGAATGCTCGACATGGGACTATTCTGTACTCTTTGACATGTAAGAAAATAATGATGTGCCTCCCTGTCTCAATGATAATTCTCTATTTCTATTATTCTAATTTTATTTTCTGAGAAAAAAATTAAAATAAACAAAGGCTGATTTATATCCCATGGATCACTGATGCATGCATGTAACTGTACCTGTGTACCACTGCACTCTGGAAACAGGATCTCCATTGAGCTATTTGAAAATATGCATTTTAAGTGTGTCTACATATGTAAGTTTTATTATCCCTTGCATTAATATATTGTCTAGCCCAGGTTTTGGGTTTTTTTTTTCCTGACTTTATTTTGTTTAAGTATATCACCCCTCACACACTAATGTTTAATTAAATAAGAGTCTGCATAGAATAATTATTGTGCATTATGATAGTGGCTCATTCACAGTAGTGGTGTTAAGTGGGTGGTAGGCCTTATCTCCTCAGTTCCCCTACTTTAGGGGCTTACAGACATTACCCATTCTGAATCTGTCCTAGCAAATATTTAATAACCAAAGACTTGATTCTATTTCATAGGTCATTTTCTTTCCTTCAGATGAATATCAATTTCAAGAAATGCAGGATGAAAGCTATATATGTCAACACCAAACTGATTTTCATTCTTTCAGGTTTGAAGGAGCTTTATATTTTTCTTTGTTTTATCCTATTTTATGAGAGGAAGGCCTTTTTTCTTTTTCACGCTGCAAGTAAAATAGATGTTAAGATGTTTTTCTGCATCACTCTGGAGGGCAAAGCAAGTAGTGATTAATTCAAAGCATAATAGCAATAGCTTATATTTCTGTACTAGCTTTCATCTTGAAGGATACCTTTCCCAAAGCACTTTACAACCTAAATAAAGCAAGAATCATTAAAATTCTACATTTGCCATTCCACAGGGATTATTGTACTGTATCTTTAGTGTTATGTGCAGATCAGTACCATGGTTACTGCAGCTACCTAGAGCAGAGAACAGTGAGCTTTAAATGATTGCTTTTTTTTTTTTTTTCCTGTGGGTGTTTAACAGGTCAATTTTCTATAGCTGAAATATATCCCTGTGTCAGGTAGGACTACATTACCTATTCCATAGCATGCAGAAGCTCTAATCATCAGTTTAGAGGGTATTTGAAAAAACACCAGACCTACTGGAAAACATATTAAATTTGAAGAAAGTGGAATATGATTGCCTGTGTTGGAACAAGAACAGCATATCTAGAGTCACCACTGTCTTGTTTGTGAAAAGTGATAACTCATTTTCTATACTGACAAGTGGTCAAGGCTTTTGTCTTAAAAGTCATTCGGCAAATGTCAATGGCAAAAATAAAAATACAAATTTTTCTGCTTATTAAATACTGACTCTAATCTGAGTAATATATTGCAGTAACCTTAAATAGTCAAAAACACTACTCATCCCAAAGTTTTCCTTCCAAGCAGATACAGATCAACTCCTACACAGAATAGGATCTTATGTATTACCATACCATTGCCATCATAGCCTGTATGTCAAACTACAATCATCATATGTTTCCAGCAAAAGAAATAAATTGGCCAATATGAAAGAAGTTCCTCAAAAATTAGCTCAAAGTCTTATCAGGAAAAAATCTTGGACCTTGTAAAAAAAAAAAAAAAAGTTAAAAGTATATTTGCACAATAACTGCATTCAGGAATTTCAGGAAGAATAATTGTCCTGCGAAGCGCATTTAAAAATATCATAAAATGTATAATACTATTTTGAGAGAATGGAGAACATTTAAAAAATCCTTTAGAGTCAAGGCTCAGAAGAATCCTGAGATCACCATGTATGTGTTTGTATTGTTTCAAAGGTCAGTCTGTCAAACTGATCAGCTGTTGTCCTTTGTGAATGATGAAAAACAACTGACAGTACTTTATGAGCAAAGATCCACTATAGATTAAACCTATAGGAGCTACTAAAATTCAATCTATAGGAATAGGATCAGGTGATACAGCTTTATCATCAAAATAATGCTCATGCTTTTCCCCCATAATATACCATAGTGAAAGGAGGATCTTTATTAACCTGTTTTTCAGGCAGTCTCATGTTCCAATAAGACAAACAGAGTGATTTGGGAAAGTTCAAAGGATATTGTTTCACTTACAACAACAACAACAACCACAAAAAAACCCCAAAAAAACAAAAACAAAAAACAAAAACCAAACCAAACAAAAAAACCACCTAACAACAACAACAAAAAAGCCCAAAAAAACCAAAGCAAAACCAAAAACCCAAAGAAAGAAAACTGACCTGGATGTTCCATTACATCTCAATGGAATAAGAAGAAAACCAACTTCTCGATAGTCAACATATTTACAGTAAATGGAATTGAAAGAGAAGATTCAGGGGACACTGATCAGCATTATAAAACCAATATCATTTCTAAGGGAAAGAAATACCTACCAATCCAGAGGTATAATACTAATGTCTCATATGATTTAGGTGATTCTGACTCTAAAGCTTCTGTTAATTCATGAAAAAAAGTTAATATGTGTAGCACCTGTCTTTCTGATTAGTTTGCAGCTGTATTAAGCTTGTGACGTTCAGATATATTGGTTTCAAACAACTGAAATTAATCATCGCCCTCTGGTAGATTACATAGTCTTAACTGTAAAGGTTGTTATTTTAGCCTGGTTATGCTCCTTCTACAATATTCATAATGTTTCTTTTCTTTTTCATTTTATTGACATTATTTGACTCTCTACCTGAAATTTCCATTTGCACAAACTAGATTAATGTACTCAATTATAGTTTTAAATAATACTCTTGAACATGTGACACGCTCTACCCAGATCTGACTGTAATTATCACTTTGGCATGCATTTCTAATAAGCAACTTGGGGGGACAAATAAATCAGGACTTCAGAAACATACAATATAAGGTAAACAAAACACTCTAAATAAAAACGGACATTTACAGAAAAGGAAAAATAGCAATTAGGCATCCTGTCATTAATTAGAACTGCATTAATTAACATTCCAACTAGAGAAAGCAAGAAATTAAGAAGTCCATTATGGTTTGCACATATAAAGTCTTTTGCTAACATCTGCTTGGGTTCACTTTGAAGCTTAGGCCCTAATTCCACCAGCACTGCCAAATTCTAGCACTCAACAGCATGGTGGGCAGCTCTGCCGACTGGCTGTTTTAATCCTTTCTTGGTGTTTAGTATTCTGTGAAGGGGCTTTTTAATAAAGGACAGCAATTTGCCAACAAATTTCACAGCAATAGATTTTCAATGAAATCCAAATCAATAAAGATCTACTTCAAAACTATTTTTGAACTGATTTTTTTTTTCCCCCTGGGAGAAAAATGCTTTTTCTCACATCTTAAGTTAGTGTCAACAACCCCAGAATTTGGGGGAAAAAATGTGTCTATTTGACTTTCTTGTATTGACTTCTTTGCATTGCCCCCAGTTTTCAGAAATCAGGTTGCAGAGAACAAAATTAATGCTCTTGGATGATCTATGGTAGCTCTGGTTTTAGACAGCTCAAAGCAAATAAATCTTTGCTATTTATAAAGAAAACAAAAGATTAAAGGTAAGCTGATTACTGTGGCTGCAAATGAGATACACTTTTGTTTCAGCAAATCCTTAAAGGAGCACAGATAAACCTCTGCCACTGCTAAATAAGTGAATATAACTAGTTACCTTTTTTATCTCCTAGAGTAGCTGAAACTACTGCTTAGACATAGAAATTTGTCTTGAGAAACACTGTATGCACTAAGATTTAAAACATAATTCAGAATTTTAATAATGCAGAAAGCACTGACTTGTCTCCTTTAAACAACTCAAATGCATCTAAAAATCATGAGAATAAAAGGAAACTATGCTACATTTTAATGATGCCCCTGCTTTTCTAATTACTCCTTGATCCTTCAATCTGCAAAATTAGCACTGATACAGGTCATGCCTCCAGGCAAACATGTTACACTTCATCAACTATTCTTCACAAGAGTGCAGATATCTGAGTGGATACATCATGCTGGGCATCCCTCTGAGTCCTGTGAAATTGTACCAAGGTTTTAATTTGCCTTCTCTCAATTTCATTATGAAACAGCCAGTCTCAGTTCCACATTGGATTATGAAGCTCTTCACAACATTGTTTTCTTTTGCATCAGTGAAAAAGAGATTGGTTTTTCAAGAATGTTAGCACAGGAATTTTCCTAAATTTTACATAACATTTCATTAAATTTTTAGACAGCTTACCCCATATTTCAGACATCATCCCAGAAAGTTGTTGTCTTGTACCATCAGGTCTTAATCCTGATCTGTTCAGCACATCAAAATTATGTGGCATGAAATAGAGGGTAAAGGCAGGTTATATGTATATTGCTATATGTCCTATTCTACAGACATTTTGGCATTAAATTTGTACAATTTAAACAAATGCATTGTTTAAATGTAGTACCATGTGACTTTTCGTTTCTGAATATTAGGCATGTAGGAAGGCAACTAGAAGATTTGCAGTTCTTGATTAATTTTTGGTTCCTTTCTTTTCAAACAAGGGCAGAGAAAAAAGACACAAATGAGAGGGAGATGAAATACATGTTTCAAGCACTTCTGATTCCCACAAGTCACTCTTCTGGCTTCAGGAGACTAGATGGAATGCTTCTCCACAGAGAATTCAAAATTCCAGAAAAGACTAAGACTGCTGACCTCTAATTTTCTTTTTGCAATCACAATATTTAGAAGAGTTTTTGACAATGGCCATTTTCCAGAGCTTTGAGGTCCAGAACTGGCACAGAGATATTCTTCTCAGAGTGCTTAAAATAGTCCTCCAGGTGATGAGAAATATTGGGCGTAAGTATCTCCTTGTAGTTGCAGATAATAGCAGTGCCTATAGGAGTGAATTATAATCATATACAAATTTAGGAAGGGAGCTCACACACACAAAATAAAAAATTTAAAAATCCTGCTATTCTAGGTCAAATAAATTCTTACTATTCATAAACCATTCATAAACATCACACACTCACAGAAGTTTATTTAACAATCCTGTATGTGTTCTGTCTCTTTCTGAAGTTCTATTCAAAAAAATTCCATCTATATATCTTAAAGAACTTTCAGAATTAACTAATCTCTGGGAAAATGCATGTATACATATATATACTGTATTAGTGGTGAGAAATTTCAGAAATTAGCAGATTCCATTTGTGGAGGTGCCTGGCACAAACATCCATTGTTTACCTTTGAGGTTATCACATTCATGGCAAGATAATGATACTCAGTTGTGTTTGTAATGCGCCTAAAAGGAATGGGCATTCTGCTAACTAATTTGCTTTTCTAAGGATGCGCAGAAAGACAATCATGAGAGATTTCGTTCCCACTTGGTATCATGTAACTTCTCAAAGTTATTTGTTTAGCATCTTTGCTGGTTTATCAAGTAAATTTTTCCCCTCTTAATTATGACAACATAAGAGGTTTCAGGCTTTTGAAACATCTACTTACTTTGGCTTCCCAGATGATTTTGAGGGGAATACATTACAAATGCAACTTATTAAAACACACATACATTAGTGGCAACCACTGTATAAACTGCAAAACAGCTATTATCACATAGTACAATTAAGTTCCAATTTAATTCATTTAGATCTTTCTCATTTTGCACACCAAGCATTTCTGGAAGTTAATTGGCATGAAAGACAGGGTAAACTATGCACAACAAATTGAGTGTGAAATAAAGTTAATTCAGATAAAATCCATTGCGAAAACTGCTGTTTCAGCAATATTTGCAAAGGAGAGGAGTCACCAGTGCTATGTTAATGTCATGGACTCTGTATTGTTTGAGAGCTGAAATTTCTTGCAGCATTGCATTTATATAAGCCCTAGTTTGAATGCAAGACTCTCTTTCCTGGGCATTACACAAGAAGATGTAGAAACTACCTAATGGAATGCTACTAGCATTAATGAAAATGTTAATGGATCTTAGCTATAGGAGTTTTTTATTTAACTGACAGTTTTTATAGTGATTTAGTCCTGTCAAATCCTGACAGCCTCCTGAAATTAGTGCTTAACTTTGTTATTTTCAACCTATGTATTTTCATAATAATTAGCATAAAGGTAATTCACTAATGCGTTTTAATATATCTAAGTAATGGCCTAATTCCCCTAGAAGAGACATTCCAGACAACTGGAAGAGGGAGGAGGAAAAAAGGAAAAATATATGAGATTTTGATTCAGACTGAAACAAAAACAGTCTGAATTCAGACTGACAGAAAGGATTGTATCATTAGAAGTAAGAGTTCAAGGCAAAGAACAGTGCAAGTAACTTGGCGGTGAAAGTACAAACATTCAGGTTGATATTCATATGCTCTAAAGTCCTGCACTTGAGTTGGGGCATTCCACAATATCAACAGGAGCTGGGGAATGCATGGATAGAGAGCACAGAGAGAGTCCTTCTGCTGAGAAGTACTTGGGGACACTGGTGGGTGAAGACATGAGCCATCAATGTGATCCTGAAGCCTAGAAAAACCACCATATCCCAGGCTGCATCAAAAGAAGGTTCTCCCCTTCTGCTTTTCACTTGTGAAGCTTGCACATGGAGTACTGAGTAAAGGTCTGGGATCCTCAGCACAGGAAGGACATCGACCTGTCAGAGCTAGTCCAGAGGAGGGCAATGAAGATAATTAGAGGGATTGAGTGCCTTTCCAATGAGGAAAGATTGAGATAATTGGAATTGTTCCTACTGGAGGAGAGCAGGGTCTGGAGTGACCTTATTGCAGCTTTCCAATACCTGAAGGACACTTACAAGGAAGCTTGACAGGGATTTTTTTACAAGGGCATGTAGTGATAGGACAAGGGGCAATGGTTTCACCCTGAAGTAGGATAGGTTTAGATTAGATATTAGGAAGACCTTTTTCACCTTGAGGGCAATGAGACACTGGAACAGTTTGCCCAGAGAAATTGTGACTATCCCATTCCTGGAAGTGCTCAAGGCCAGGCTGGATGGGGAGTTATGCAGCTGGTCTAGAGGAAGGTTTCCCTGGCCATGGCAACACGGTTGGAAGGAGATGATCTCTAAGGTCTCTTCCAGCCCAATCCGTTTGGTGATATTCTATCACAGAGCATGAAAAAACTCATTCCGTAACAGAAAATGTACATATACCTACTTTATAAATATAAATATGAAAAGATACAAGTTTGCTTTTGCAAGGAATAAAGACAAACAATATAGAGTTACGAGTAATTTTGATGAATTTCTTAACCACTTTTTTTTTTTTAATGGCATAGAAATATGTTACTGCTAGTACAGTGCTAACTCCTTACCTGAAATTTGTGTATATTCTTCTACTCTTAAGTAATTATGTCTTGTCATATCTTTCATCTGTATTTTTCATTACCATGTCATTCTAAATAGTAAAATAAAAACAGGGTTCCTGATATTTATTCCTGAAACATCACCAAAGTCCTTGTTTTCAAATAAAACAGGTCTTATAATTTACAAAAAGTTTGATGTTATCCTTCCAAAAAGCTTGAATATCTGCCTATTAGGAATGACAATGGATAAGAAGATTAGTGAGATTAGTTTGAAATACCTTTTGTATAGATCAGTAATTTTTAGGAGAAAAATGTGTTTTAAGGTGCTGGACTACATAAGCTAAATTTGCATGCATCATGTATCCCACCACTAGAAAATATATTTTACATATTACCATTTTACTATATATATACATAATGGACTTCATAAGGAAGAGAAATATTTGAAGATAACTCAGTGAAAGCAATAAGTCTGTAAGTGCTGTAAGAAATAAACCACATGCATATTATCTTCTATTTTGTATGATTATTGTACAGAAAATCAGGGGGCCAGATTAGCTGAAGTGGAGGTTTTTTTGTTTGGTTTGTGTTTGGTTTTTTTGGGTTTTTTGTTTGGTTTGTGTTTGGTTTTTTTTTTTGGGTTTTTTGTTTGGTTTTGTTGGTGGTGGTGGTGGTGGGGTTTTTTTTTGATTCTTTTGGTCCTTTTTCCATCTGGGTACACAACTGAAGTGCAAAATTTTTGTAAAATGTTTATGTTGATTGAGATTATCTTTCTCAGTCTTGCCTATCTACTGGGAAAAACCATATCTCCTTCTGTATAAAACTGGCTCCATGTAAT
The DNA here is from genome assembly GCA_013396955.1 of Regulus satrapa. NCBI lineage: Eukaryota > Metazoa > Chordata > Aves > Passeriformes > Regulidae > Regulus > Regulus satrapa. Next base: position 360,238 of record VWZN01013650.1, on the reverse strand, counting down.
TTTTCCCAGTTAGAGAGGCAATTCTGCATGAATCGTGGCCTAATAAGGATGCAGACCATGGGAGATGCTTTCAGAACAGGATAAGGGTCCAATACATGAAAAAGGAGTACCAAAATCCATCTAACGTGTCCCTATAAATCTATTATTATTTGAGCATATAAGACTACTAATGCACAAACTACTGTTTGCAAATTTGCAGCTGGTGATCAGGCAGAAGTTATTTTGCTTGCTTTTGTTGCTGGAACCAGTTTATATGTCTGTATGCAAGACCTTTTTCAGTAGGTCATAAAACTCTGAAGGAATTCAGCCTGCAGTTGGTAAAAATTAAATTCCTCTCATCCATCACTGAAAGATTGTTTATCAAGATGCTGTGGATGAATTAGTGTAATCCTTATCACTTAATATAGTCTGGCTTGATACCTTTACTGGAATTGGTTCTCAGAATTAATCAGCTTAGAAAATGTTAGGAAAGAGAAATGTCAGCTATTAATTTGTAATTCCAAAAAAAACCAACCCCAAGCTTGCCCATCTAATACAAGAAGAGGAAGAGCTGCTCCCTACAAGTACAATCTTATGATTTTTATCTGTACTGCATAAGTCAAATATCAACTATCTAAATACCATGCAAATCTATATGAACTGTGGCTGTTTGTTAGGCTGCATTTTTTTGTTGTTGTTGTAGGCAGCATACTTAAATGGGGACAGATGCGTACAGGGTTTGGCCTATACCACATAGCAACTTCCTTTGAAACACTGATAGTCTTTTTTGTAGAAAAGTACCTTCCTTCTATCCAGGAAGGTATTAACTTCAAATGTTAGGCTTTCATTAAACTTTAAGACAAAATGTGAAGTATCTGTGTTCCAGTCAGGTTTTAAACTATGCTTTATATCATCTGCAGGAAAAACAGGTTTGTGTGTCATGCTCATTTGTATCTTCAAAAGATTTTACCACAGTGCTTTGGAAGAGATTATTTTCCCATTCAGCAATGTGCTAGGGTGTTAGGAACTGCTGCATCACTGGGGTAAGCAAAAATCCTGTAAATGGTTGTTTATAAAACTTTCCCTTTTTTTGGCTCCCTGCTAAAGTTGTGCAGCCAGTTTACATCCTCAGTGCTGGAATAAAAGAATACGAAATGTTCTAGTATTTTTCATTAGTTCAGTACTCATAATTTTCATAAGAACTCACGTATGCTATTTCTTCAGTACTCCTACTGAAGTATGCCAAGTGAAACAGTTTCCTGTGTAAATACCTAGGGCAGACCTAAAGTGGGATTTTAGTGTATTGCTTACATCAATTACAAGAAGATTTTGAAAAACTTTGAGCATGGCTTAGTTTTTTTTCCAATGGGTGTAAAGACTAGGATTTCATTAAAAAAAAAAAAAAATCTCTAGGGAAGCATTACCTTGACCTAATCAGATAATTGTGAAGGATATTACTTAGGGAGTGATGGACACCTCGAACAAGCCTGGAAAGAAATTCTTTTCTCACATTTTTTTTCTGGACACTACCAGGGCAGCAACTGAATTTCCTCTACCTTTGCTACCGGTGTGCAGCAGTGAGAGTGGGAGCAGAGGATAAGAGTGCAAAATTTATCTGAGCAGAGATGCAAACAAGAATCTGGGAACATATACTTTCTTTCTGGTTTCCTGGGAAAACTTTATTTTTTCTTTTGATTGAATGTTTTAAATTTTATCTCACCTTCTTGGAGAAGATAAGTACAGATCTATTTTTTTCTTTACAGTTTTCAAGCTCAATAAGATCTTTCTTCATTCTTATGTTCTGCTTAGGAGTAGGAGCCTTCAGGCTTTTCTTTTGTTACTGTATTTTTAAAGGAAAAATGACCCCTATCTTATGTTTATATTGATTTTTTTTCCTAGTGGAATAGAGTGTTGTCCCAGATGACACCAAAGTTATTTCTCGAGAAAATGTGATTAACCTGCTTTTTGGGACCAGGCATATCCTAACATTATTTGGAATTAGGTGGAGAAAGTTGATGCTACCTTGCGGTCATGATTTCCATTACAATATTTTAAATGACTGTGAACTTAGGGTTTTCTTACTGCTCATACACTCACTGTGGCTAAAAAAGAACTATGGCAAACCACACTGTCACTCTCCTGAAGGAATTAATGCAGCAGATTAGTACCTCTCTCCAACTAATGCTTGTCTGGATATACTGCACTTCAGTTCTCTTTGACCAGATAGATGAGTGCCATCAGGCCTGCAAAGAGGGGCCACATGCAGCTACAGCATTCATATCACACAGTTCCTATATGAGGAACCTAACAAAACCCTGTTAGTTCAGAATTTGCAGTTAGGACTAGATATGAGGAAATTGATAATTAAGCGAAACATAACAGAAAGGAGGGATTGATCCGGGATATTGAAAAACAAAACCACGGAGATGAAAAACAGAACCATGTAGAAAGGCACAAAGATATACAAAGAAGTGGTCTGTTAAAGTGAATGTGAACACATCCACTAGAAAAGGCTTTCCAAACTATTTCTTCTTCTTGGAATACATAGGCAAATAGCTGTCCAGCAATTCATCTGTCCTGACTTGTTCAGCACACTTCTGTTAGAAGGACTTCTTGGTGACATCAGAGAAGACTCCTGTTAGAACAATTTTATGAGGGCATCAAAGAAGTTATGAAACACAGAGGATATAATAATATTCAGAGGAAATTTAAGGCAATGAAGTCCAGGAAATTATACAAAATCCTCCATTTGTGGCTAATTATCTCAATACAGGCTCCACAGCTGTCTTGCAGGAAATTAGTGCTTGCTTGAAGACTTTTACCCTGCTTTGTCCAAGCAAATAGGCAAGAGCAAGAGAGAGTTTGAAGCAATGCCCATGGCATAAGCCTTTATTCCCAGTTGCTAGGGCTTTTGTCCTGAGACAGAACAGGGTAAAACCAAAATTACTGGTTTTTTTAGAACAAAAGAACTTTTATGAATCCAGTATATCCTGTGTATTTACTGCCCATGTGAATGTTCATAAGCCTTATAGCATAAGGTAATGATATCCTTTTTTGCTTGCAGTTGTTCTTGTGAGTGAGCAGCAGACTAAATATGTGAACCCATGCTTAGAAGTCACATTGATTTACATTTAGCAATAGCTTTCATGGTTGCCACAGCACTGTAGAGGAAGAATCTTCAACGGTTTCACGACTTTATTATAGTAGCCTTAGTGATTAATTTTGCTGTGTCAGTATGATTTTCCACCTACAAATAGCTCCAGTCCAGAAGCTAATGAATTCTTTGGCATTGGGCAATGATCTTCAAGGTTATATGTGCAATATTGGAGCATATATCAAGACAAAGCACTAGAGAGGAGTTATTTTCATACAAATATTTTCTGTCCTTTGAATTCCCCTCATCTTCTCATCCCCTTTCCAAAATAAATAATAAACAAAAAAGCCACTTCAGAACTCCTACTACTGTCTTAGCCTAGTATAACTTTAAGTCAGAACTATTCAGTCTAGTTGTGCTGGTAATCACTGTGCTTTCAGCCACTTTTACTTACTCTGCACTAGGCTTACTCCAAGACACAGAAACCGAAGAGCAGGGAAAAAAAATTACCTGGGCTCCAATACCTTTAGTTTCCTTCTGTGTTTTTAGCAAAGTACCTGCATGTGTTCCAACTCATGTGGAAAGGAAAGGAAAGGAAAGGAAAGGAAAGGAAAGGAAAGGAAAGGAAAGGAAAGGAAAGGAAAGGAAAGGAAAGGAAA
>VWZN01013650.1:316725-356346 GCA_013396955.1 Regulus satrapa | reverse complement strand
AAGGGAAGGGAAGGGAAGGGAAGGGAAGGGAAGGGGCTCTGGTGCCAGTAAGACATCTAATTTGGCTTCCTGTACAACCTGTCACATTCTTACTAGTTTTTTTCACCTATCCAACTTACGGGAGATAATTCTACATGTCCATATATCTCCAGTAAAAGGAATTTTTAACAAAGAATAAATTTTTGTTGTCTTAATTTCAATATATTATTTCTATTCATTTGTTTTTCACTGTCCTTATTATGGTTTCACTTGTGTGTTAACAATTTGGCTTTTAATATTGCCCACAGTGGGTTTTTTTGTGTATGGTTACAGACCATTGCTTTCTGCACCATGTTGGCTCTTATAACTCTTCCTTAACTCCTGTAGTCTGCCTACCTTTATAGCATAAAGTGCACTGAAATTGAACACAGTATTGGAGCTGCAGTAAATAGGTTTTACTGCTGGGAACAGCTTCTAACACTGAGCTGTGGCATGGTTCACTACTCTGTCAATTTGTTTCCCTCTCTTCCTCTAATTATGCATGTCATGTTTACAGTCCACTGTGAGATACATGTACATTATAAAAACCAAATAATTCTAAAATTATTTTGCCACTCACAAGTGTGAGATCACATTACTGACAGAAAGGTTTTAATATTGATATATTTTTTGAGTGGTACTTGAAAAATGCTTTGCAATAATATTTTTCCATTCCAAATTATCCTGCTATAAACACACATGAATTGACTAGTTCATTTCTTCTTTCATAAGAGACTTTATTTTGGCTTAAGGGACTGATTGCTCCGTTTGCTGCAAAATACTTGTGGGAATTTTGTAAATTTCATTTCTAAGACACAAGATTCAGGTTAGTAGTGTGAGTTGATTGTTATGATCAAAAGAAAATGGAAACCACAGAGAGGGGGAGGTATTTGGTTTACAATGCATCTCTGTTTTAAATTATCTTTCAAATTAACAAATTTAGGAATGTTAATTAGTGAATTCTGAAACACCTTTAGTGTCTATGCAAGCTGCCTGTTGTTATGTGTAGGAGACAGCAGAGCAATACATAAGTTTTTCTTATTCTAATTTGTTAGTTTTAGAGGAATTAGAATCTCAGATAAAAAGGAGTAGAAAAAAACAGATTTGTCAGCTGGGCTACTCTGTTTCTGAGAATACATTAAGTATATTTAGCAAAAAATATTTATGATGTAAGTATTTTTCTCAGTGGTATCAAATTAATGAATTAACAGAAAAGCCAAAGTTAATGCATTTTAAAGTAATTATAGTGGTACGTATTTATACCACTATGAGTGGTTTTCAGTTCACACTGATTTTGAGACCCATTTACATCCTTTGATTTAAATCCATTAGAGCTTTGTCAGTCAAAATTAGCCAAAGATTCCGCTTACTAGTAACGAAATATTAACAAAGAGTTTTTAAACTGTAATTTTACTGATGTCTAATTTAACTCTATAAGGAGAAAGGGCTCTGTAAAATGACAGCACACAGTAGAACTATATTGATGACTACTATAATGACTAGACAGGCAGAATTTGGGGCAGATTTGGTGAACAAAGGAGATTTAATTGAGATGCTAAAAGTAACACATTCACTTATAATTAAAATGTTTTTGTACCTCTTGGATCCTGGCTCAATGTCTCAGCTGAAAACAGCATCAGTATCTGTTGCAGGGTAGGATTTTAATTCAGTGCTTGTTCTGAAGGAAGAATGACCCTTATAGTGCTTAATCGACCACAGCATTTCTTAAGAATGACCTGGGGTGGTCTCAGAGGTCTCCCATGCAAGTAGGAGCAGTAATTACTGCTCACTGATGAAACTGAGTGTATCATTATAGAGTGCAGTGGTCCTAGTCCTAATAAGCTAAGTAAAAAAGGAGGAGGATTCTTAATTTGAAACGTCATTATATTTATCAAAACCAAAACAAAATACTTTAAGTTGGTATAATGTTGTTTCCAAGACCAATTTGTATTTTGAAACTCTTTTGTTTTGGCCACCTGTTCAGGTTCACAACTGTTCTTTTGCTGCCACCAAGGTCACAGCACCCTGTAAACCCTAAACTTAACCTCTGTTTGATCATCTGCCCTCCAAAGACCCTCTGGCAGTATATGCTGTTTTGTGCCTGCAGTTATTGCACCACCCACATCAATTTATCGTATTCACTTCAGTCTGTATGCTGTTAGTCAGTAGATCTGAATTACATACAGTGACCTCTACGGAAAAGTCATGCCCCCGATTAATACAATATTCCATCTCTTTTCTGTTCAATTTCTCCTTCGTAATTCCCTGCTAAAGCACATTTGCCTTAATTCAATTGGACGCTCGATCTCTCTGCGCAGGCCACCACCAATTGAGGGCCTCACTGCAATTACAAGTAATCCTTGTAATTTCTTGCAAAGAAATGAATAAAGACTCATTTATGGAGCATTTAAAATGCAGACTGCACCATGGTTCTGCTAACACATCACCCCCTACAAGCACTGTGCAGTGAAATTGGAGATTGGGTCTCTAATATGAATTAGATTTCAGCAAGATCATTTATGGGTGTTTTTCCCCTTCAAACCAGCTCCCATGAAAATTATCTGCTCCACACACCCTCCACCTCCTTTGAAATACATAAGTGTCTTAGATATTTTCTGCAGATTATTCTTTAGCAAGCTGAGGAGATAATTTTAACTTTTGGGCAGACATATTAGTAGCATATAATTCTAGTGAAAATAGGATCCTGCCCATTTTTCTGAAAATTGCTCTCCTGTAATTTGGATAGTGCTAACAGTAACACTCAGAGATAGTTTGATGTGGACCAGTTTGTAATTACCTTTACAAAATGAACAGAGAAGGGGATTCAGACATCATTTTTTTCCCCTTTTCCAAGATGCCATGCCTGCTCAGGAAGGATATACTCTGCCCAGTTAAGATGTAGTATTAGGACTCTAGAAATAGGTATATGGATGCATTTCTGTGCATGACTATGGTCTTGGTCTTTGGTCAAGTGTTGAATACCATTTTAAAAACTTTTGCACTCTTTCAAATGGGCATAGTAGTCATATTTTTGCCCTTATGAGTCACACTCACTTTCTTATCTTACCTATCCAAACTTAGTTTTCTAAGGTAAATAATAGCAACTACAACCTGTAAATCATCTTACAATAAATTTTCTGACATAATTATTTTATTTTGCTGCACAAGAATGCATTTCTGCCCAGGAATTTCCTCATAAAATACTTGCTTTAAATAAATATATGCAAAATAAAGATGGACTTATTGAAAAGCCTTCAAAAAAAGGTTTAGTGGTTTTGTTGCATACTTGTATATTTAACTTAATCATAAGTAATTTATTTAATTGAATTTGTAATTTAATTTACTCATATTTGCCAAGAAGGTACATCTTTGAAATACTGAAAAGGGTAAATGTTCCATAACTCAGCTGTGTAAATACATAAAATTCTGTTTATGGTATAAATCTAAATAACAAGCCATGGTATCTTTCTACTTGTTTCTTTTTAATCAAACTATATTCATTCAAGTTTGAATTCAGGTTTTACTTGAAATCTTAATAGTCTCTGTGTAAAATGGAATTACAGCTGACTTCTTAGTAATATCCTTGATATAAAGTCTTTTTATTTATTGTATTTCAAACACAGTTGTTTCATGTACAAAAGGATAATTAATACTGTGACAGAAATTTCCATTAGAAGGGGGGAAAACCATTATTGCATCTTAGTTGAAACTTGCAATAACTCCCTGCCAAGTAATATTTTATTATTTTTTCTCAATAGCCCCCAAATTCGTTCTTGCTTTTGCCTTAATGATCTAGTCTTAAACTCAGAAAAGAAACAAATACACTTAGATATTAAGTAAGTCAGCTGCTTGCAGAAGACACCATTAGTTTATTAGGATCCAAAAAGGTGCAAATTGTTTAAAAGCTTCTGAGGTTGACTGCCAAAGTCTATTGGATGATCTTCACCAGTTTCCAGTCACTGTCTGTTTAAGCCAAGAGCTTCTCCAAGTGTATGTTTAGTCAGCGGATTTTTCTTGCTTGTTTTAGTGCTTTTCTCCTGTGTTGAGAGAAGGGAATTTCTTCTACATTTTTTAAAACAGAATGAATATTCTGGTGTAATTGTCAGTAGTAGTATTATTGCTTTGGTTTTCTTTTTTTGCATTTGTACTTTTTCACCCCTTTATTCCTTTCATCCTTTCCACACATTCAATTCCCACATATTCTTTTACGTGGGTAAGTTAGAAATAAATACTGAGGCTGCTGTGATGTCATTTTCACAATAATCAATGCAGCCTAGACTACAGTTCAGATCTCACTCCTAAGACACTTAGCTGCACTAGGAGAAGATGGACAGGGACCAACATATATACAAGACAAACATAAAAATGTATGAGCTGTTTAGTTTTGTGAAAAAAACAAGTAAGGGAAGATATAGTAGAGACACAACATATAACATAATGTCATAATGTAACATAACATTACATAACTTTATATATAGCATAGCAAACACTCTCATCCAAAGAGAAGTCGATCTATGAGAATCAGATATTTTAAAAAAACTAAACAACGTTAAACTGTTGATTCTATCTCATGGCCACAGACAACTTTGGAAATAAGATTTTAGAAGATAATTAAAGACAAAAAAAATTTGTATGTCCAGTGAGAACATTTGCAGTTACATTGCAGAGGAAAGCTACGAAAATAGAAAAGAAAAAAAAAAAACAAAACAGAAACCCTTGATTTATTTAATGAACTAATCTCTAACTAAAACCAGGTAGAAAAGTTCTCTATGGAAAATTTGTTGTGTAATTGTTTAAAACTAATTTATTGTCATCTTTTTCTGAAACATCTGGTACTAGTCACCATCAGAAAAGGGATATTGGGGGAGGCAGCCAGTTAGTTTGAGTCAGTAAATTAATTGCTATGATGTTGCTGCTTTGTATGAAGTGCAATACAATATATTTCTTAGCCACAATGTGGCTTTCTGTAAAAATGTTCATTGTCATGGCAACAGAAGTAGGAGGACCAGTTTCCTTTTTGAGGATTTTAGCAAGATCAGCCATATGACAGACTGTACCCTTTCTTTATTTTTTTAGTGTAGGCACTACACTTCTTAAAAAGGGAGCTGGAGGTCATCTATAACCCTCTGGAGGATGAGAGAAAATGGGTTTTTTGTAGGAATTGCACAGATACACAGAGGAGATTTCTAAGAACTGAGAGGAAGAAAGACTACCAGAAGTGCACGCAGAGGGAGACAGCCTGCAGCTCCAAAAGCATCAAAGATAATGCAAAGAGAAACAGGAACTGGAAACATTGCTGGGCCCAAGGCACCGCAAGAAGTGTCCAGAGGGGTTGTGCATTTTTCTGCATGTCAGGGAGCCACTGAGACAATGGTCCACCTACAAGGACATGGTGGACTAGGGGAAGTTGGCTGACAATCCCTTTTATTACTACTCCATCCTAGTTTCTGTATTTAAAAAAAAAAAAAATCTACTATATATTCTACTAAAACTGGGATGTTTTCCTTGTTTGTGTGTTTGTTTGAAAATTTTTCGTTACTGTTTAGGAAACTCACTGCAAAGGTCAAAATTCCCCACACAATTGTGACTGCCTTGAGATCTCATCTCAAGCCAGTCAAATGAAGATCTCTTCCCTTCCTTGATTGTCTCAAGCCAATATCTAAATTAGAAATCTGTCATTAATCTTCTCTCAGACCATAACTCGTGCAGCTGTCACAAGGCTACAAAACGCTACTATTTCAGGAGATACATTTGGGTTGGATTCTGCAAATATCTCAAACTGGAGACACATGACAGAAGTTGACTCGATGCCTAAGCACCTTCTTTGAAATTTACTGTGGTTTATCTACTTATCAAAGGTGCAACACATTCAGACTAATGCATAAACATGGTAAATGGCCTACATTCAGGGTATTGTTTATACCTTTGCAAATTCCCCAAAGATGAGCAATCTCCTGCATTGCCAAAATGAAAGCAGCTTGGCTTCTGTAAACCTTTTATGTCTGAAACGTCCCTGTCAGTTCTTCGGCATTGTCTCCTCTTTGTCTGGGCTCTGGGAGCCTGCAGCCCTCCTTTGGCACATGCCTTATTCTTTGAGAATGAAAGCTACCAAGCCCAAATGAAAGTACATTGGCTTTCAATTAATAACCCAGCTAGTGCTGTCATAACTCCTTTGATTGCTGGTGCAAGAGGTTTTACTTGAGTTCTTGCTGCTGTGTGCTAATACTGAATCTAAAAATAAAACTAAAACACCAGTTCCCATTAACAGCGCTGTGCATTCAGACAGGGTTGCACTTAAAAAGGTTAGACAGACAGTTTGTCACAAATATGAGTACTTTCCTCATGCATTCAACTACAAAGCTTGTTATTTGCTATGCTAGAATGAAATCTTGATCCTACTAAAATAGATGAGCCCTTTTTATTATCTTGCACACAGCTGGGATTTCAGATTGAAGAATAAAAGTTACATGATTATGTTTTAAGACATTAATACATCTGTTAAAAAATCTTAATAAGAGAATGAAAAGAATTTGCAGATTAGTATCAGTGAATTCTAAACTGGAGAACATTTAATTTCATAAATAGAATATATTTCCTTTAAAGAGATAAAAATCAGATATTATAGCAAATAGCTACTTTGCAGCAGCCTAATTAAACTATGATTAAATAGTCTTTTTTCAACACACTAACTTGTGTTGTGCATTTTTTAAATAGCAAAAATAATCATTGTCTTTCAAATACATTAAATTTTGTTATTATTTTTTAAAAGTAATTAACCTGAAACAGCCTCTACAATCAAATTACTAATTATTAATCAGTAATGTAATAGGTCAGTGAAACGTACAAAACAGAAACTAGGATTAGATGCAATTTTTTGATTATAAGGTTTTTATGGCCTGAGAAAGAAAGGAAAAGGCTTTCTTTTAACTTTATTTTTTTGTACAACCAAGAAACAAGAATCATCTTTAATCTTCTATTTCTTTTGTCAATTTTGGTTCATTTGCTTTTAACTTTCATTCCATGCATTTAATTACGAGTATCCTTATTACTACATACTACAATTCCATCATAAAATTCCATGCAGAAAAATGCAGATCCAATGACTTCAAAAAGTTTCACAGACTTACAGCCCTAGGGCAGATCTATTTACAAAGTGCAGCCAATTTCCAGGCCAGTGCATGCTAGTTTGGGAATGCTGAAATAGTGTCACTTACATGGAATGGCGATTGTTTTAAGTTCCTTTCTTTTAAAGTTCCTATTATTTCTTTGGACGCCCTTTTGAATGCTTTGTGAGTTATCTCAGTCCTTAACAAACAAAAACCAATTTGTAAGGTATATCTAGGAAGTCATAACTGAAAAGAATTTTGTGTAGTTTTTTTGTTTGTTTAAAGTATGGGAGAAATAAGACCAGGAATAGTTATCTCCTGGGCCCAAATGACTTATTTCTTCAAAATAGATAAAATAAAATATCCCTTTTCATTGGCATAGTGAGCAGTACACTCAGTTCTTTTCCTTGGTGCCTATGACATTCAAGAACTATCAACGTTCCTCCATCTAGGGGAAAATCTTGGTCCAGAAAGAAACCACAGCATGACATGAGAGCATTCTGGCATGCGAGCACAGCTCTGCAGCAGTCCTTCTCCATAAATAGACTCTCAATAAAAAGGTAAATCTGCAACAAAGGCAAAGAATAAAGCACAGCATGTCTACTGGGGTCACAGACTTCTGTCTATCCAGTATCCCAAAATACAAGGCATATGAAGTCCTGCTGCCACTATTCAGCACAAACAATGCTACTGCACTTGCATGTTTTCCTGGGCTCACTTTTCGCACTTCTTTGGAGTGCATTCTTCATACTTCTTTCTCTACCACATTTTTCCATATTTTCTTCATTCAAATGGTCTTTACTGCATGTTAAATTTAATTTTATTTAATTTATTAATTCACTAAATCATAAAATTTGCATCTTTAAAACAATGAAAACTATAAAAAATAAAGATGTCAATAGTTTTGAGAATTAAGGTATGTCCTTTGACAGACATCTATAAATTCAATTGATTACAACAATGTGAACACATGCTTCTTTCCTTTTATTTGCTGTCCTAGTCTCTAGTAGGACTATAAGATTAAAAAAGAGCAGAGAGTAGATTATGAGCCTAAGACACTGCAGAAATCAGAAGCAAAGCTCATGAGTCAACACATTTAGACTTTATTTTAAATGGTGTGAGCTAACAAACCTGTCTTTACTGAGAAGTGCCCTCAGTACATTGGAAACATGTGAATAATGTATAGTAATAAGAACTGAGAGCTAAGTGAATAGGCTAGATGATTTTCACAGGATATTCTGTCCCTGAAAGTGACATGCTATTATTCCACCGGGCCAAATGTCCTTGAAACGGATAAGGTAATGACCACGTTTGGAGACCATTCAGATAAATTTCAAGAAAAAGGTTGCTGGCAGAAATAGTAATTATTTGGATGGATTTATATAATTCTAAGAAGAATTTATTTAATAGTTTTCTGAGAAGTATTCATTGTAAAAGGGCAATTATTATTGTGTACATTAATTGTCCTTGTTGCAGAGATGTCCTTCAGGACTCTACTGGTAATTCTGGTGCTGCAGTTATCCCAAATGATACTCCTCAAGCCTATGGCAGAAATACACTGATCTGCTCATACTGATTTCTCTGTGATCTCTATCATTAAGGAATTATTAGAAAAATAATCTGTAGCATTTGGGAAATTATATAACCCTTTCACTCGGCCAAAGTGGGTAGGAGAGTTACACTCTGATTTCTTACTGTGCATCATGGACTTGTTTCTCTTCTAAGTCTACAGTGCTATTGTATTTCTTTGCAAGAATTTTGAAAATTTATGCCTTTATTTTTCTCTTCTTAATGCCTAGAGATGTAAAAGATTTAGCATTTCATGTTACCTCAGTCTTTTATATAACATTATTTTAATGTGTGAGGGCACAACTGAGATGATCCTTTAAATTATGATCACTACACAATATTTTAAACTAGGAAGGAATTTAGAAAGAAAATAAACCAAACAGTCTTCCAAGCTAAGGCTTCACCAATGAAAAGTCTTTAGACATATCCTTATTACTGCAATTATTTTTCTTTACAAAGCCTCCCAGAAGCCTTAATAGTTTTAATGATTTAAAAACCTGGTTTTACAAAACAGAGAGCATATGGTTGTCATTGCTGCAGATCCATTACAAAGAATGCAGTTACAATCAGCTGCATTTTTGAGAAATTAATTAGTAATATCATAAAGCTTACATAACATATTTTTATCTTTTTTTGGGAAGATTTATAAGGCCAAAAAGACCTCATGAAGGCATTACCTTCTATGTCTATCACGAATTGCATGAATAAAGGCTAAGAAATAATTTAGATGCTTAAACTGAAGCCAGTATAATCTTAGTATGGCTGAGGAAAGAAGGAAAATAACCAATATGGCTATAAATCATATTTGTTTGTCTTCAGTCTTCAGTGCAATTTGGAAAAGTCCATGGCTTCCTAAATTATGCTCAGCTGTCTACAGCCCTAGGGTTTTAAGTCCTTCATCTGAAAAGTGCCATTGGAGAAAGAATGTCATGGCTTCTCTCTCCAGGATCAGACCAGGAAGAGACAAGGCTCTCAGCACCATGATGCCTCCCCTTGGGGAAAGAAGTTTAAGAGGAAATTGCTTTATTATGTGTTTGTGTGATTGTTCATAGCATGCAGTACCAGCTTCTTAAAGCAATCAGCTACATCTCACCCAGTTTCTATTGGGGTTAATCAGAGAATTGCTGTCAGTATTTTCCAATTACGTGTTTTTCATTCCATCCAGGGGATAAGGAGGGATGGAATCAACACATCATAAATGTCAGGTAGGGATGTAGTCAGAGGAAAACTGAAATCCATGTACATGGAGATATAATCTGAAAGATTGCTATTTAAATGTGGCTAGCACTCCGGATCAAGGTCAGCAGCGCCGATGTTGACTGTAGCTGATTTTTATTGTGTACACTAGGTTCAGACATAGCATTTTTATTTTATTACATTTTCACATAGGGTTTTTTTTGTAGTTGTTGTTTGGATTTTTTTACAGTAGCAAAACTTAATACATACAGGGCTTTTTATTGTTGGGATTTTTTTATGGTATTATACCACAAAACAGAAAAAAAAATGTTCATATAGCTTCAAAAGGGACTAAATCTCATTTAATTTCATTTGATTTAATTTCATTTTCATAAACCTTAAAATTTCACTCTACAGAATCCATATGGAGAAAGAAAAATAATTAAGCAATAATCTCCAGTTAGAAAATGGAAGGTTACAGGGAACATCTTGAAAAAGCTGCACGTAACCTAGGAGTTGTGAGTTGAGGACCTCTGAGCCACCATAATAATGACATCAATCTAACTGAAATCTGCCTGGAAGACAGTGCAAGGTAGGGAGTGTCTGATGCTAAAAATTTCAGGCGCTTCCTTTGACATGTTTGAACAAAAAGATTTTTGCCTTCAGAGCTTTGTAACTGTTTCTGCAGTCTCATTATTTAAAGATTTAAAGGTGGTCTAGGTGTTCAGCTATACTGTGAGTATTTAAGTGGTTGGAAAGTTCAGAGAAAAGCATACAAAGGAAAGACTGCTGTTAGTGCCACCAGGAGTAGAAGCACCTCCCTGCATCCACAGGGATGAGTAACAAATTTCTCTAAGGAGCTTTTGAATAGGAGCTTCTTGGCTGAACTAAGCAAACTATATTCATAAATATATAGAAATATAGTTTTATAGAGAGGTAGAGATACACACAATCTAAAGTTCTACTTATTGCACCATGTACATTTGAAACATTCTCTCCACAGAATGTACCACATACCATGTATTATTGAAGTTGTCATAACACCCAGGTAAAGATCAGACAAACCATGAACTTCAAGTTCTTTACAGATTTCCTGCATTTTTCACCCCAGAAATCTTGTTAATAGAAATGCTAAAACAGAAGTAATAAGTATTTGATATATCACATTTCCCTTTTGTTCACCTTTTCCTGATTTCATGTCTAGCCCTTTAGTATAGTATTCAACTCTTTCTTGAAGTCACAAGGATGACCTAAGTCTTGGGACACTCAGAGGAGATTGTCCAAAACGCATGGGGCAGCAGTTTCACATATAATTTACTGTTTAACTTTTTATTTGAGTCCATATTGTCTAGAAAATTCTATCATATGATGGCTGTAGCCTACCGTATGAATGTAGCTAAGGCTATCTAAATCTTACCCACACTGAATATGTATTCACCTAATTAAAGCCCTCATCTAGCTCTTATCAGCACGCCTGCTTAATCTCTTAGCAATGTCATGAAAGAATGTAAAGGCTGCAATCATTTCTTTAGGACAGAGCTGCACTTGAGGCATATTAGTGTTAGAAAGCTGGTACTGCCACTATTTGTCTTATGAATAAAGGATTTCAGTCTCTGTGGCCATCAGCATGAAGCCTTTCAAAAGTCATAAATTCACTAAGAGAATAATTGAAAATCTCAGAAACAGATCTCTATGGGTGAAGTGTCAAATTGTGCAGCCCCAACGCACAGCTCCACAGCCCTCCCTAAACTGATTCTTTTTAACTGTGCCAGCATTTGTTGTGCTCACCTGTGGTAACTGCCACCACTTCCATTTTTCAAACAGCAAGAAATGTATTACTACCATTGTTAAAAGGCTCCATAAGGTAATTACAGGAGAAGCCATGCCACAAGATTGTCAAATTAGCTGTGTGCGGGTTGGGCTGCAACAGCAAAACCACCGGGACTCTGCAGCTGTTGTGCGGGAGGTAAAGCTTGTGCTGGACTGGAATAACTGTGCTAAAAAGCCCCAAGGAAACTGAGGGGCCATGGCAAAAACCTTACCACAGGGAATGCAAAAGGTAGGTGTACTCTTCCATCACCAGCCAGAAAATGAGTTTACACTAATAGTCATAGGACTTGTGGTGTAAACAAATTGCCCCCTCTCAGTACTTATGCACACCAAATCTCCATCATAAAGGAAAGAAGACCAGCACATCGCTTCCAGTATCACAGAGGAACTAGGAAAAGGTCCCAGGTCTCTGCAACACCTAGTCTCTGGCTCAAGCTGTGTGTTGCTGTTCAGTGTGGGGGAAGAAACAGTGTATAAACTACATATGTTTGTCAATAGTAACTCAAGAAATAAATCAAAGGCTGAATTCAAGACCGCAGCTTGGTTCTAGGTGGTCAATACCCCTACCAAATGGAAAAAGAAGCATAATCGGAAACTAGAGAGACAGTGAGATAGCCCTTGAGGTCTCTTCACATGATACTGAGTTTATTCTAAGTTTTTGTTGTATGTGTAATAGCACCACTGGTTTATTATTTTTTCTCTATGACCATGGGACACAACCCATGGCTGTATAGCTCTGGATAGATAAGTGCCTTGGAATGATTGCAATTTCCAGGTAGGAAACTGTTTCTGTCAAAACCAAAAGAATTTAAAATGTTCCAGGATGAAAATCCCTGCTACCTCCCGTACAGTTTAGATAATTGTTCCTGGTGGAACAATTCCTGACTCCTGCTGGTAACTGGCTTGCGCTCCAAAGCTCAACAGCTCTTGCAAACTGAATTCTACCTTCTGTAATTGCAGCAGCTGTTTATATTTGATATAAGAGCACCTTTCTTCAGAAAAGATTCAAAAGGTTTTGCTGTGATTTTCAGACAGGCTTATACTGTAATAGCTACTCATACAATAATAATGAATATCACTCTTCCAATTTTAATATAGCTAAGTCTATAGAAAATAAAGTACACAGAGTAAATTTCAACTTATGGACGTGGCTAAGCCAACAGCAAAACTTGAATAACAATGCAACACTGCTAAGGGAAAGGCCTTGAAATTTGCAAGTAGCAATGAGATTTTAAGGCTCACTTGCCCTTGAGAGGATATTCTGCAGGTTAGAAATCAAAGCACAGAATGCAATTCTAAAATATGCTAAATGGAGAAGAATGTCTTGATTGGATAAGCTGAAAGAAAGCTGTCTCTAATTTGACCATTTAACTGGTTACCTAAGGTAAGAGGGACTTGAAAGATCTGAAAATAACCACATTAAAATTATAAAAATCAATACAGTATTTCACAAGTATTCTGTGCAGTAAGTGCAAAAGCAGAATAATTATAATGCATAAATCTGTACACATCAGCTTAGCTATGACCTTTGCAGCACAGATTTGAAGACACATTTCTGAGGCTGGTTAAATCTGAAAGGCACTGAAAAGTCACAATAGATATGCACACATTGAGAGAAAAGGACTAGTGCAAGAAACTCCAGAAACTACTATTATTAGCTAGGTAAGTGAAGAGCTGTCATGACAACCCAATTCATGTAAATGGCAAGAGATAAATAGGAACATAAACAAGGTTCCTCAGTAGCACTTTATTGACTCGAAGAGAGAAGCATCCTCAAAGGTCAGAGTAGTTTATATAGTTCACATCTGCACCTTAGGCATTCACCTCCTGAACTTCAGCTGGTGTAAATCAACATGGAATAATTGGACTAAGGTTAGCCACACTGATTTTAACATCTGCTGGGAATTTTGCCCTCCTCTTTGCTCTGTAAGGCCAAATAACAGGGTTCATTACTCCATGTGTCGTTATTCCTTCTGGTTCTCTTTCTCTGGGTATGACATATTACTTATTTTACCACCATGGTGTATTTTTAATGAGTTAGTAAGTCCAGACTAAAGCTACAATGGGCAGCTGGCTTAAAAAGAAAATCAGTGGACTGCTATTCTTCCAGAATAACATCTCTAAATGTTTAAGTTTGGAAATAATTTTTTATGTAAAAGAAATGTCTCAACTATCTTTTTGAAATAGAGTGATTTGGTTTTGCATAATTTTGATAAAGCTTTATGTAACTGGGAACTCACTAATAATCAAATTCTCTTGAAGTGAATGCCAAAAATACTATTTTAAAACACTGATAGTTTCAAGATCTTTCTGCTGTCCATGTTCAGATAAAAAAACCAAACCAAAACAAAACAAACAAAAAATCTCCCTAACAAGCACCAAAACTGAAAACCCACCCAAGCATGAAATCTCCTAAATCAAATAATTTTGGTATTTTTGTCATAAAATGCATAAAAGTAGCTTTATGACATCAGATACCCTCACCAGGCAAGATAAATACTTATCTGAGTTATATAGTAAGACTAGTCTTAAAAACACCTGTTGCTAAAACTTTAGCTTCATTGAACAAGATGTTCATATAAATTATTGAGTTCTTTGGGCAATAAGTAAATATTTGTAGTGAATTAAGGTACCAGTTAATTGAGTACATGATTAGAAATTTCATAGGAACTTTTGAAACTAATATATGGAACTATTATTTTTTTTCTTACCAATGATCATCAATGAGTTCTCTAACAGTTTTTCTATAAATTCAATTATTTTCTTGCCAATTTTTTTCTATAAGCTGAACATTTAATTTCAAAATAAGTATTTTGACACTTTGGAGTTATTTCTGCAGGTCTTTTTCTACTCTCTTGACTGGCTGTGAGGTTTAGTCAAGGGTTTTTATCCTGTGTGGTAAAGCATTTAAGTTTTAAAGGTATACAGTTGTCCAACAGTTGAAGCAAATAATAATCTGCATTGAAAGGTTCCCATTTCCTGACATATGTTCTTCTTCATCGTAAAAGAAAATGAAACCCATCATTTTTATTCATGCAGAATATCAGGCAACTTCCCATTGTTGAAATAAGTGGAATGATCCGCTTTCACTTTGAAAAAATAGCAAAAAAGTAATGCAGCACATTTCACTAGCACTGCTACACTTTAATGAGAGACCATTAAAAACACAACACTATCAGAACTGTATTTTTACTTCTGAATATATTTATACTTCACTCAAAAGTAACCTTTCAAAAGTGTGTCTATTAAAAGCAAATTTTTTTTCTATTACTTCTTTTAACATTTTTCTTCACAAGCCATCTCTGAAGTTCAGGCAAGAGCTGAGCTAATACTAAACATATCTTTTCAGTGAATGTTTGTTTCAATGGCTACATGAATTCATTAAATACTCTTTGAAAATTTTGGATTATTACTTTTTGCAAGCATTCATGCACCAAGTTTTATGAACACCTGCTCTCAAGTTGTTTCTATGCTAACATCAATAAATATGTTTTGAGGATTTAATTTTATTTTTTTATAATGATTTGAAGAAGTTATGGTCACATTGGTCAGTCCTTCAGCTATCTAAGAGATAAAGTGAGCTTTTAAAAGTTCTTGTCACTACAGAAACAAAAGTTTGGTGGTTCATTACCTGGTAATTCTCTTGTCATTGTCATGAGCAAAGTGATAACATATGGAAGAGAGCAAGGGTTGATGAGTGGCATATCCAGAACACACAGAATTTACAAGTGACTGAAAGACAGTTCCTCTTTGTATGCAATCTGTTCAGTCTGTGCATCTCACCTCATTTGATTTCTCTGGCTATTTCTTGATCTTTGAAAAAATGGCGACTGTGAGAACTACAGTAAGAAAGAAACATCCAACCTCTTTTCTCCGTGGGTTGCACATGCAAATACTCATAAGAGTCTGGAAGTAAACAGCTACACTCCTACTCAACAGGCAGGGTGCTGAATATAGCACCTTCTGGATCAACAGCACATTGCCAGGACAGGGTTTTAGAACAGGAGAGCAATACTGTCATCTATCAGGTACTCATTATCTCCTTAAACATCTAAGATCTACCAAGGCAATAAACCTGCCAAGCTAATTGTTAAATTTATTGTGTTTCATTAATATCTTTCTATCAATCATATTGAGCCTAATCCAGCTCTGTGTGAAGTCTCTGAAAAATTACCATTGTCTTCAGGGGAAACTGGATCAGGAAGCAATAGAGATGCCAGTTGATGAAATACGTGTAGAAAATGCAATCATCTCTTAAAACATGTTGTCTCAAAAGTGATAAAATGTCATTTAATTTCTGTTGGCATTCCTGCTCACTTCTGCACCTGTAGAGACAATATTCTTAGGGTTGAAAGATATTTTCGGTGAAGACAAAAGCAGAATGTCAACAGGTAAAGTAATTTGGCTCTCATATTGACTACAGTAATTTGGGTAGCCACTGCTGTGAATTAGATGAATGACAGCTGGAAAAAAAAAAAAAAAACAGATCTCCAGCAATAAAAAAAAAACAGTTGATNAAAATAAAAAAAGAAGGGAAAAAAAAAAAAAAAACAAATCTCCAGCAATAAAAAAAAAACAGTTGATATGAGAAATAGATCTAAAAAGCCCAAAACACTGAAAAGTTTGATTACTTTTCTCCAGTTGCCTAGCAAGTGCTGTTTTGTAAGTGCTGTCCTTAAAGAGACTAATTAACATTTCCCAGGGAACATGTGACAATTGTTCTATTTTCTCATACCGTGCTCTTAAATGTCTATGGATCACACTTGTCACACAAAGAAACAAAGGGAGCTTTAATGGCATGACACTGGCTAGTTATTAAATAATGGTGAAAGACTAAGACATTCACAAAAAAAGACTACACAAAACAGTTCAACTAGATTAGATCAATAGACAATGGAAAGAGCCTTCAAAGGAAACTTTTGCCACTAAGGATAGCTGATAAATACAAATTACCTTAATTAGCCTTCAGGTTTTAACCTGTGGTACAAACCACAGAGCAAGGTATAATGTTGCTGGGTTGAAGTGCACACTGGTGTTTCACCCTTTAACCCTTACCTTTTTCAGGGCCCAATATGGCTCAGAAGTTCAGTTGAAAAGGGGTGAGAGAAGGGTATGAAAAATGTGCTCAGTAAGGGTTTAATGGCTGAGCCTGTTTTACCCAAATGACATCACCTAAATTCAGGTGCATGTTAAGTACGCATATTGCCAAAGAGATATGGATCACATAGGTAAAATTTAGCTGTAAGTATAAGTACAGATATGGATTATATATACATATATGGCAATTTGAAATCAAAATGTTTCATCAGAACTTTTTACACCTGTAGATTTGTAAGAAGGAAATTTTTAAAATGGAAATATATTTTGTTTCAACTTCATAATAACAGTATTTCTTTAAAAGAAAAGTATTTTAATTCAGTCACTTTGATTGCATGTTTTTTATCTAATTGTATTGTGTAAAGAAAGATAAAATCAAAAGCAGGTAATTAAATGTGTCAGGAAGGTCTTCTCAACATTTCCAGAATAACTTTTTCTTGTAACCTTTCTTGCAGACAATTTTAAAATTTTGATTTCTTTTTCCTGTGAGATGAAGAGAAAAATCACAAATTATAGGAGCAAAGCCACAGAGTTCCAATTAGTACTGAAAATGCATTTAATATTGCTACTTACTTGCCTCACAAGGCTGATGGGAGAGTTTGTTAGACGTGACTTCTCAAGCTCTGACAGCTGCTTGAGGAAAGGTACTTTTCACAAACACCAAGTGTTATTTCTATATTGGCTTCTGAAGCTGATACAGAGGCAACTCCCACTCCAACAGAGGCAATTTGCGATCCTCATCTATGCAACTGACTTCCAAACACGGTTCTCCCCTTCAGGGAGTATTTTCTATAACTGTGTGGCTTTACTTATTTATTTTGCTAGTAAAAGGTGAGCCACATCTGTGCAATAAGCAGTAAGAATCACATCTTGAAAAAGTCAGGGTTGTTCAGGCTTTTCTCAATTCCTTCAGGATGAAATATCTGCATCGTACCTACTGAGCTTTCATCTCAGGGGACAGTCAAATGTTATAGTCTAATTTACTCCAGCATATGGAGAGTAGAGGCATGTTTTATTAGGAATATATGGAGGGGATCAATAACCAAGCCTTACCCAGTAGCAAAGGACAAGATCTCCGTCTTGCAATTCTGCCTCCCTGCATGGTTGCCTGCATTGAGGCTTCCCATAAGGGTGTAATATCATGTTAATCATTCTCTTTTTGTAATAAGAAACACCTAATTTGTGTCTCAGACTGGCTTCTGTTGGCAAATTTTTGTTTTGGATGAGAAGGAAAAAAGAAAATTTGTGGATTTTTAAGATGTGCCTATGCCATATGTACACGTGTGTGTGTGTGTGTGTGTGTGTGTGTGTGTGTGTGTGTGTGCGTGTTACTAAATGTATTACAGGTGAAATTATAGTATTTAAAAACAGACAGGCAAATAAGTTTTGATTTTTTTTTTCTGTTCTTTGCGGCTCCCATCCAGTTCTGATAGTATACATCAGTTTGGACTGATTTTTCTAAATTCCAGGCTCATGCTTGTGCCAGCTTTATCTCTTAATCACAAATTTTTCTTAGGATTAGATCAGGACAGATACAAAAAATGAAACCATGCCTCTTCCAATTAACTAGACAAAGAGTAACTGTGTTCGTTTTGAATATATTTGCATCTTCAAGCATTCAGTGGTAAGGTTGATAAGTTGCCACAATATCCACTCATAACATTCCAAAATATGGATCAGCACAGATGTTCAACATTTTAAAGTCTTCATAATTAATTTTCAACCATTCTACAGTATATCTGGTCATTTCATCTGAGAAGTGCTAACCAGAAGCCCTGCAGCAAAATTTACTTCATTGTTTCATTTCATTTTTTGGCCCATTTTTCAGGAATCTTTTTTCTTGGGAGAAGGGTCATTTATTCATTTCATTTATGTGGAAAGCATTATTTCATAGGAGGAGTAGTTTGTAGTGGTTGTGTTTTCAGTTCCTACTCTCCTTTATTCCCTATGCCACTGTTCACATTTTTTCCTCTGGGACACTATGATACCCCATACAGAATCAAAAATAGGACAAGAATATTTGCTCCTGAAAACTCATTTGTCCTATATATCTTCAAGAACTTGTAACAAGTCAATAAGTTATATACAAAGTCTGTATTGTATATTGGAATGCAATGGGGAATCTAACACCCAATAACAATGATCCAGATAGTTACAAACTTGTATGTACAAAGGTCAGCTCCTTTCTTACTATTGTTCAAAGCACATTTCAGAGGAAATGTAAAACATGAATAAGGAAAGCAAAAACATGTATTTTCTTGTGAAAAGCTACTATTTAGACTGACATTTAAAGTAAGATTTGAAAGGTGTCTACAAACTCCAGAGTATTAGATGATTAGATGGATGGATCAAATCCCCTACAAGAAAAGGCCAAGGGAAATCGGATTCTTCAGCTTAGAGAAGAGAACTCTTTGGGGTGACTTAACTGCTGTCTCAACATACCTTAAGGGAGCCTACAAGGAAACTGAAGAGAGGCAATTTACAAGAGCAGGTAGTGACAGGATGAGAGGGAGAGGCTTCAAACGGAAAGAGGGCAGGTTTAGATTAGCAATTAGAAAGAAATCCCCTACTGTGAGAGTAGGGAGGCATTGGATCAGGTTGCTCAGAGAAGCTGTGGATGCCCCATCCCTGGCAGTGTTCAAGCCAACTTTGAATGGGCTCTGAAAGACCTGGTCCAGTGGAAGAATTCCCTGCCCACAGCAGGGGGATTGAACTAGATGATATTTAAGGACTATTCTAACTCAAATCTTTCTGTGATTCTATGATTAGGTCATCATTCCTTGTAAAACACGCTATGTGAGCCACTTAGTTGCTAAAATAATAAAACTAAAAAAGCACAAAGAAAACGTTGTGTGTGGAATTTCAAACGCTTTCAATGACAACCCATTTAGCAATCTTTTCTGGACCACACAAAAATGATGAAAAGGTTTTTCTTTCTCAGTATATTGTCAAAAAATGATATAAAGTCTGACGATCGTGTTCCACACAATCCAATAGCTCTTCAAGTGCCTCAGGGATAAGGGATAGGTTAGAGGAAATATCTCTTTGATCTCTTTTTATCTTTTTCAAAATAGTAGTACATCGTACATAAAACAGGATGAAAAACAAGTGCATTCTATACAACTACTGCAGCTCTTCATGCATTCAGTGTTTGTAATTACTGGACAATAGCACATTATCTTTCAAATTACACAGCAAAGGCAACAACAGTAACAATAACAAGTGACTCAGGCAGGAGGAAATTGTCTCTATTATGATAGGATTAGAAGGTATATGTGAAGAGTTCCATGAACACTTTTGCTTAAATTGTTTCAAATACGGATATATGGAGAAAAGTTGAAGGCCTTCATATGCAGGTTTATGTCTTGCATGTTTCCTGGGGAAGTTCTTAGAATTTTACACTTGAGGTGATTAGTTTAGTGGCTGAGTGTGGCTAAACTCCTGACAGGCCTAGTCAAAACGGAGCTTTTCTACAATTCACTGTATCAAAGCTATGGGCTGCATATTTCAAAAAACAATAGCACTTGTTTATAGATAGAGACATTTTCTGAATGAGGTGATGAGCCCAAAAGATTAAAGAGAGCAAGTATAAAAAGAAACAAAGTTTCCTTCTGACAGGTTATACTGCAAAATAAGCTTTATTCACGATATTGCTCTTGGAGTAGTTTTAAGAAACTAGAGAGTTCATCTTGGCACAAAGTCACAAGGGTTTATACAAATATTTTTAAGTAAGCTAGTAACTTCTTTGCAGTAAGATTTATGTCCTGTATTGGATCTTTCTGCATTTTAAGCGGATCCCCTGCAGACCAGAGTATCTGAAGGCATGATGGATGTATTTTGCTCCTTAATCAAACTAAGGGTAGTTTGGTACACACTCCCAAAGAGGTAAAGGCCAGAGATCTGTGAGCCTAGGATTTCTCTAATTCTAATCTGTTCTCTGAATTCCACAGAGGAACTGAGAAACAAAAGGAGCATCATTGCGTATAAGCACGCAGCACTGATCACACAATTAACCCATGAACAACACCATTATTTTCAATTCTCATTCAACTAGGAACAAAGAAAGTTTTGGGTACAAGGATTCTCATGCACACCTTATCCATCCCATGTAATTTGACTTTATGTCAAGACCTTTATTCCATAAATGTGACAGCCTAAAGGAGCCTTCTTTGAGCTCTCCCTACTAAGCAGCTGGCAGCATGGTGAGGACTCCATTGAACTGGGATTCTTCTCAAGGTTGCTCCTCGAGAGAGAGAGACTTCTTAAGAATTACAGTTTTTTGTAAAGTGACTGCTATTTCACATAAGCTCATAATATAGTCCTCGAAAATTTTGTCTTGGTAGCACTGATTTTGTCTTGAATCGTTGTTATATCCTTTGAGCAGTGCAGTAATAGTGTGAACCTTGATACTGAACTTTGCTAAGCTATGCTTTTACAGCAAAGTATTTCAACAAAACCACTTCTGCTGATACCTTTGACAGTGGTTCTTTAAGCAGTTTGAATTGTCCTTTTGCAACAAATTGGCACAGTCGGCAGAATTCCTAAATCCAGCTTTACTACACTGTAACTCACAATTGACTCTTTTGCTCTTCATATTAGTTTCTAATTCCAACATTGTTCATTTAATGTTTTCAAAATTGTAAGCATTAATTCATTTTTACTATTTTATCCTTCTGATACAGACGAGAAGTTCCAACAATGAGGATCTAAAATCAAAAAGGATTTTTTGCCAAGTTCTAGAGAGCAAAACATGCACCAGAATTGACCCACAAAGACACTGTGGACTAGTAAAATGTGGACAGTAAAATGTGGACTAGAATTTAACCACAAAGAAACTTCAGGCATAAGTTTTAGCCGCAGGATGAGTCCTCAGAGAAAATCTGAAACACTAGGGTTTCTTTTTCCTTTTTATTTGCAAGTAAATCTGATGTCTGGGGTCCTCGAGCACTGTGCTGCACTGGTCATTGCTGTGCTTGGAGGATGCCCCGGGGCTGTATCATGTGTCTGTGCCATCCAGGTGTGGCTGTGGCGGGCCCTGTAACCACCACCTCTCCTCCCACAATAACCTCAGAGGAAAGAAAGAGCGGCAGAGACAGAGGCTTGACCTGTGCTTGTGCCCAGCAACAGAATCATAGCGAGCAGAAGCTCCAGTAGTACATACTAAGCTTTCCATGCCAGTACAAATCTTTAATGTTACGCAGTCTTACACCATCCCATGGAGTCATTAATGTATCCACAAAGAAGGGAGCAGATATCTCCTGTTGGGAGGGAGTAACACTTTGTCTGTACGACTCTGTGTGTGTGTTGTCCCTCTGTGTGTATGTCTGTCTGTATATACACAGTGGGTGGATAAAAATCTGTTGATTTATTTTTAAAATCTGACTGGCAGTAAATTTGGGCACTCTTCTACATATTTTATTGAAGCTTG
This sequence comes from Regulus satrapa, assembly GCA_013396955.1. NCBI lineage: Eukaryota > Metazoa > Chordata > Aves > Passeriformes > Regulidae > Regulus > Regulus satrapa. The sequence goes on along the minus strand of VWZN01013650.1, from coordinate 334,122 downwards.
AAATATTTAATGGATGGTTTATTTCTCCTTCTTAATATTATACCTGAGAATTACATGCAAGTATTATTTTGCCTCTACATAATGTATTTTGTAAAATGTCTAGCATTTACCACAGTTTCTTTCTTTGATATAAATATCTGAAATATATTTGGATTTGCCTACAAGCTATCTTCCTAAAATTTTAAGTTCTTTTGGGGAGATTCAAATGAAAATATAAGAAGCAATAATCTCATTTCCTGTCAGATGGGACTGGAGGCTGATTTTGTGTTCAGAAACAGGGCACATGCCCAGATATTCATCAGAAAGAACTACTGGTATGAACAATGTTGCAATTTGAAACCTTGCAACATAATTTCAGAGAGTCCTGAAGAAACAATAATGTACTCCAATGTGAATTAAATTAACTGGACATACACTGTCAGTCTATATATGCTGAAAACTATGTTAATAGGTTGAAGACCCCCTTAAGGGCTGAAAATGAATAGCTTTTACAATCTCATGGAAAAAATTATGTGTGATGCAAAATGTGGTTCTTTGCTAAATCTGTTTTAGCAGTAAATTAAAGATTTTTTCCAAGCACTGAATTCAAGTTCATACAGAATATAACTTCACTGACTTCAGTAGACTTATCCTGCCGATGGTTTTAGATCAATATTTATAAGACATTTTCTTGCAAAATATCTTCTTTTGAAAGGAAAAGCTTTTAATTCTACTTCAATGTATTATCACTAAAGAAATCTGTTAGCACCCTTGCTGTGAGGGATTACCTCCCTTTTTATATTATTTTGGGGAAAGAATGGTCAGCAGAGATGATGTTGATGGAGGTGGAGCTAGGTGCTGTTCAGGTCAGAGAAATCCTGTAAAAATGCAAATGTAGACTAGAAAATTATCTTGGGGGTTGTTTAGCATTTCACTATGCACTTCTTAATGCCACAAGTAAAAGTTTTATTCACTTTGGACCTTGAAGCCTTCCATAAGAAAACTCTTTCTGCAGAAAGACAACCAGCAGTACGTAAGTAGAGGCCTTCATCTCATAGTCTATTTGAAGTACACTGTACAAGCAAATGATTGGTCTTTAGGAGCATACTGAACACTTTTTTTTCTTAAATTGGTATTTAGATGTTCTAGAGTCAGGACTCATAAAAACATAGATGTATCCTACCTTCAGGAATCATTGAAAGAACATTTACTACTCCATCTTAGCCCATTTCTATCCATGGTTTGGAATTTACACAGAACTACACTGACTCACACAAGTATTTCATTTGCTCCTTGAAAATTATGTTATGACTGCAAACCTTTAGTCCTTACATACACAAATTTTCATTGCATTCAGCAGCATTGAATTCTTGTTCATACTCACATACAGCTCCTTTTTCAGACAAAGAGAATAGGAGTAAGTCTAATCTTTATTAAAAAACCATAAAGCAACTCTCAACCAGAGCCAAAAATTATAATAATATTAGAAAATCTGATAAAGATATTGTCTTTATCTCTATCTGTGCTAGCTGAGAATCATAACTCTAGTGCAACCATACATGCATAGATTGCATTATAAGTCAGTCTTACACTACCTCAGAAAAAAGCACATGAAAAATGAGGAGTTTAGGAAGAGAAACTGAGAAGTGGAAACATTTTCAGCTTATAAATTTACTTGTACCTCTCTGAGTAAAAAACTGATTTATGGAAATTGATAGGAGTTCTGACTTTCTTATGAACAAGAATTCATCCACATACAAGAATTCATCCACAGAAATGTGCTTCAGGCACCACTATTATTACAGAGAACTGAAAATGGAATTACTGTCCACTGTGGTGAGATAGATACAGTTAAAGAGAGACTAATAAAGAAATGATGCTCTTCATTCTCTCAGAGAAGTGTTACTCAAAAATTTAAGATGAATGTTACAGATTCCTCTAGACATCTCTGTTGGTTCAAATACTCTGTCAAGTCCTTTCAATACCAGAAAAATTATTAATTGTATTCTCATAGCTAGAATTCTCTGCCAGTGAAAACAAAATAAAACAAAGCAAAATAAAAAAAAACCAAACAAACAAAACCTAAAAAAACCCAAGAGAAACTCTGGAAAAGATATATATTTTGCATGCATCATTACTCAAAAATGCACAGTATATATTTATCTGTCCATCCATCCATCCATCCATCCATCCATCCATCCATCCATCCATCCATCCATCCATCACTAGGACTAAATAGTTGTCCACCTACATGTGCCTACCTATGTAAGTATCCATCTATGTGGAGTTTTCATGCTATTCCCAGTCTGCTGCCCTGACCTTGAAGGTCCATAGCCGTACTTTACCCATTCCTTCACTTCCTCTCTTCCTGCTGTGGCCATCCAGTACATTTAGCGGAAGTAAGAATGGAACAGCAAGTGATAACCGGCCTCATTCAATATGGTGTATTCATCAATCCACTCTGTTGCCTTCAGTGAGTAGGAAAGCAATACTGGAGAAAAAAAATTTCTCCCATCTTAGCTAGGATGTGGCAAATAAATGAGAAAGGGTCTGAAATGCAAAAGTTCATGCATTTTTATCATTTCAGATTCTCAGGAGATAATGGAAATTGACCTCAGTCAAAAACTTTTCTGTCCAGACTAAAGAAGCACCATGTTACCATGGTATGAATATTCCTATTTTCATTTTTCTTTACTATCCAGGTGATGGTAGCATATCTGCTTCTTTCCAGGGATCAGGAAGTTGAAGGGATCTTATCTTGCGCTCTGCTAGACAGAGGTACTGGCAGGGGTAGTGCCAGCTGAGACCTAAACGTGTTCTGAGAGAGTGTTTCCCTCTGTACTACTTCACTCTGTCTCTGCCTCCCAGAGGTAACGCCTCAGCACAGCTCCACTACACTCGTGGACCGGGTTGGGAGGTTTGGCTGGAGGCCAAGCTGAGGGAGTTGATCACATTCAAATCTTCCTTGCCTTGTTCAGCCAAAAAGCTGAAAAGGGCTCTAGCTGCATTTTTTCTGGATTACCATAATGGATTGCCAAGCCAGAGGAGCTGTGCTGCTCACTAAGATGCAATATGACCCCTTCCCATGTCCTCCTCTAAAGTAGTAAGCAAGAGAAAAGTGTATGCCAGGCATCTGCTGACAAAAATCAGGCAAGATTTCAGCTCCTGATTTTTACACTCCTTTACTCTGAGAAGATGCACTGACATGGAAGAACCTTTAGCACTTCATAATATTTCTTTTTCCTTCACAAAAAACCATGTCTTATCCATAAACACTTTTTTGCCTGATTTCCTGATTTAAAATTTGGTATGAGAACCTGGAGTTCTTGTTCTTATAGTCATTTTGATGGCATGCATGCAATTTTCCACAGACATTGGGAACAAATTTCTCCACCATCCATATGGATGGGATCAGAGATCACAACATTACTGACAGAGGAGCAAAAAATGCAAAATATGACAACCTGTGAAAACATCTGTCTCACCAGTTTGGGAAAAGATGTGCCTTTCACAGCCAGCCAAACACTTCACATTCTGGTATTCTGAAAAGAAAAAGCATTCATATTCAAATTGTTCAATTAAAAAGTCAGCTCTCAGGCAAACAATGCAAGGTCTAATGCCAGAAGATGATGTGCAACACAGTATTTCTGAGACAACTACAGCATTAACAATGTTCATCAAGACAGTGACAGAAGGCTCTAAGCTTCACACAGAAAGTTAAGAATTTATCAAAATCATTACTTTTATTTAATGTCTTGGTGTTCATTTAGACCTCTACAAAAGTAACATCAAACCTGTCTGATTTGAGTGGGTTTCCAAAGAGACCACTACTGGTGTTGACAGATACTAAAGTGAATTACAGACAAAAATGAATGCATCTGGCAAGTTTTTACCTACTTGGTGCAATACTTTTTGTCTTTTAGACATTATTAAGCATGTCTTAGGAACTGTCTTGCTACCACAGAAAATGCCTGACCTGAATTTAAAGTCTCCCAGCATTTTCCTAGAAGTCAGAAGAGGACACTGAATTTTGTCTTTCCATAAGAAATAAAACTGAAGTGAGATTACAGACAATTCTATGGCACTTTTCCTAACAGCAAGGGTGTGCCAATGCTAGCTCACTGGCTAAATTCCAAGCTAGCTAATTATATTCTCTATCCCAAATGTTTTCTGTGGTTTCAATTAAAGAAGTTATTAATTACTTCCTACCCTGAAAAATGTTACCTGTGCTGCTGGCCCAGCATATCTTCTGTACTTTCTCAGTAGTATGTTTATGTATTAAAGTACCTTGGAATCCTGCACTGAAAGTCATTAGAGAAATATGCACTACTGCTGCCTTTTATTTACTGCTGTTCTATCGGCTACAATAATCTTAGATTGCTTTTACTGTTAGTAATAAGTATATTTTATTTTTATAATGCCCAAGGCATATAAGAATTAAAATATGCAGTCCTAATTCTAATTTAAAATATAACTTTTTTAAAATAGTAAATATTGAATGATTTTAAGATGCAGTGTGGATGCAGTATCAGTGCTTGTGATGATGATTCAGCTTACTGCATGTGAAGGGACTCTGGACACAAAAACTTCAAACAGATGTTTCTGATACCATCTAAATGGTCCATGTTTCAGTTGCTATAATTCTGCAGGAAGTTTTGGGTAGGCATAACATCAAAATCATGAAGATTTTAATTTTTTTCCTAGCCTATTTAAGCATCTTGCTTTTATTATCTTCCCTAGGCCTTTACATCACATGTAATAATTCCTGGTAAGCCTGGATCTCTCATCTTTATAATATCACAAATGTTATCCATCTTGGCTCCGACATACATTAGCCTAAGCATAATCTTTCTTCATAAAGAGATTTCAAGGACCACTAACAGATTCTTTTATTGTTCTCTACAGCTCCATGCAGACAATGAGGTTTCTTCTGACCTGTGAGATCTCAGTAGCAAATATATAAGGAAACCGGTGGAATATGCATGGTAATTGATTTTGGAAATTATTTTTTTAAATAATTCAAGAAGCACGATATAAGGCAAGGGTCTGGAATGTGAGAGCTGACATGCAACACTCAGTGTCATTCTTGGTAAGACAAAAAGCAGAGTCAACTGAAACTGTACTGAGGCAGAAAAACCTGCAGTGGATCATCTGGCATAGGAATGAGAAATTGGTTCTGTAAAATGTTAAGTTCTCTGTGGAAAAGTAATTCTTGGATGACCTGACATATTTGCTTCTGTCAAGTTTAATGAGTAATCTGCTCAGACCACAAGGGTTTGATGTCCTTCTTTCCCTTCATTCAAAGGACACAATAAGTATAATTTTCCTGGCTTGTCGCTTTTTTATCATAGTAGATCTTGGAGGTCTAGACAGACACCCACACATACATAACGCCCAACACTTAATTCTTAACTTGGTTGCTGCATCCCGATCTAAGGCTTCAAATTCCAGTTATGAGAAAATTCAAAATGAAGACATGTCATCATAAATATTTTACAAAACTAAAGTGGAAAAATAGCTATGTAATATATTTCCCTCAGCACATTTCTTCTGTGAAGTGTACCTATAGAGCCTCCTATTTCGATTCTTCAAAATAGAATGCATAAAAACAGTTTCTATACAAAGAATAAATGCAGTGACATTTTAAATTAATTGCATCACAAAAAGATTCAATGTAGATATAATAGGCTTTGTGCTGTGTGAAATACAATGAAGTACTTTATGAATTACACCTATGTAAAAATATATATTAATTATTTGCCTGATAAATGATAATAAAACTGTTTTATAAAATTAATTCTTATTTAGTTTAGATGCAATAACTGAAGAAAAAATCATTCCTTTGAGGAGTTGGGGGCTAAAATGTTCACTGATATGGAAAGCTGTGAGTCCACTCTTGTTCCAAAGTCATTTTCTCTGGGAATATAATCAAACATTAGAGTAGTATAAAAGTGAGAATAGTGAATAGATTTTTCCCATATAAACATTCAATAATTAATGTGCAGGCTATGCATTAATATAACTGCTGTCTACAACATTTTCAAATCACTGTGATGCTGCTGTTTAATTATGCAAAGACATGCTAACAGCATGGTTCTACAGTAGACATTATGAGTACATAAGATATATTATGACACATGCATGTATACCTGTCATAACTGTGGAGTAACTTTCTCAAATGCTCCTTGTGGATAGCAAAATTTTTTTTAAGACAAATATGGTTTTTATGATGAACTGAATGTATGCTTTTAAGTTGCTGCCACAATAAACCAGCCCATGTTAATAATTCATGACTTTCAGATACATACAGTTGCTGTCAGAGAAGAAAAGGAAATTTATTCTCCTGCAAGGCTATCGCTGGCTTCGGGATCAAACAGGTAAATACATCTCCAGGCATACCCTGATGTTGTGCTTCCTCCCACTTTCCCACCTTCCATAACCACCAGCGAGGATTGTGGTGGTTCCTTCCAGCTTACTCTGGATTTTGGAGGATGGATGGCAACATGGTAGCCAAAGACTGTCTGGGACGCTGACCTGAATGCCTTGCTGGTATTCACATGTGAGTATGATCTTACCTCATAAGTAGTGGAGGCCTGTTGAGCCCTCCTGCACACCAGCAGGCTGCACGCCAGGATGTCCCTTGAGTAGGGGCACCTCCCAAGGTCGCTCCTTGAGGCTGAGAGATTCCTTGCCATTACAAATCCTCAGAATGATAGCATGCTAAACATTGAAATTGTGCCTAGGTGATATAAAGGATTTTCTGTGCACATTTGTAATCCTATATATAAAACCATTGACCAAGTTTGGGACTAGAACTGGATCCAGCTGTACCTAGACTCCTGTCTGAGAAGTTTAGAAAGCAAGGGGAAATCTTTCTGAACCTTTGACTCAGTGGGAGGGTCTACTTCACAGTTTTATCTGACTTTATCCTCTATGCAGTAAATACTTAAGAGTACCTTGCCTTCGAATCTTTTATGTCAAATGTTGTAAAACCACTGTTTGATATGAATAAGGCATATTTTTGCTTCTCTTGTACAACTGGTGTATCACTCCATTCAACAAGATCATAAGAGGCAGCACAGGCAGCTACTTTGGTGCATGCAAAAGAAATTCTATCTGTGCCAGATGAAGGGAAGTTTGCAAAGGAACAGCCCTATTTCTTTCAATACCAGGAAGTTACAAAGCAAACAGAGAGAAGAAAAGGAATATTAGCTTCTTAGAACATTACATGAAGCTTACATGGGTTTGTCAGATATTGTTAAAATGTCACAATAGATTTAGTGGTAATCCTATGCAATAAAAGCTGCAAGAAAGCAACTTTTCAAGTACTACCTTACGACCTACAACCTACAACCTACAACATTCTATTGAGTAATTTTCACACTTCATCTTTAGGCAGGGACATTGGTGGATTTTTCTGTTAAGTGTTTTTAATTAATCAAACACATTGGTTTATTTGATTAATCAAATAAACATTGTCTGTGTCCAACCAGAGATGCTGTAGGTTGTCCCATCCCTGGAAGTGTCCAAGGCCAGGTTGGACAGAGCTCTGAGCAACCGGGTCCAGTAGAAGGTGCCCCTGCCCATGGCAGGGCTGGCTGGAGCTGGATGATTGTAAAGGTTCCTTCCAAACTAGATTCTATCTCTTACATCACCTGCCACGTGGGTCTGTGTGCATTTCCCTGTGCAAGTGTAGGAAGAATATTTGATCTATTTTAGGACATTTGAAGTATTTCAGTTAACTATTTTGACATAACTTCAATGTTGCTATAATTTTTACTGTTATTACTTATGAAAACTTTGGAAATATTTCCAGGCAGATGGATGAATCTTCTGCCAATGACTGACTGTCAAATGGGAAGTATAATTTCTCCATGAAGTTCCCCAATTTTGTGACACAGAGAAGCGCTAAGAAAAAAAATGGGTTTTGAGACAAGCAAGAAGCCATGGAAAACCAAGCTGCAAATTTCTTCACATTTCTCCATTGTGAAAGCCAGTAATTTTTGAAAGAACACACCTGATTCTCATGCAGAAGGCAAAAGTTCAGATTTTTTTCACATGCTGAGTTTCAGGATATAACATGGTTTCCTAAAGAAATTGTTTTAGGTATTAGTAAAAAGTCCCTAAACTCTTAGAAATTGCTGCTCCATTTCTGGAGTGCTGAAACAATTCTCAACATGTAGCGTGGAAAATTTTAGCCAAGATTCTTTCTAAACTTGATCAAGTTAATAAATTTTGAGTTGTCCAGTTACTGTGACTTTGAAGGTAATGATTTAAAATGTGAAGTATCTGAACTGCCAGCCTATCTAGCACACATCAATATACACAGAGTAGAAAATAGTCTCTTTACAGTCTAGAGGAATCCACCAACTTTATGTGCTGTATATAAATAGTATCTTCTTTCTCTGGCATATGAATAAGAAAAGATATATACAGCAGTTTAGGAAAGCAGTTGAGATCTGAAGAAGCAAATTATGTTGAGATGTTCTGAACATATCCAAAGGAAATCTTAGATACCAAGAGGCAGGGTGGTCAGCTCATTTCCATGTGGTTTCCTGTGAGTAATGCAAACACCAGTGTGGGTAATTTACATCACAAAAAAATATAAAGAACATTCCCTGCTTTGTGACCTGGAGAATTGGATGTGACAGTTCCCATTACTGTGCTCTGCTGACAGAAATGATACATGGAATTTAAGGATGAAACCTTCCATATCTTAACCTCTCTCTTTTAATCCACAAGTTTTGGAGTGAAAATTATCTTTTTTTTTTCTTCAATGACCTTACTTTGACCCAGTCCTATTTTCTTCTACATGCTTTGACTTCTTGCTGTGGTTCATATATACAAAGCTTTAAGGACTGTCCTAGGTGTGGGGATGTTATATTTTGTTCCAAATTGCTAAATAAATGTGGACTATTGCCAAAGCAATAACCCAAAACCAATGTTGGACCATATTGAAACTGCTTCAGTCTGCAAAGCTTGATTAAAGGAGACAGGGCAAAGGTCCCTAAGTGTGCTGTTTCAAATAGTTTTTACCATGATTTGTTGAACTTAGGCTGGCCCTGAAAAGAAAATTCTCATCAGATTCAAAACAAGCCTCATTAACTGTAAGGTTATAACATCTGGGGCAGATTAGCTTTTGCATTGTTTTAAATAGTGCTGATCAAGACTAACTGGGAGCCTGCAATTTAAATCTCTTAGTTCAACCTCTGGAAAATCATTCTCAATGTACACGCTACTCTGTATTTGAGAAACCAGGTTTGCAGAGAGGAAGTGCTTATGAAAATCCCTGATAACCTTGTGAAAAGACTCTGTACCAAACTAGTGTGTTTTGCCCTCACCATTTATTGCAGAGAACACCATGGTAACACCAATGTAGCTACAGTTTTTCTTAGAGAGGCATGAGTTACATATACGTATAGAGCACTAAATTTACTGTACCACTTCTGTGAGTAATCCAAAGAGTGTATGTTTGAATATTCAAAATTACAATATTTTATTAATATTTTTATTAATCTAAGAATTTGCAGGAATATTACCATTTAGTCTGGAGGTTTCAGTGTAACTGGAGTCCCATTCCCTTAAGATCTAGGGTAAAAATATAGGAAGAGATAGCCCAGGTAAATTATATGAGTAATTGAGTATTAGCAGAGGAAACTCTAACAAACATACAAATGAACACCTTCAGGAGAATAATGTTTTTAAGAGTTTTAGAAATGGGTCAGCTCAACATGACCAATTATCCTGCTCTGACTAAAACCACTGCAGCTGCTACTGAGGCAGAGAACAGAAACCTGTAAAGATATATCCTGCCTATTCCCTTTTGTTCAGTCATTGCACTAATTGTCCTGGATTTTTTTTTCTAAACCTAACAATATTATCTGCTTCAACAAGCTTCTGTGCTGAGTTTTGCAGCACTGAGTTTTGCAAAGATGGACTTGTTCAACTTTTACTTCTCCAAAGCGTGTATGCTTGAAAATTTTTTCACATCTCAACATCCATCTTATTGCTTACAATGTGAAGGACCTCACCAACAAAAGCTTCTATTGCTATCCAGCAAGCACACCTAATCAGTTTAATGAACTTCTGCTGGATCTGAGAAAATACTCCTTATAAATAATTTATCCCTTAGATACAAACTCATTCTATTCTCTGCAGTGAACTGCCTGGTCTAGTAACCATCATAATCTTCAAAAATCCCATATAATGTGAAAAATTTTGAATTATATTCACTGCCTGCAGCCATTATAATAATAAAATCCTATTTCTCTGTTTTGAAGCCAACCATCTATATTTCTCCTAGGTAAAGGCATTGAAATTCAATGAAGACAGGTAATAAATGAGAAAATTTTCTGAGGTAATAACTACAATTCTCTTTAAAGGTCATCAATAGATGAGAAATTATTATACTCTGTTAATGTTACTTGTAATGTTCTGATTGGGTTCCACTGCAAGTGAAAAGGAAACCTCAGTTGCCACTCATTCTTTTATTAAAGAGAAAACAAATTAGCACAAGAGTAAGCATTAACAGTGAAAAATGTTCTCTGTTGTGCTGGAATCTTTTAAAATAAAAGGCAACTACAGAGTGAGGAACTATTTTGTTTTCAGATTTCAGAACTAGACTCTAATTTGATTGATTGTTTATTCATGTGAAGCAGTAAAAAAGAAACCAACTCAGAAAAGAAATCTGATTCTGAAATTATGCTCATAAAAATTGTACTCCTAAACTCTTTGTTGTCTCGCAATGAAGTTGTAAGATGAAGCAATAAAGAGCAGTGGGAAGAAAGTTATGCCTCTGTATAGAAGAGGGTATATTTATGCTAAAAGGTACACAAAAATCACAAAAAATAACAACATTAATAATGTTGCTTTATTTTGCTGTAGCAAACTTTTTAAATTTACTAATTTATAAATATTTTCATGTATTAATAATGAAATTAGATAAAATTACAAGTGTCATATGGACAAATAGCTATTCTGTGATTTATTATTATCTATTATTATCTATGACTAAACAGAAAATGAATCTGTTTCAAGTTCTTCTTTTCATCATTGAGACAACACTTTCTCTTCAAAAGCTGAGAGACACCTAAAGGTTGTTTAAGGCACATGGGAATTTTCAAGCTTTAGAAATATAAGATCTCAAATTAGAAAGAATTAGATGTCTATGGAGAACATTTTATATCACCCATATGTTATCAGCCCAAAGACTGTTATGTTATCACTTAGAATGTTATCACTCACAATATGTTATACTTAGAATGGTCTTCTAGAGCTAGACTCAAAGACTGCCCAAACCAGAGGTGTTTTATTTTCATTTAATCGAGGTTGACGCATTTTTTTTTCACTAATTTAGCCAGAATTTGAAATAAATAAATTTCAGTGGAAAAGGAATATCAAGTGGTTTAGGAATAAGAGCTATGTAAACTTTGCAAAACTTTACAAGTCCTGTGAAGACTTCAGGTAATGAGTTATGATCAGGTACTATTTGTACTACTACTGGCAGCAAATACCTTAGACCAAAATAAAGGCATTCTTGGAGGCACAAAGAGAAGGAGGATTGATTATATTTCTAATTAATTACTATGATTACACGAAAAACAGACAGAGAAAGCCTAGACTGGCTTCAGGATCTTTTCCATATCAAAACATATGTATGTACAATACATTTTGTAGAATTAATATGAATGTCTGTTGCACAGCTTCATTTCTTAATATAATATATTTTGCACACTGTAATGCTCCTTGCTTTTTTTCCCATCAAAGACACATTTATTGAATCACTTACAAACAGTGGTATTCACATGCATACATGATAATATCATCATCATCACATGATGTGGGAAGAAATTCAAGCCTCAGAGTTGGAATGCATGTTTGAAATAAGAAAACAATGTTACAAAAGGCAAAAACACTGTGGTGAGCTCAAATCCATGACACCGCCCCATACCAGCCACTGTGGGGAAAACTAACTCTATCAGCCCAAACCTTCACACTATTTTTCTGTTATAAAGTTTCTCTGATTGTTTCACTATTTTTTATACCTTGGCTTAAGTGATTGTCAAGCTTAAGCAAAAATATAAAACTGCTTATTGTGACATTTGGCTAATTACTGCCTTCAGGGGCTCACTGCACTTAATACAGCAAGAGAAGAACTGGTGTCATTTTCATTTTATGTTCCAAGTTCAGACAGGCCTCAAGAACATTTGGTACTTCATAATCCAGCAGGCTCTATAGCCTCAATGATAAACTGACACTTACTTAGGGAAGAGTTTAGTGCAGGTATCTATCTAAATGTGAGGAGTAAAAGTCCTTTATCTTATATATGGCATTTGTAGGTCAACAGTCTTCACTCCCCGAAACGAGCGAGAATTCTGTGTCATTACTCTATCTAGATGACCTTTGTCTATACAACCCACTCACATAAGTTTTGTTTTCACTTCTTAAAGGATGCATATGCCAATGCAGGGAGATCATTGCCTTTTCTCCCATCATTTTCAGCATCACATTGGTGCTGAGTAACTTTTAGATCACATGGATTACTAAGGCTTGGTCCAGTTGGAAAAGACTATGTCACCCAGAAGGCCAGTGATGACAGAAACCATTTCTTCCTACTATTTTTACATGTCTTGGAGTACTGATGAAACTAACTTGACCTTGTGATTACAACCTGCCACCTGAAGTTTCACAGAATATCCTTGAAATGTTGTTTGGTTTTTTCCATTGAAGAAAACATATTTCAGATTTCTTTGCATGGAAAGACCAAGTCAGCTGGTCTTTTGGTTTTATGTATTTCCTTTTTAATTTTTTTTTATTTTATTTTTTAACCAATTTTACATCTGCATGACAGAACATATCTTCTTGCTTCTAGATACACAAAGCTGGGTGTTATCTGCACCTGACTTCTGCACATAGCAGGAGATCCAATTATCTGAAATGGTATCTCAGCAGGAAGGACGGACTAGGATAGGTTTAAGATGTTCCAGGCTTTGAAAAGGCCTTGAATACCTTATATAATTTTAATATCACTGCAGCATTTATATTACAGACTTTTAGAGTCCCTTGTCACTGAATGCATTTAACCTACTGGAAAGCTGTCAGGCAAAAGGAAAATATTCTGCCCAGGAGCTAGGGATGCATATAATACCCCTGAAGAAGTTCAAGGAACCACAAGAAGTTCCTTGTACAATTGTTCTCAATTCTATGTTTGCCAGTATTGACAGAGTCCTATTTAAAGTTATGCTGCTGCTGTTGCTTCCATAAAAATTCTCTAAAACAAAACAGTTGATTGTATCCTTAAAGTAAACTTTAAATAAAAATAATAAAATCTGCTGATCCTTTTCATAAATATATAAATTCCTTGGATGCTAGCTCTGAGTTGAAAATAAGTACAACATATTTCCAGTATATTTAAGCTACTGCTTGAAATATTTAATACCCAGGAGGATTATTTTTTCTTCTCCATAGAATATTACAGACTAAAATCTGTCAATATGTCAAAATCTGTACCCTGCAGCTGATGTTCAGTTGTGGAAAAATAAGTTTTCTTTTCCTTGTTAAACATGAAGAAAATTGTATGTATAGAAATAATATGGTCAGAATTGAAACAGCCACAATATTTTTGGCATATGCATGTCAATTTTTTTTAAGTCTAATGTGTTTATGTAGCATCTGTATGAACTAGTTTATAAAGCATACTCTGTATATGCCCACTCTGCAAGAAACATGAAAAACATATTTACTTTCTTCCAACTTTATTAATGTGACTTTAGTAACACTGAATTCCATTGTTTGGATGCATTTTCATCCCTCATTCTTCTTCTGAATTTATGGAGTTGTTTTGTTTTGTTTTCTTTCTAGTATCATTGAAGGAGAGAAGAGAAGCACATCATACATTAGCTGTTCTGTGAAATGAGTCCTAACACAGAGCATGACCTAAATATGCTCTGTAAATAAGGCAATGCATTTCTTACCATTCAGCATGTTAAACAGTTTAGCCGAGATTGGGAACATTCACTGTAATCTCCAAATTAACCCTCTGGATATGTTAGAAGAGTGGAAAGGTGAACCTAATTGTCTCTTATTTAAGAGAATTTTTAATACATATTTTCAGACGTTTTTGCAAATCAGTAGGGAAGTTTGCTCATATTTTCATACCCCCCTTGCATAGATATCATGTATAGAGTGGTGAAAGTGAGAAACATTCCATTCCAGCATCCTTCTGCATTTATATGACTTAGGCTGCAGGCATACTTTCTTTTCTGATTCTTGCTGTGCCAGTTAAGATATTATACACTTTCCTTCACCCCAAGTTATTCATCACTCTCTATAAATGGGCTCTGTCCTCCAGGCACAGTCAACCAAGTTAGCCCAAAGCACTTTCATGTGGTGTTTATCCTGACCTGTCTGACTGCCTTAAATACTCATTTTATTTCTTTTTTCTTTAGTAGAAATGGGAGCAATTACTGTAGGTGATGCAACTGTTTGCAGAGGGAATCTCTATCAAACAGAGATAGCAGTAAAATAACCACTTAAAGATCTGTAAATATGTCCTCTAATAAATAAAAATCTCTGTTCTTTTTCATGATTATTACACATATAATGGTTGTGCTAGAGAATTTTTCTTATAATTACAACTCTTTCTGTTTCTAAGAAAAGATTTGCTGAAGTACCATGAATACTTTTTTTTTTTTTTTTTTAATAGGAGAAAAAGACAGAAATCATATTTCTTGGTTATTAAAATGATCACAATTTCAATCACTTGGTGAAAATATGAATGTTTTCAAAATATTGTATATTGCATTGCTGATTAGGAAAAAAAAAAAAAAATAGTGCTTTCCGTATTGGTTTTCTGCAGGATCAAGTAAGTCTCATAACATTGGGACACTCTATTTTTGCAGCCGGAATCTCAAGAATCTGGCCTCTGAGGACATGAAGAGGAAAGTCAGCTTTTGAAGTGCATACAGATCTGAGATAGAGAACAATGGCAAATATGAAGAGCCACATAATGCCATTTTGCATAGTCAATATTTTAGAATCAAATATGTTAATGAGAGGCTTTCACGTAACTGAAATATAAGGGAAGGGCTACCAGCAGTTTTTTGTCTTATTTTGATTGAATTGGAAGACTCCATTTGGGCAAGAGCTGATGCCATTAACATTGTACCTCCTAAAGAAGGGCACAGAATTTCAGTATTAATTAGTATGTCATTGATCCAAATGTTTAACTTCTAGCTGTAGTTAAAAGCTAATGTATTTACAAAGCTGTGGGTTTTTTACTTTCAATATGCAGTTTATGTGGCATTGGCAAATGCATTGATTAGAACAAACTAAACTTAAAAACATACTTTCCCATGAGGATAATTGGAAAGTCTAGTGACTTACTCTGCAGATGGTACAGACAGACACAATAAGCCATTTTAAATATTCCAGTATGCATGGTAAATTACTCACAGACATTTTTAGCGTCCATATTCATAAACATTTTACACATGAAAATTAAAAACTCTGAGAAAGGAGGTCCATGTTGGGCAATATGGCAGACGTGGCTAAGAAGTGAAATGGATGGTTATGTATAAGGGTAACACAACAAGTTGAGGATAGTCAGTGCAAACACTGAACTGAATATTACTGGACAAATGCATTATTCAGCAACTATATCAAAGCCATCACCCTGACCATCTGGATGGTAGAACACAGAGGTGAAAGCAGAGTAAGTGTATTGCTATCCAAGGGCTTTTCTCAACACAAATTTCAGAGTGCATTTTCCTAGTTTTTTTCTGAAATCCCTCCATTAAGACGAAAAGCCAAACAAGCAAATCTTTTTTCTGGGAAGAATACAGCAATACAGAGTTCATTAATTCACTTTGAAAATAAAAATTCCTGTTGAATTATCTTCCATATTGCCAAGTTCTCAGAACACTATCTCTTGTCCACAACAAGCATTATAAGAAATCTTCAAGTTTTCTTCTTCTGAATTGTCAAAAATAATGGAAGCTCTCAAGTAAGGTAAGTTGTCTTTGATTTTGATTTTGCCTGCTAGGATGCCATCTGCACTGAGTGAATAACACAATTTTCTATCAAGGTTGTATTGCATGCAATTTCCAATGTATGTTAGAGCTCTGCAGGGTGAATTTCGCTATCAAACAGGATCTTATTGCTCTGTACTGGTTCAGAAATAATTTTCTCTTTTCTGCAGCCACATTCTTGCTGTGTGCTTTACCTCTACAAACCTATACCAATCCCAAAAAGGAGAAAATAATTTGGTTCATCATCCCACCATTCCAAGACCACGCTTGACCCCATCAGTCACAAAGATGGTGAGACAACACTACATTAACTTGCCTAATGACAATTCACTTAACATGGGTTAAAATGCCAGCCAGAGAATTTATTCTGACCTTGGTTGTAGCCATGCCAAAGACAATGGTTGCAATATTTTTTTTCAGATCATGTGATTGTGACTTTTTTTCTAAGTCATAAGTTTGGATTTCCATCTTAAACAATAGGGAGTTCTAAGTTTCATCTTTACCAAATCTTTTCATTAACAATCTACCTTTCACTGATGAGTGTGTGTCAAGACAAGTTAAATCTTTCTGACACTTATTCAGATGATTATAAAACCAGGTCTTTTCCAAAACCTAGACCTCTGAGCTCCAGGGCACAAAAAATATTTAAAATTTACTTCTACTTACTGTAATAAAATTATGTGCCTTGCAATTTAAATTACATTAATTATGGAATTCAGCATAAAATCTTAGAAAAAACTCACTGCAATCTGCTGGCTGTAGAGAAAAGAAACCATAATGACTTAGAGTTTACAAGAGTCTGAGTAACAATGGTTTCAAGGTCGTGGATGGACAGATGAGCAGAAAAAAGAAAGACTGTTAAATGTCAGACAGATGAAATCACCTTATTCTCAGGATTTCTTAAAATCATGTTAATGACACATATTTGTTTAAACAGCTTGAAAAGAATGAAAATATTGATTAGTCTTTATGGGTACATATTTTGAGATTAACTCTTGTCTAGATTTCTTTGAATTGTCATTATTCAAAAATAGACCACAATGGGAAGAGAAAGGTGGCAGCTACTTAAATGGTACTTATTCCAAATAGAAGTTGCCCCAGGAAGAATATACATCCTAAAACCAGANNNNATTTAATAACTGCACATGTTTTCATCCCAAGGAAATGCGACACTATCTCAACAGAACCAAAGCCTGGTGAGAAAGTTAGGTCATCTGGAATTTAGTCTTATCTGTGTTGCTTAAAATTCAGCTGCAACATTTTTGTCTGCAACATTATAAGGCTTTACTGAGACACATAAATCAATCTAGTGAAAATACTACTTTAAATTCCATGCTTTGTACACAGAGGAAGGAAGGAAGGAAGGCGCGGAAGGAAGGCGCGGAAGGCG
>VWZN01013650.1:301562-316671 GCA_013396955.1 Regulus satrapa | reverse complement strand
GGAAGGAAGGAAGGAAGGAAGGAAGGAAGGAAGGAAGGAAGGAAGGAAGGAAGGAAGGAAGGAAGGAAGGAAGGAAGGAAGGAAGGAAGGAAGGAAGGAGTATATACTACTAGAGCAAAGCTGTTCACTCCCCCTTCATTCAGAAACACAGATTGGAAGAGACCAAAGCTGGAGCATTTTTGATACTGCCACCATCCTTTAGTTTAAATTCCTTCTTCCTCCCTCATTTTTCCTGAAAAAAGGTAGCTACAAGTATATACAAAAATTCTTACCAGAGTCTCATACAGAATACATAGTACACTGTTCTGTGCCAGACACATCATTTCAGATATTCCCAAGTATGAAATTAATCTTTTCTTACAGCTGCATCATGCTGGTTGCTCAGGGACATTCTGTGACTGATTTATATACCTACATCTTTCTTCTAGTCTGTCACTTTTGGCTGATCAGCTCCCAGGTTACAGCAGAAAATCCTTTCCTCGTCCGTATATGGTATTTCACTTTCATACTATTATATTTGATCCCATTTGCACTACTGCACTTCTTAAGGTCATACAGTTCTTTCTTCATTTTAATCTCACATTTTACCATTAGCTGTTCTTCACCCTCACTGCAAGACCGTCCTTGTATTTGGCAGTAGATTTCTCTTCTCACAAGACAGCCCCTTTGTGACAGGCAAGAAAAAGGAGGATCATTCCACTTTCTTTCTTTCATCCCTGTGAAACTCCTACCAGTGTTGTGCTGCTGAGATCCTTCAAGGCTATGCCCAGCTGGCCTGCTGCACCAAACACTTGATTGCTCTTGGAAAGAGCTGGTCTAAGCCAAGGAACTTTCTGTATACTGTCCCTGTCATTCGGAGCAAGCACTGCGTGAGTTTCGTCAGCTCCAGCAAAACTCCCCATGATGGTTTCAGGAAAAACCTTACCCTATTCTGTTTGGTTACACAGAGAAATGAAAGGGAGGACTGAGGGCAAGGAAATCCTGCAATATTTGACTACACAGACCTGAATATAGAGTAATTTCTTTTACTTTAACATCCATCCATCACAAACTCAATAACTGGATTTATAAAGACAGAACAATATTTCTTCCAGGAACTGGAAAGGTATGTTAATGTAAAGAGAAGCTTCTGGTTTAAGCCATCTAGAAGTATGGTTTTGAGGAATAGAAAGACGTGTCCAGGACTGAGTATGGGATTTCTTACAACTAAAGAGCAGCTTTTTTTGGTTTTTGGGGGTTTTTTTGGTTTTTTTTTTTCCTTTCTTTTTTTTTTTCCCCAGGGAGGGTTTGGAGGTTTTTTTGGTTGGTTGGTGGGTTTGGTTTAATTTTTTTCTTTTAGACCTTTCACTGTTCATAAAATATCTTGGTAAATATTTAAAAATGCAAAGTCTTTTGTTTTGTGAGAATGGGTGGCTAAAGTTGTGCTTTTTGTGCAAGTGTGCAGTTGTTCATGACTTTTAAAAATCTCATTTTTCACTGTGAGGTACAAATATTTAGCCATGTTTTCTAGGATTTATCAGATCACTCTTGAGCACTGACTAAGCAATTGTTCACATTCAAAATACAAGTTCTTATGGATGATTTCAGATTTCTATTTCACATCAACACTGCAATATTTATGCATTTTCTACTGACACAAAGAATGTTCTGCAATCTTGTACCCCAAGAAAATTCCTTGTCACGTTTAGGAAAATATATTGTGTTCCCATTGCACCTTCATTTCACCTGCCATATACACAAGGTGCATATTCATTGTATGTATGGCATATTTATATAACTGAGTATGTCATGAAGATGTTTTTAATAAACCATATAGGTGTATATATATCTGTATGTCATATATCTACACAACATAAATACCTAGTGCTGGCTCTCATACACTCACTGGTCTATGCTTGCATGTTCTTGGGAACAGCCCAAGAAAAAAAAATGAGGAAAATCTTGGACACTGCAGGAAGTTCCACATCATATTCTGTATGTTATTGTGGTAGTTCATTATCATAATTGTCCCTGTAGACATTTAACATTTTTTTTGTACCTGTTTTAAGAGTTTTTCTTTGCCAACAGTACAGTGATCTACTACATTCATTTCTATCTCTCCCCTTTGTTTACTGTTTCAAACAATTCTGCATGATAACTGAGTCATACTTTTCCTTAGAGAAGCAGGATTGGCATGATTATATCAGGTTACACTTACTTACCTTACTCTTTAATTAGGTTTTTTGGGGCATTCCCCTGAGCAAAATTACAATTTTCCAAGGTGTAATTTGCAGGATATTCCCTGGGTCCTGTTCCAGTCGGAGGAAGCAAATAAGTAAGTTTTCTATTTCAAGCACAGTTACCATTTTAAGAATAAATTTCTTTTCATTAACTCTGCTACTTCACACTTACTTCAGGTCTCTCAAATGAATATTCTGCTGTCCTAGTTGCTGAGTTGCTCCATAACTTCCTCCTCTGAGACTTCAATCTCTGTCAAGACCATGCTGTTATTTCCATTTAAAAAGAGTCCTTGGAATAGGAATTTCCCCCATGGCTTCTACAACAGGGACTGAAAGAATTTTTTTCATCAGCTGCTGAGGTACTTCACTCACCTTTTAAATTGCTCACCATGTCACGATTTCTCTTGGTGATCTAGAGGCATCTTCAGGCACACAGTTTCCCTGCTCGCAGTGTGTTTCATGTGGATGCCACTTTTTCTTTCCCATCCTTAACTCTGCATCTCTGACTTAATCATAGTATCATAGAATCATTTAGGTTGGGAAATTCCTCCAAGATCATCAAGTGCAACCATTAGCCCAGCATCACCATGTTCATCACTGAACATTATTCTCAAGGGCCACAACCACCTGTTTGTTCAATACTTCCAGAGATGGTAATTCCATCACTTTCTTGAGTAACCTGGTCCAAGGCCTGAACACCCTTTCAGTGAATAAATATTATCCAATATGCAACCTAAACCTCCCATAGTGCAACCTGAGGCCATTTCTTCTTCTCCTATCACTTGTTACCTGGGAGAAGAGGACAGTTCCCTCCTCATTACATCCTCCTTTCGGGCTAAACCAAATGAGCCCTGGGCTCAAATAAGCCAAATACCACCTGTGACTAGCCACCAGCCTGACTGGATTGAACTCCAGTCACCACCACTCTCTGAGCCCAGCCATCCTGCCACTTTTTAGCTCAGTGAACAGTTCACCTGTCCAAGCCAGGAGGAGCCAGCTTCTCCAGGAGAATGCTTGACACTGTCAAAGTCTTTACTGAAGCACATGTAGATGACATTCCCAGACTTTCCTTCTCCCAAATAAATGGGTAAACTTGTAATAAAAGCTCAGGTTAGTCAAGTAGGAAGTCCCTTTCCCACACCCTGGGAAATACCCAGGTGGTCCCATCACCCACCCATGCTGGGTGGGCCTGATCCCCTGGTTGTCCTGCAAGTACTGTGGGATCACGCTCAGGACAATCTGCTCCATGACCTTCCCTGGCTCTGAGCTCAGGCTGACAGACCTGTAGCTCCCTGGATCCCCCTTCCAACACAAATAATCACTCAATTGTTGCAGATATAGCAGACAGCTAAGTCAGTGTGGCTCTAAAGGTATAGTTTTCCATGCAGACTTGCTGAGCCAGACTATCTTAAAACTTCCTTCAAAATAATGATTTATGCTAAGGCAGATGGTATGAACTTATTAACCAAAGGACTCAGAAAGGTCTCCAGTGTGACACAATGCATGATAAATTTATATTTTTAGAACATTTTTGTTACCTCAATGTCTTACCATAAGAATTCAGATACTTTATTTAATAGGACATTTTCAATTAAGGTCACAGAAAAAAAAAATGGTAGAGAGCATAGAATTTGACTCAGCGAAGGAAATTTATATAAAACTCTCTTGCTGACAACCAAAACCTGGAGGAACAATATAATACAGAGCAATGAAACCATTACTCTGAATTTATCTGTGCATTCCAGGAGACTATGTTGTGAAAATAGTTTCGTTTCACTTCCATAAAACCAAATCAAATTTTCTTTGGGATGTTTTTTTCTTTTTTCTTTTTTTTTCTTTTTTTTTTAACTTTGAGCTTTATGCAGTAGTAGAAAAAAAGAATTATGATTCACACTGTAAATATTGGGGAAATATTATCTTCATATTAAATTAGAAGTTAAGCCTCGTTGCTAACAGGCACTCCCAGTCTCCAAACCAGTTGAATCATCAACACAGGATGAAAAGATCAGTATTTAAAACATAACCAAGGATGGAGTTTTCCTGCATGTATCTAGACAGTAATAAGTATCAAGTTCCTTTCGCTCCATTTAATTAATTAATTAGACACAGAAAAATTGGATTAATGTGACATACAGGACATGGAATAAATCTTTAACTAGTTTGGATTTAAATGCATTTTTTAGAAGTGCTTTCAAAGAAGGAGATGGAAGGATCCCTCAAGGTTGTTCAAGATATATGGGAAAGATTTTTCAAAGAGTTTGAGCATTTCTTTATATGCCAAATAGATGAGCATATCTTTCTTTCTCATCTGTAAATCATGTCACAATTAGTTGTTCAGAATTTCCCTTACTTTAGGAATGACTCTTGTGAAATATTGCTCAGTTGTATTGGACAATGCAAAATCATGGTGAGAAGGTGTGGTATAGCTTCCGTAATTTAATTGAGAGAAAAAGGAACTTCCCAGAAGGATCAAATAGATATACCATTGATGGTTCCTTTAGCCTTCCAAAACATAGTTGCTGCTACCCTTAGGAAACTATGCATTAATAGATTTCCACAATTTTTCATCATCTATTAAAATGTGGTTCTATGCAGATGTTGGGCTCTAACACTGTGAGTTCAACTGTTTTACTCCTGAAATGATGCCCTTATACACTGTCACCTGAAATTCCATATGAAGTGCCAAATGAGACTTAGGAAGGTGCCTACAGTTCAAAGTACCATTTAGTAGTGTTACAGTACTGCAGGCAAAACTCCAACAAATAAAATTTGGAAACTGACAACCTGTATGTGTGTGCCTTCGCATGTGCACAAAGCATACTAAAGCATCCACTGCTGTGTGCACTCCGTCCTTGACCAAGTCTCCACAGTACTAAAAACCCTGCAGACAAAATCTAGATAATTTTAAATTTCTCCTTACCTCCTTGTCAAATGCAGATATGCCAAAATTGAAATTAAATCTGTTGTAGTAGTGAAATGTAATTCAAATTTCAGTCATATGAAGGGGAAGAAAATATCTTGTCTCTCTTGGAGTATGCTGTAAAGGAGTGCAATAATTTCAGAAGAGAAATAAATATGGATATTTCAGTGAGTTATTGAGGCAAGTGTTATTAACTTTCCATGAATTGTGGCACAGCCACAGCTTTCAGAACTGCTCTGGCATGTCTCTGAAGTGTTTTTTGCATGGTGTCATTTATCAGCACTGTTTCTCTAAAGTACTCTCTTTTAATAAACCCTAATAATTTGCCTCTTCGTTGTCATTACAGTCAGAAAAAAACACATTATCCTATAATTTAGAATTTCATTGATTATAATGTACATACATAGCTATGTCAAACTTAGGTCAATCACAAAAACTTTTATCCACTGATTTTTAACACCAGGAAACTTTACATGCAAATTATTGTACGCAAATTACAAAGCCATGTCAGACAGCAGGGTGAGGAAAATTCCCAGAATGATTGCAGGTGAAAATAAAGTGTAGGTAGATTTAAGGAGAACTCTTTTGTATGCTTTTGTGAAGAAAATCTAAGAACTTTATTTTTGTAAAGGAATTTTCACAAAAAAACCCCCGTTTCTGGTTTTGTTTAAATGAAAGCCTAATGAGTAACCTATGTGAAGCCGTTAACTGAGAAAGGAACAGATGCTTTGGGAAGTTCTCCTGGTGTACTGCCACGAGCTGTCATGACTGCTTCTTTTGAAGCTTCTGGAAGTCTTTATCTCTGGATATTTTTAGCCCTGGATTGGTCCAGTGTCTGGCTGTTGCTATTGTTCATCCCACAATAACAACAATAGTACTTGGCAGTGACATGTGATGCTAAGGTGTTTTAGTGCTGCTATACATACTTCAATTAATTTTCAAAACAGCCTTTTAAGTATTATTGGCTACTTTTTTCTCTTTTTTCAAAATAAGAATATGAGGTACAACACACTGAAGTCACACATCCAAAGTTTATTTTCAGCCAAGTACTAAAACTCTCCAGTTGCTCGCTATCTATTGGGCTTTGTTTAGGCTATGAGACCTGGTTTGTTACACTTGCAAAAACTTTTGTGCAGAGATTTGCTTTTTCTTAGAAGTCTCACTTGGAAATCTGCCATGAAAGGTACTGCAGAAAATTCAACACTGAAATAATTTTCAGGGTAAAAAGTTTCTTCATTCAAATGTCAAACTAGTCTACATGGACTAAGATATGCTATTTTACATCTCATTGGTAAAGACTTCAGTCCAGTGAAAGCCAAAATTTCCCTATCATTCCATATTTTGAACCTGCCTTTAGAGCTACACCTAGGTAAAATGGCCAGTAACTCAAAACATAACTGGGCTGTCAACACATTTAACTGTTGTGCATTTGCAATACCCTGATAGAGGGACCAGGCCTTTCCAGGAATTGTGAAACTGCCAGGAATACAATGGCAAACTCAAGTCTCAGAAACTACTGGTAAAATTGGTTTTGTCTGAACCTATTTACTCCTATTTACTCGCTTTCCTATCCTGCACTGATTTTTGCTTTCTTTTGAGCTTCTTGAAACCCTTCTTCTCTCAAAAACAGACAGAAAAGGTTAAAGATTAATGCTTTCATTTCACATTAAATTGTACAACTCCAGAGAGATTTATGTTTTATTTATGTATTTATTTACGTATTTATTTACACTTACCAGCAAATAAAATGTTGTCAGGAAACATTTTGCATTCAGCAACATACAGACATGCATGAGCAATGAAAGTCAACTCTATGAGTGGATTTGGGCCCTAAACGGGCAGGAGTCACCTCACTTGCCAAAAAACAAAAAACAAAAACCAAAAACCAAAAAAACAAAAACAAAAACAAAAACAAAATCCTGGATTTTCAATAAATAAAAAAGGTTGGAAGCAACATATTCTCCATTTCCCACACAGTTGGAGTTATGAGGAACACCAGCAGAATGTAAGGATCTATCCCATTATTTGCAGTTTTATAAAACAAATATTCAATAATGTTTAAGGTGAGCATATTGCAGGTTTGACCTTATTCCCACCTGCTGTTCAATTACATCTCTTGATTGATCATCTAATGTACATAGGAATAGAATCTCAAATGAGGGATTAAAATAAAATTACTCCCACAGCAAACATAATCCTAGACAATATTTTATAAAACCTTGATGTAGGTGATCATTTCATTTGCGTTCCTTTTCATAAATGAAGATTTACACAGCCTATGATGGCACTAACCCTTTCCTTGGACGGAGAGCACATCTCATATTTATGCAATTATCTGACAGATCTCTTGAATTATCCCCAGGGAATAAAGCATGAAAACATGTCAAAAATATTTAAAGAGACCATTACATTCACTTATCTATCCCTATCCTGTTTTAATTTCTCTATTGATAAAATGTGACAGCCATATCAAAATCTTTGGTCATTGCTTGGGGAAAAAAAACTTGTCATGATTTTTTACACTACAAAAGCAGAAGAAACTGACTCCCACGGCAAATTAAAGATTTATTTTCTTGCACAAAAACTATTAAGATCACTTTGAAACTACTTAGTCAGCTTTTGATCCATTCTTATTCAAAATCTTGCTTTGTCCTTTCTCTTCCTCCTAGTAATGAGGTTAGTACTCCCTCTTGAGCTAGATTAACTCCTGCACAAAAGGCTGTAGGAAAGGACACAGGTGGCCAGAGCTTAAGTGACAGGTAAGTGGAATATTGGTCAAGTGCTGGCCCTCTGCACACAGTTAATTTAATGTGTTAAAATGTGTATTATTTAACAGGAAATAGAGAGTAGCGAAGAAATCTTCTGGTCCTGTGACTTCATACACTGTGGTTTTGTTTGCAAATGTAGCTACTTGTAAAGATCATAACATGTTCATTTGTGTTTTTTCTTCCTTTCATCTTCTGCTACTGTTTTCTGTTAAGAGTAATCGATGGCACACTAGAGAGCAGATGTGGTGGAAAACAATTAATAGAATTTAAAATATAGAGAAAAGTAATTAGGTGAATTGTCTCCACTTAGATTATCAAAAGGAGCTTTGAAAATCCAGCTCTTTGATATCCTGCCCTTTGTTTCATGCCTTTGTAATACAGTTTCAGATGTGCTGTGAGACCAAGGTTTTTTGTCATTTCAGGGAAAATTTAGGAAATAAAAGGCTGTCTGTGCACCTAACATGTATGAACATTATAAAAACTGCTATTATTAAGTGTATAGGTTGAAAAGGAAAGACAGTTAATAGAAGTAAATTAAGTTTTTCAGAAAAAAATTAACATCACCACATCATCATCAAGAAATTCAGAAACTCAGTTTATTGTGTATTTTAACGATGAAAGCTGGTTTATTACTTTGAAATGGCAGTGATTCATAAAAAGATCTACCTGGACATGAAAAGATGGTTGATTTAACTTTTATCTTCAGTGAATTGGAAGAGGAAAACATTTTCCATGTGTAGTGGTAATGTAATAATAGTAAATTTATTTTATAATTTTATTTTGAAAGCCCAGACCAAAATCATGTATCTGATTCCTAACCCTTTGGGTTCATTTAAATTAATCAAACACATTTCAGTGCACTGGGAAATTTGACGTGTGCACTTTTGTCAACAAGGGAAAGCATAGTGTATATGTAATTCTGCATTTTTCACCATATTAAAGAGTCCGTTTTTCCAGCAGCTGCTTAATGTTCTCCACATGCAGAGGCACAGTTTTCTCCACACAGCTTGTTCTGCAGTAACTGTAATGACAGTGAATTAGGTTTTAGTCAACTGCCCCTACGTACTTTCTTCAGCTGCTTTTTTCTTCTACCTGTGGGTTATTGACAATGCTGCCCAGAGATAAAATAGGGGGTATTTAAACCAGAGGGGAAGGGGAACTTGTGGCACTTCTTATTCCATCATTTGTCTTCCAGAGCAATCACTGCCTACTTCCCAAGGGCTGGCTGGACATACCTAAAATAGAGAATGAATCTTTTGTTTTCCTTTGATTTCATGAGGGGCCTTTGCTTTTGCTTCATTAAACTGCCTTTATTTTGACAAACAAAGGGATTTTTTCCATCTTGTTTTCTTCCTCACTGTCCTGACGAGGAAGGAGAATGATAGAGCAGCTTGGTGGGCACCCGGCACTCAGCCAAGATCAACCCACCACACTGCCTTACGTAACGCAGGATTGGTGACAGTGATTCATGGTTTGAAACTGAGCTCCATCTGCTCTCTCAGAAACTTCCCCAGCCAAGGTGAAAGGTGAGGCTTAACAGCTGCATCCTCTTTGCTTTCTAAAGTCCATCCAAAGCTGTCCAAAGGCCAACAAAATCCTCACACTAATAAAATTGTGACAGAGTCTTCCATATGTTCCAGTATCAATGAACTCATTGAGCAACTGTCCTTAGTCTTGTCATGTTGGTGCTGAGCTAATGCAATGATCCACAGTCCTGTTGCTCTCTCTCTCTCTAAAATGGTCTAATCTCAGCCTTCACCCTCTGGCACACTGCAGCTCCCCATTTGACAGAAGTTGTCACTGCATTTTGCAGCTCCTCTAAGAGGTAGAGAAGTACTGTTTATGCTTCATAAAATAGGCTGCTTCTCTGCACATACTTCAATGACAGCTATTAGTTATTTAGTTATTTGAATTGGTTCTCTGACCTTCAGAGGTCAATGGGAATATGTCAAGTAAATAGGATTCACATTTGAGCTTCTATTGCTCTTTTAATTGAGAAGAAAAAAAAGAAAGAAAAAAAAAATAAAATACATTTTTAAAAACCGCAAAGCCCAAACCTTTCATTTTTATTACAGGTAGTGGTGATTTAAACTTTTTTTCCATAATTGCATAATAAAAAGAGACTATAGTAGTTCCATATCACAAAAGAATAATACCTCTTTCAGGACTTTAGAATCCATTTGCAGACATGCATTGAAAATGAAGCAAATTAATATTTTTTTCATGGTTTTCAGGTAGCCACAAGATTTTGTCATTAATAATTCTAAGGGCAGTAAGAATGCAGTCTCACGCAGCTAGTTGAAAATGTCAGTAAAGCTCTGCTGGCTTTTAAGCGTAAATTATAGCAAAATCATTAGCAATGCTGGAGAGCTTGGGAAAAGCAGGTATTTCACATTCTTTATTCTAGCATGTAGCAAGAAGGTTTTGGTGGTTAGGGGTTTTTTTTCAAAGCAGCAGCACACAGGGCACTGGTTATTACAGCCAGTGGGGGCTGATATATGTTTTGTAACACTCTCTAGGAGTCGCTGGTTCAGATCAAATTTCTGTTAGGGAACACAGACCCGTGATCAAACCTGTGAACTGCTCCATCCAGCAAGTAAACTATGGAACATTAAGAAGAAAAATTCAGAACACTGGCCTTTTTCCAGACAGAATCTGCTATATAATTTCTCCTACTTTTCAAAAATACTGTTTCAAATGCATGGCTGAAAGTGCCCATTGCACAAAAACTTGTCAGTGCATTGGTGCATCTTTGAAATGTGTATATAAGAAAACAAACTGGAGTGAAATGGTCTGCAGGTGAATAGTGAATTATGTATTAAATAGGTTCCTGGAGGCTACTGTAAAGAAAGTGTAGATGGTGCATAGAGGATTTGTTCTGTGTTCAAGACAGTTGTAAAGAAATGCTGGTAGGCCAGTCTATCTGAAATCTAATTCTTTTTACCTTTTGTTTTACATTGCATGATAAAGCTGGGGTGAAATACATGCTGCAGGAGAAGGCAGTGTTAGAGAGCCAAAGGAAAATCACATGGAGATGGGCTTTTCCTGACAGATTTTAATATTTTCTTTTTTTTTTTTTTCTTCTTCTCAAAATTGGTCAGAATTGCACACTGCTTATCCCTTCACCTTTTAGAGGTTTGCATCCATTATCAAGATTATGACTGTGGGGTTTGCATTAGTACAAACCACTCTGCTGGGGGTTAAGAAGTGAAAGAAACACTATGTGGAAGTGACCTATTTTCTTGTTATTGTTTCAGAACTCAGCCAGCTGTCATGGCCTCAGGTTAGCCACACCACAGAAAACCTTTTCATTCAATGTCACTGGCTGTGATATTTCAGAGGACAGATAAAGAGAGAGATTTCAACTCCTTTGTGCTGCTTTGAAGCTTCTCTAATCATAGAACCATTGAATGACTTAGGTGGGAAAAGACCTTTAAGATTAAGTCCAACCATCAACACAGAAGTGCAAAGTCCACCAATAAACCATGTTAAGTGTCATCTTAGGGTACTTTGAATAGGAAAACAGGAAAAAACAAAATACTCTACAGAAATCTGTATTGGTACCTTTTGTGTAAAAATCTACATTTGACCACACAGAAAAGAAACACAGAAAGATCTTATCCTAATTTCTTAACCACTTTTTAAACAAGATTTTATATCCACAATATTTTAAATTGTATTTAATTTTTCCTCTGCCTCGGATTTTTAATTGATCTGGAAAATGATGAACATAATCTGAAAATTTACATCACACACAAAATTAGCATCCTTCCCTTTGAGGTGAAAATTCTTTATCTACCATGTGCCACACTGCATCATGGAATCCTGCACTGAAAATATACCATTGGCATCTGACAAGAAGATTATTCTTTCTCTGTCAAAGAATGCCTCAAGACTGACTAGAACCAGAGTAAAAAAAGCACTGGCATCTAAAAGGGGCAACATCTGATAGTCTAATGGTTTCCACGCAACACACAGATTTCTAAGTATTTGGCAACTGATTTCTTTTCTGACAGATGATAAGATTGATAAGTGAGACTTATTTGTCAGACACGATGTTCTCCATAGACCTGTCTGTTCTCAAGACATGGGGGACAAATAACACATCCTATGGGCTTTGCCAGGTCCCAGGCGTCTGCATGGAGGAGTAGAAAATTGCCTTTTCTTTTGCTGAAGTGAGATTGAGGACCATTTTTCCCACAGAAGCCATACTGTATTTAGTCTCTTGTAACATCTATTTCCAGTCCCCGAGTTTTCATAAAAAGGGTTGCTGTGTAGGGGAGGAAGCACTATACAATAACAGAGGATGTCTTTGAGGACCTGAAAAAGAATAATTGTGCTCAGGGCAGCTTCTTATTTCATTAGGCCTCCCTGATGCTCTGCTTCCTGGTACAAGTGATGATAGTACAGAGCTCTGTGCATGGAAGTCAAGGGTAAAAAACAAACCCCTTCCAGGAAAGCATAAATTAAAGTTAATTCAGAATGGCACCAGAATTAGAGGAGATACACATATGAACATCCATCACATAAGACTTTTGTTTGTACTCAGAGGGTTGTTAATTGCTTTGTTGAATACCTGAAGGAAAGCCCTGTCTCTACATGATATAAATTGTATATCTGAACAAAGCATGCCCAGTGGTCTAAATCTATAAGGAACTTAGTGAACAATGATCTGAGAGAACGAAAAGACATGACAAATGAGATTTAAAATATACAGTTCTATAATTGTAATTTATTTTCTTTGGTAAATGTTAGCATTGAAATGAATGCTGAAAACTCAGGAGGTAATTGGTAAACCTTTTCATATTTAAGTGGTGTTATTAATTCAGATTGATGAGTGAAAGGGAGCTTTATACAAAGCTGCAGGTGAACAAGAAGACTGTCTTGCCTAGCAGCAGAGCCCTGATAACAACAAAACCCTTCACAAGGAGAGGAAGCCGTATTTCTCTGTGAAATTCTCACTCCACAGTTCTGGCAGTGTAGGTGTGTGACCCTCAGGTAACAGCACAGCCCCAGTGTAGGCCAGGAGCTGTAGGGACAGCTCTGGGACATTTGCTGTAGGACATTTGCTGTAGGGATGTGCCCATCTCTTCCACTGCTGCCAAAGGGATGTGGAGGACACCATCCCACTCAGCTGTTGGGCCAGTCTGAGGCACTGGCCCACTGGTGTTGGAGCTTTATCCCAGGGGCTCAGGGACACAGGGCAGCCTTATTCCCCACAGCATTAGTTTCCAGCTGGCAAATCATGCAAAGCAGAACAAACCCAATGCAGGGAGAAAAGTGAAAGCCCATCACGAATATTGTCCACAAGCAATTGAGGAATTCTGCACCAATATGGAAGAGTTGTGGCAATTGTCCCTGAATATCAGTCTTGTCTCTTGGTAAAAAAAAAAATCTTCAGAGGTTTTCTCTCAGTCTACTTGATGAGTCTATCATCAAAATTAGCACTCTGCCACTAGTGTTTCCAGGTGCTGTCCACTCAAAGTTTCCCAAACAAACACTGAAATAGAAAATTCCTCTGCAATCTCATTCTTATTTGCAGATTTCCATCTGCTCTTTCCTTGCTATCTCTACCCTTCCACACAGAGAAAAGTCAGAGCACAGAGGATGACCATTTGGGGAGATGGACTTGGACCACGTTCAGGAGTCTGCGTGTGTGAAGGAGATTCCAGAGACCACTGCCTTGGGAGACACTTACAATTTTACCTAAGGCAGACTCCTGTATCGAAAATATGCTGATACATAAACACACAGTTCTGCTGGCAAAAAACAGATCTTACATCTTCCTTCAAGGCAATACTGAAATAATTTCACCTGTGTTAGGTCAATCTCAGGCATAAGAGGGGGAAGTCTAACTGAAAGCTCATAATTCCTGGGAATGTACATGACTTTAGCTACAAATGCGCTTTAGCAATCCCTTTTCTGAAGAAAGCAGCAACAGGAGTGCTCCCTAGGCACAAAAAAAACCCAGAGCTGAATGTCAAAATCGTTCAACTTTGGCACGGGTACATCCCCGGCCATCTCCCAGGCGGCGGAGGAGGAGTAAGAGCCTGGCAGCGGAGGGAAGCGGAGGGGAGCGGAGCGGGGGTCCCGGCCCGGCCGCAGGGTGCGGGGCCCGCGGGCGGCGCCGCTGCCGGCTGCAGTTGCCTGGCAACTCCCGGCTCCAGCCGCATCCCGAGCTGCCTCTTCCACCCACCCGCTGCATTTTAAGCAGAAAACAATCCTTGCCTTATCGACAGCAGAGCCCGTTAAAGATTCTCGGTAAACAAAAGACTCAGACAAACTAAATCAAAGTGTGGGGGGGGTGAAAGTCAGGCTCACTCTCTCTTCTCCAACACCCATGCCTTCACTCTGGAGACGCTGCCATTTGAAGCGGGGCTGCGTGCTGGAACAGGGGCTTAGTGCACTGTGCTGGCATTTCCTCTTGGAACCAGAGGTTTGCGGGCCAGCTGACTAATTAGAGCAGTAAAAGCAAGGAGCTGTCCTGAAATAACAGGCAAGGTGGATAAGCGTGCACTCGGGATTTGGAGTTAATATCCACTGGAAGAAATTAAATCTTGTTTGAGTGAGTGGGTCGCCAGATCATGATGGGAAGGGGGGAGTTTAGCATATGAGAACAGTCTGGTGAATCATGCTGAGAAATTAATAGGTTTTTTTTTTTAAAGCACTCCACCACAAAAAGGGCTAAACACCTTCCTCTGATGAAATAGGGAGAAAACTGCTGTTAAAAATCTGACACAGAGAAAAAGAATGTTTAACAGCTAGGAGGAATACTGTGAAACTGTGATATAATAGCTCCACTGAATGTTATATAAAGATTTACTATCTACTAGGCATGGAGCTGGGTGATTTAATACAAACTTCAGTTCCATGTGATAGCTAGCAGATAATGACATATCCTGAGGTACAAGCATTTGAAACCTTTTTCATATCACTCATGGACCATCTGCATGCACGTCTTTCTGATGCATGCCCTGAGTTTGCCGTATTGCAGTTAGCCTTTTTTTTTTCCTTTTATTCCTTTTTCCTCATTCAGCTTTACTAAAAGGAGACATAAGATTACTTTCATGAATTTAGACTTTCAGAGTGATTTGAAAACTTTAAGAAGTAGTGACTTTCTCATAATTCTTTTTCAAAAATAACTTCCTTGGTAGGTGCACACACAAAAACCTCCCCTACCCCCAAAGTAAAAAAAAAAAAAA
>VWZN01013650.1:232126-301477 GCA_013396955.1 Regulus satrapa | reverse complement strand
AAGAAATAAAAAACCCAAAGCAACCTTTTTCCTGTACAAGTACCTTAGGGACCAAATTTTTTTTTTCTTTTTTTTGCCTATCAGATTTTGAAAATAAATTAATTGAGTTCCCATAGTCCAAGGGGAAATATCATGGCAAAAAAAAGACAGAAAATTAGGTGCCAGTGCCCAGCAGCATTATGTATTGCAGTTTCTCATCTGTAGGAGGATCCCAGACTCTGTATTAGTGAGAAAGCTGGATAACGTAATACTCAAGTTCTATTGTCCAGGGAGACCAACTTCTTAGTGCTCTGCATAAAGTTTCATCAAATACTTTTTCACTGGGTAGGTTATCTTCTCCTGAGGTTCAAAAGCAGAAGAATTGGGCAAACCCTATCAGATGGAGCTGCTACTGCATTCTGCCAAAGTCTGGCACTGTTTCCAGCCTTAGTGAACAGTGGGTTCCTGGAAGCTCCTTTCACTGATTCCATATGACATTGGGACAGACCTTGATCCTATATTCCTCACTTTTAAAAACAAGGATGATTATGTTTGTCTTCCCCATGAGGCAGTAATTATAGCTAGTTTCCAGGGAGCTCTGACATTGCTGAACAATCAGTAGAATAAGTTCTCCTTCGTGGGATTTATTGGTGGAATTCTTTCCTCATCAGTTAACAAAGAGTGAATGACCACGTAACGTCAGAGATCCTGACTCAGCAAGCTCATTCAGCATTGCAATATCCTTAAGATCACAAGAGGTTTTATAGATATGAATGGTCCCACCAACGGACACAAACACAATCGAGCTGTGACAAGTCAAAATTATATAGCTTCCAATTAGAGCCCAGAAACAATGCCCAGAATCAGATTCTATATAACAGCTTTGCAAGTGACCTTTGGGGACAGTTTGCTGGATGACTGCTGAGAGAATGTTATTCAGAAAAGCTATGAAGTGAATGACAATACCCAGGACAGAAACTGTAATTAGTTCACTGTACATTTCTCTTATGTGAATGCCAAAGTTCA
The DNA here is from genome assembly GCA_013396955.1 of Regulus satrapa. Lineage (NCBI taxonomy): Eukaryota > Metazoa > Chordata > Aves > Passeriformes > Regulidae > Regulus > Regulus satrapa. The sequence continues at coordinate 300,472 of VWZN01013650.1, read as the reverse complement.
GCAACATCCATTAGTTTTACAGGGCTTTGGTTAGTCCTTCAGATGGTCCAGTTTAATATAATCCACATGATTGCATTGCTGCTGAGACTTCTTTGTTGATGCAAAATCCTGTGGCTTTTAAAGATTGACCTCGGAAGGAAAGCCATGATATATTTGGAGCATGTAGACAGTTGTACCCTGCTTAAAAAACATTTGAACATTTTGATAGTGCTTTTAAAGGAGGTTCTGCGAAGAATTATAATGGAGCAGAGGATGTGGGAAATAACATAGTCTTACATATCCCTCACTGTAAAGTACAGATTAAAATGTGAATTAATTGAGGATTAGGTGGTTTCTGTGAACTACTTCAAAGTGATTTGTGATAAATAATATGCCTCCATTATGAAATACTGGTAGTTATATCATGTATATCCCAGTGAAAAGAAAATATATTGTAACCTCATCATATTTTTAACATTTTCCTAGCTGAAGTTTTTGTGCATTGCTTTATGGAAAGATGGTATTTTTTCTGCTGGAGGCTGTCTTTAGCAGGTATTCAGTTCACACCAATAGCAGAAGTCACTTGAAACCTTTACAATGGCCTTTATAGAATCTCTGTATATTTTAGAGCTTTTCTAAATCACAGTGAACATTAATTATTTTGAAATTCACCTTTACCAGATCAGTGTAGTACTTTGAATTATCAAATTTTTTTTCTGCAATGTTTACATGATGTTTTTCAATCAACTAAGAACATTTCTAAAGAGCAAGAATTTATATGAATATATTCATACATGTTCCATTTTGATTTCCCCCTTTCTTTTCTAAATCCCTTGCAAGACTCAAAAAATTTCTGAGGTAGATGTGAGATCTTTTACGTATCTGCAGTACAAATCCTGATCAGGGTATCTGGGCTGAAGCTCAATGTAATTACTGAGTGGTATAATGTTTCCTTCAGAGGTGGCATTGGCTGCTAGGTTGGTTTGGGTTCTTTAGCCATTAGCAGCTGTGGAATCCTGTTGAATAGAATGTTCTGAAGCCCATTCTATTGTGGGATTTGCAGAAGAAGCATGCAGATTCTTTTAAGAAGGAAATAGGCAGAAGGGAGGTGGTTATTGCCCAAGTCTTGAGTGATCAAAAGTAACTCCTATGCCCTGCCAAATTTGCTGCGCTGTACTTGAAAGGCTAAGAGTTTATGTGAATTACAGGCTTTGAAAGGTGTGAATGTGACCATGAGAAAGCCAAAAATTTCTTAACACAGAAACTACTACAGTAACAAATGGGAGTGTATCTGAATTAGTGTGAGCTACTTAAGATTGTCTTTATGTGTATTTTTTTCTAAATGATGAAAGACTAAGCCTAAATCATCTTGTTGCTCCTGAGGAACCACACAACAAGATTTCATATCAGACTCCACAGCCAGAATGGATAACAATAACATTTAATAATGGTTACTGTTGCTGTAATAAACAGGCAGATTTCAATATTTCCTATCTTACTTTTCTTTTGAGAACCTCTGTGGTTGGTAGTATTCTCACACACACCTTTTGTACTTCTCTCTCTCCAGAAAACTGTTCTTTTAAACACAATGTATTTTATATGACTGCATTAGCTTAGAAATGAGGCTGCACTATATTAAATTCAGATTTTAGACTTTCCAGGGAATACAGAGATTCAGGCCTTTTACTGTCATTAGTCAGAGGCAATTTGTACAATTGTTCTGTTGAGCAGAGATTCTGAGCTAGATGTACACCTATATTTCAATAATAGCTTTAGCATATGAAATATATTCCAGGGAATTCTTTCCCTGTCCCTTTGGCTTTGCCCACTATTAGTTTTTTTCTGTTGTATAAGTGCACAAGAAACTTATAAACCTCCTTATTTAGCCCTAGAAATAAACATTCTACTTTGGCACTCGAGTTACTCCAAGGATCTCCAAGCCATCTTGGGGTAATTGCATTGTAAAAGATCTCTAAGCAGGATGCCAGGCTTGTCATTTGCAACAGGAATGTCAGAAGTCTACCCTTCTCTTTCCAAAACTAGGATCTAGAATGACAACTAGTATATTTTAAAGCAGGTTAAGGAAGGTGCTCAGTCATTTTACCAAGGAAAACCCTACACTCTGCCTTGATAACTCCATCACAATACTTAGGCAAGTGGCTTTTCATATTCCTTTGTCTGGGGACTAAAATAACAGGTACTACCCAAGTAATTTTTTGTGTCACAGAATATGTTATTTTTAAGTCTTTCCTAGTACATCTGAAGCTTATGACTTTTGCTAGTCCTTAAACAGATGCACTGTTTGTGCTGCCTTTTATATTGAAGGGACAGCACTTAATTTTCACTTGGTCTGTCTTCCCATTTTCATGCTGTATATTTGTACACAATTGGGACCCCCATCTGTCCCAGAAAGGATTCCAGAATTTTGATAAATATTTTAGGAGACCATAATAATTTGCTGTTACAGCTCTTTCCCGGAAATGTTTGAGTTCACAATGTTATATTCAAATGAAAGACAGGAAAGAAGAGAAAAAAATTGTTTTATTTGAGCTGTGCAGATTCACGGAAATAAAGTTTCTGTTGGTTTAAGTGTTGTTGACAGACCACTAATCTCACTACATCTGCCATAGGCAGTTCATCATTTGTATTTGAGTCTGTTTTCTTATTTTGGAAATTTCTAATTTCTGAAGACAAGCAAATTTTGTCACTATTCAGTCTTTGCAGGAAGAATATATGCAAAGAACTTCCTCTGTAAAGAAAAAGAGTCCAGTTGTGACTTCTGATCAAAGCAAATTGATCTGTGAGTTAACTGTGTCAGTTATTTCAAGCAGATTCCTCAAATCACCTCCTGACCAAAATGCTAGAATTTAAGAACAAAAGAAATTTCATGTAAAATAAATACTGCATCGCTTTCTGGGAGCCATTGCACTCCCTTGTGGGAATTTGAACTACGTGACTTTTGACTATTGACAGTTTGCTGTCATTTAATTACATTTTTAGAGATTAATCTCCTCATAAGTTTTTGCTGCACCTGAGTAAAGCAAAAGAGTCATTACAAGTTAGGTGACTGGAAGATGATTTTAAAGAGCAAAAATGAGCAGTGACAAACAAGTGACTGAAGTGGAACAGAGAGAATGAGTCCCTTGCCTGGCCTCAGTACTCCCACAGACTTTAGTATAGAATCTGTTGTAGTTCCCTATACCATAAAAAATGAACAGTAAGCATAAAGACCATTGAGCTCTAAACTTTCCCAATGGGCTACAATTATAGAAATATATGGAATTTGCACAAAACCTCCAGAATGGGAATTGCACAATTACCCAGAACGGGAATTGTCTCAATGAGAGAGGGCTCTGAAGCGCACAGACTGGGCCATAAATTCAGGGAAAATATAGGAAANAAAAAAAAAAAAGCAGCTAAGTATTGTCTGTCTAAATTGAAAAGTGATTTGATGAGCTGTCTAAAAATGAATAGTGCCAAAAGACTTTGGGGAAGACAGACACATTTCATACATTATAACCATGTGGCACTGTTGCAGACAGGAGATGGAATCAGCAAAACCTAGGGCTCTTCTGATTTGGTATTGCTTAATAGTCCTCTTTCCAGCTGGAGATTGGACCCGATGACCTCCAAGGATCTCATTCAACCAGATATTCAACTGTTACATTAATTAAGCACAAAGACTGGCTGAGTATGTGTTTGTTCCTAAGTAGATCTATTAACTTATTGCTAAGATGTGTGAAGTACAACAGTATATTTTCTGCCTTTCTCCATTGCACACTTTAGAATGAAAAGAAAAACTTTAGTAGCAGTCACAGTAGCTTTAAGGAAAAGCACAACCCCAGATTTTGCATAACCTTCCTTTAAAACCTGCTAAGGAGGATGCTGCTGTTTCTAACTCCCTCTAAAGTATTTTCTGGTCACCTTATTTGACGATGGGGGAAATAGAAGACAAAAGAAGACTTATTAACCACTTCAGACAGAAGAAATCCTGGGCTTAACAGGCATAATAGAGAAGTCAGTGACTGAGTAATCACCAAGACAACTACAAATTAGTTTTCAAAGCAGTAAAGAGGATTGCACTGAAGTGCCCTGTATTATATTGGAGCCTATCCTTCAACAGACCATCTTAGCACCACCTTTTCCATGTCCACCTCTCTGTTTATGTACTATACATTTGTATACTGGGACTAGTACAATCACCTGGGTTTAAACATGTCCAAGTGTTTTTGCATAATGTCCAGTTACTCTTTTCTAAAACTTTTATAATCAGCTTAGGTCTGCTAAATGATACTGATTAGACAACCTTAATGTCTGCTGTTATCTTAATTCTCTGTAGAGCAGATAACTGCCTGAGGGATGATAAAATAATGTGTCTCTACCTATTTATGCCAATTTGGCTTGCAGCCTAAAACTTCCTTAGCTAACAATTTAGAGTCAGATTTTCGAAATTAAACCAACAGATTTGTAAGCACCTATGCTTATGCTTATCTCCAATTTTTTAAAAAATTGACTGAACAGGACAGGTTCACAAGATCTTCAGAAGTCAAAATGAGCTTACAGTGAAAAACTTGATTAGAGCTGCTTGATATTAGCTTCCGTTTAAGCATTCAAAAATCTCTTCCTCAACAGCCTAATTTCAACTGCCAGTTGTTATTTACACTTGTGCCTGTTCTCTGCTGAGTGCTAGAGCAAAAGTTCTATGCTGAGATTGAATAAATTAGAAGTGACAATCAGTTTTCAGGCAGGGCAGTATGACTTGTGCAGACTAAATTCACATGCCTGAAGGGAGATTTGCAGTAGTTCCATCACAGTTTTCTTTCATCAAGAAAATGAGTAAAGCACTTGGAAAAGGCTTGCAAAGAGAATGGCAAAAAGGCTGTGCACAGATGTGGCTGTTCCTTGGCACTGTCAGCACTCCTGGTTCTGTAGCCTGTGCCAGACTTGGGAAGGGCAGGCAACTCTGCACCAGAGTGCTGGCTCACAAAAAGTTTTCTACTATTAGGAGCTTATTTACACCATTCTGCCAAGCAGAAAAAAATAATCCATGCTCAGTTTAGCATCCTCTGGTGACATTATAAATTACCAGCTAAACTCTTCCACCATATCTAATACTACACAATCAAAGTAGCAATGGTATCTCAAATGCACAGTGAGTAAAAGTCAGACAGTAGCTGTCTGAGTTCCCTCTGCTCTTCATAAAATGCACTGAAAAGCAAATAAGCAGTAAAGGTCTGATATTTTTCCTCTGCTGGTGAATACACAGCTGCCAATATACCTATGCTAGCCTTCCTGCTTTTGTTTTTTACTGCTATTCTTTTCTAGGGCATCCTTGAGAGGTTCAGAGCTGGAGTCAAAAACAAGTCACTTGATGATTGTTGAATAAGTTATATCTAAATTAACACATGCTCTAGATAAAATTAAACAGCCTGTGGCAAGATTTTTGTGTGCATAGGTACATCAATAAATTGTGTTTTCAGATTAGTCATCAAGCGAGAAAGATGAATGAACACAACCATCTTCATGCTCATAACACAATAAGTAACTTATTTAGGACAAGAAGATGTGTATGATAACGATATATATTGTGTGACTAAAACCAAAATAAAATTCTTGTTAAAGTATTTATGTAGATGTAGCTGAAACTTTCTGCTTAGAGATAAATCAGAGGCCTTTGGCATTTCACAGGCATATAATTCCAATATTCTTCTGCTGCAAATTTAGTGCTTACAAGATGCTAATGGCAGTTCAGTTTTCAGGACAGTCTCTGCAGACTATTTTTGCTCAGCAGGTAGTAGGGATTAGCATTCATATTTCAAATATTCTTCTATCTCATTACCAGCTTCTTATTTCTTTGAGACTTATACCCCTATAAAATCTGGCTTGCACTATGGGAAATGTAATTTCAAAAAATAAAATTCTGTATGATGAACATTTTTCATATTCTTTCTAACTTTTTTCCTTTTTAGGCTTTTTTTCTAGAGAGACTGGATGAAAGAATGACATGGCATGCTTGATCAAAAAATTAAAATAAAGAGAAAAAAAGATTATTTTCTAAAACTCAAGCACTTTAAAAGAGTTTTAAAATATCAGGGTACTTCTCTCAAATATGATGCTCCATGTTAAGCTGTAGTATTATTTGTTCTTTTGCCTTCCTTTGTTTAAACTGAGATCTTTAAATAATACATGTACTGGGAAGTACGCTTGCTTGGGTAAGTTAATTTGTAAGAGTTGTAATCAGTACAAATTCAGTAAGTGCTTTTTGTAATATGGCTGAATGCAATGAAGTGATTTGGTATTCATACAGATGTCACATGTAATTTCTGAGCGGTTACACTGTAATTTTGTAGCACTTAATAGAAATTATGGTGGTGGCAATTTTGTCACTGTAGGTAAGGGGCTCTTAGGGATTCTCTCATAAATTTCCAACTCCTTCTTTTCAGGTGTTTATGATATAGTGTAAAGTTAAAACCATCAGCCTAATAAAATCAGGTTATAGTTGATCAAACCCTTGAGGAAGAGATGGACCAAAACAGCAAAATTTTAAACCCCTAGTTCAAGTAAAAATGCTGACACTTTTGGTTCAATCTGTGATAGATGCAGAAATTCAGATCTATATTACTTGTTTTTGGAACATTTCTGCTTCATCTTATGCCCCCCCTCTCCCTCCCCCTGCACTCAGCACACAGTATTCCAGTACAATGGAACACTAGACAAAGCCTGCTACCAGAGCTGGTCACACTTTGGGTTTCTAGTCCTTCACCATCTCTATTGAAAACCTTATGCTTTTTGGTCATTATAATAATCCTCACTTCTTTTGCAAAAAGGAAATAACATGTTTGTACACTGACATTTTTCTTTTCCTTGAACTAAAGTTATTGAGGGAAAGAAAGCCCTTTTTCAGACTTTAAAAAAATAAAATAAAATAAAATAAAATCAGCTGTATAGGAAAAAAAGGTGATACAATATTTATATTTGGCATTTCTAACCTTTAGCTTTTGGAACTGGCGTTGCAGGTGAGGTAGAAAAGAAACAGGAGGGAGAGGAGAATTTCACCACTTTCACCACGTTTTGTTTCACTTGTTTCCATGCCTCTGGGCTGTTTGCAGTGCTTTCAGATCTTATGTGAAGGCTAAGCTCTGCAGTACATATAAGCTCTTAACACATGGTCTGCTCCTTGTGCCCTGTGCAAGCAAGGTTCTGCAGAATAAAAAAGATAGTTTTATAGTTTGTGACACACCAGAAGATCTTTTATACCCATGGCAAAGCAGAGGAAATGCGAGATGTTCTACACTGCTCATGGCATGCATTTATATTCTCAGTTAGAGAACCAAGTAAATAATTTAGTTCTGCCATCTCTTTTGAGATTAGTAACCAATAAGCACTGAACAGATGAGGCTAGAAAGAAATTTCTAATGCACTTTTCCTACTCAAACAATCATTAAATACCAACTTTTGATTTATTATCAGCTTAACTGAAAGCTTTGCTAAAGCTGTGAAGGCTTTTCCACTCTATTGCCACTCAATAGAAAAATAAATGTAGGAATTTGCTGGAAGTCATACATATATGCACATATAAGTTTCTCTAGTACATAATAAAAGATTTAAGGGCCTCCTGAAGGGCTGTTCTGGTTTAAAGTGGATTGCATGCAATCTATAATTTCAGAAAGAAGCACGAGTTTTATAATTCTTATTCTGTTTTGACAGCACTGGTTTGTTGCACTGTATCAACCTGAGATTTTAAAAGTGTCCAAGCTAAATATTAAGAGTACATTCAGTTTGAAGCTTAATGTGACTCAGAATCAAACTTCTTTTCTTATCATATTCAAGTCTTATTAAATATAGAGAGTAATTTCCAGACCTAGGATATTAATCAAATAGCACTCTGCTTATGAGCTATCAGTACCTGGCCCTGGATGGAAATAAGCTACTCAGTTGTGTGTCATTTTTCCTGAACAGATTCATAGAGAGTCATGAGATATTCCACTAGGAAAGATTTTGTCAGGCTGTGACTGGGGACTTTCACCCAGGTGAGCAACATACATATTTTTAATTAATATTTACCACTACATAATAAGACAACAATAGACTAATCTTTAGTAATGTTTTAATTCGAGTATATCTTATTGCTATTCAGCATAATTGGTAGATAAGATGTAAGAAACCGTCTGCAAGAAGAAATGATGTACTGTGCTCTGTGCTAATCTCCATTTATGCCACTCAGACTTAAATTCTTTGCTCTATAATAATCTGCATTATATTTTACATTATTTCCAGAGTCAAGTTAAATTCTATCAAGGATTCTAATTTTACAGCATGTTTTGAAGAGAAAAACTATACATATAAATATATTCCTCTTGCTCAAAGGCCTGTTACAGTGAACCACCTCTTCATGGCAAAGAATTCAAAAATTCCTCAGGAGAAGGTAAAGAAATTTCTTCTTTCTTCTTCTTGTGTCCTCTCACATCTCCTTCCAGAATAAATCCCATGGAAAAAGTCTACAAGGATTGGGAATTGAAACCTGATTTCAGTGACACAATGGGATTCATCTTCAGAAAATGGTACACATCAATCTTCCACAGGAGATTTAATGAGACAAGTAATTGAGTGGGGTCTTATTCAGGTTACAACATAAAGGATGGCCCAGAAGATTAGCAAACTGATAGTGTGTTGGCTGATCTATATAGGGACATATTGGCCCAAGCTCAGACAGAAATAAACCCAGCATCACCGGGGCTTTTCTGGTGGAGAAATGGCAGCAAAGAACAATGGCAAGAAGCATTTCTCACTTGATATCATTCATGCTGCTTCTAATCCTCTGCTGCTTCCTCTCCATTTTTCTAGTGGTAGGGAACTTTAAGAATGTTTTATCCACCTGCACTGACCCATACCCTGCAGGACTGTGAATTCCACCCGTGTGTGATCACTGCAGCCCAGGCTGCCTACAATCTTGATATCACCAACTACTTCACTTGCATTGCTCATCAGGTCCACGGTTGCAACCCCTCTGGTAGGGCTGTCTATTACCTGGCTGAAGAAGATACCCACAGTGAATTCCAGGAATTTTCTAGGTTGCCTACAGCCTTCTGTGCTGCTTTTCCATCAGATTTCAGAGGGGTTGAAGTCCCCCAGCAGGATGAGAGCCTGTGATTGTGAGGTTTCTTGTAGCTGGAATAGGAAGGTTTCTTCAATAGCCTCACCTGGAACCCATGAAGCTCAGAAATTAATTAAAAAACAAGCAAACAAACAAACAAACAAACAAACAAAACTTTTTAGAACCTCTGGTTATAAGAAATTATGAACTGGATACTTATTTCACAGTTAAAACTAAATACTTTGTGAGACTGTATTCAATTGAACAAACAGCATTTTATAATATCTTGCTTATATTTCCATAATATTTTCATGTATATAACTCAAATATAATGATATGATTAACTTAAAATAAGAATCCTTTTCAGTATAGAGCCAAAACTGACACTTAGTTTTATGGGGGTTTTCAGAACAAATCACAAGATTTAAATAATAGGTGAACATAGCTTATTTAGAAAAATCAGGAAAACAAAAATAATTATATCAAGAAAAAGTGTGCTAAAATTTACAGAAAGCTGTGTGTAAAACTTACAGAAAGCCTGAATGTCTCTGTGGGTTCATTTTCTGAGTGCATCATAATATTTGATGTTATAGGAAAATGTTAAATTTAGAAATATGCTGGCTCAGTGAATTAATGAGATAATATATTATCAGTATGAAGAAACTTGGACCACAAAGAGGTTGAATAGCAGACAAGAGAGAGTGGCAAATCAAAACAGGATCAGAGCCTAAACAAGACAAATCAGACAGCCCATTAGAATCTAAAAGTTTCTTTGAGAACTAGTTCCTCACAGTCAAAATTAATTAAATTAAATTTATCCAGAAAACACTTTGTTTTCACAGGCAGAAGCTGTAGTTGGCTTATCCTGTTCAAGATTAGCAACCAAAAATATAATCCTTTGGCACAGTTTCTTTATAGTTTCATTCATTAGCTGTTGAAGGTAATTGGTCAATTAGTAGTGCCAGATGGGATTACAGTGGGGAATAGGAAGACAATTCTTCTTTCATTTTTTTTCTGCAAAGACATGTTATGTGTGTTAAAATCATTATCCCCATTAAAACACACAGATGTCTTTCTATAGACTTATCTCCTTGGCAGTGTCTATCAGAAGTTATATGTAGTTTGGAACAGTGATCCAGATTGTTGTCTTCTACCTTTTCTTGTTACTTGTCACCATCATTTTGTTGAAACATTGAATGAAATTTATTTGCTAGGTCCTGTTAACTTTTCCCTACTGGAGCATTTATATCTTCTTTGGATTATTCATATTAAATAAAATGTGGTGTTTAAAAAAAATAGTATTTTGGTAAAAAAGACACCACATCTAGATGATGGAAGAACAATTTTGAAATTTTCACACATGCAGAAACAAATGGAGGGCCTTTTCTAGACTGAGCTATCAGATAATATGAGGGGGGGAAAAAACCTATTTTCAGAAAGTAATGTAAAATGTTTCAAATGAGCTATTGCTGGCTTTTTGTGAATCAGCTGCCATCACAATACAAACCACATTGTGATAGAGCAGTAAGTGACCTGCAGCTATTTACTGTGAAGCATTAGGTCTTCCACTAGCTTCTAAATGTTTTTAGCATTTGAGAGGCATCCTTTTATGTTCAGATCAAGCAGGGCTGTCAGTGAGGCTTTGGAGATGTCCTGATATACCGGAGATGCCCACCATGTTCTGGGAGTAGAAGCCATACACCCACCTGGAAAGAGGTCTCAGGTCACCCCAAGGCACCTCAGCACAAGAAATGCTTCTTTAGACAACTAAAAGTATCTTCAGTCTTTGGGCAATAATGTATGAATCACCCTTGAGCTGCTACTGGATGCTCACTGATACAGTAATTAATTTTTTATGGTCATTTGAATTCCTGGCTGTTCCTGCTATGTAAAAATTACAATTTCTTTTGTGGCAATTCACTGAAAGTCACTGCCTGACAAGTAATTCACATATTTCTTTATGTAGGCATGCAAGCTGTCTGCGGAAACAGGCTTTGAATTTCTCCATCTAATCCAAATAATTTTAATAATTACCTCTCACTCAACTTTTTGTATTTAATTTATATTTTAGCTTCAACTTCATGTCACTCAAGTGTTTCCTTCAAAGACAAAATATCTTGCTAGCAAGAGACTATTTTTTCCTCTTCCTCAAGCTGTAATGTTCTTTAGGTATTTCCATAATCTGATATTCTGCAGCTAATGTTAATTTACATATCTGCAGAGATCGTGGTAAGGAATTCAACAGAGCTTGCAGCTAAGCCATCCATTTCCTTCAATCGAGATGGAAAGGAAATTGCTTGTGGGATAAGGTCTATTGCCGATCATCAGAACTATGCCAAATACATGCTGAAAGTAAATGGTAACCTAATTTTGATGTATTCCCTCATTTGTGATATCCAATTCCCTGCTCAAAGCTGCCTGGAAAGGTTAGAGGCCACCTGTCAAGTGAAGAGGCTGATAATTGCTGCTGTATTACACTAAAGGAGCCACTGGGGCTGAGCTCTGTATGTGCATGGCAAGACATGTGCCTCCCTGGTGTAGCTCAACTGGAATGTTCATTGGTAGAGGGGAATTTTTCATCTGCCATCCATGATGATAATCACAGATGGGGAAATTTGTGTTACTAATAAAGAAATTATAAGAGGAATATATGCCATTTATTAAAAGTGTCAGTTTAAAAGGCAGCAGATATTACAGTAATACATCATTTCTTGACCCCAAAGTCTATTACTGTGCATACTAAGAAAAGACATTTCTATTCCTTCAGGCTTTCATAGCACTGTGTCATTGATTTAACATTAAATGTGATTAGTTAGCATTTTGCTTCTTTCATATGGCCTGCTGCCAAAAATATTTAATTTTTGTGCTTAAAGTGAAACAAATCAAACTCCCACTACACATTCTGAAAGACCAGCTATATATAAGACAACCTGTATATAAGAATCCCTTCATTCTTATTTTTTAAAGCTAGATCATTCTAGCTTTAAATTAATGTGGTTTTTGTAAGACAAAAATTACATCCTCTCACTTCTCAAAAAGGGGCAGTATCATGGGGTCTAGAGAGATAGCCCCCCAGAGTTCAGTCAGGAAAAGGCTTCTGCAAGCACTGCTGCTCCCAGCCTTGGCTTCCCCAGCTCAGGCCAGAGGAGGGGTAGCACAAGAACTCTGCATGTCCTTCACAGCAAAAGCACCCATTAACTTCAGCCTCTTTGGCACAGGATCATTCAACTTCATGAATTTTACATGAAGTTGGGAGGATTTTGCAACATTGGGAAGGATTCTTATGACTTAGCCCCAAAAACGACATCATGCCTACAGTAATAATAGGCAACATGATCAATTTTTAACTGGCAGAGCAAGTTATTTATTCCAAGGTGATTTATGCCCCTGTGTATGTATCAGGATAGATAACCTCCACCTTACCTGCTGGACAGACTTTGAACCAGCTCATAGCTGGCCACAGTGATGCAGTGGCTATTTGGCTTATTTGTGAAAGTCTGTTCTGTGGAAAACAAAGCCACACCTCCTTATCCCTGAGAAACCTTATTAATGGATAGACCCATTCCCTCACTTGTTTTATAAACATCCTGAGAACAAATGAGACTATGGATCTTCAAATTAGTGCTGAAGAAAGCAGAACTGAAATTTAAAAAAAAAAAATCACTGATAGATTTTGCTATCACTAAACTATTATTTTGAGCAAACCCTCCATCAACCAGAGCTTTTATTCTAAGGTGATAGGATTTGATGTGAATCCACCTAGCCCATATAACTAATTTTCAGGATAAGATAAAAATTCTCTGGGATGGAGATTGGGCTCTTATGTATAACATTCTTTGACTTTGGGTGAGCTTTCTATACCAAGGGTGAGAGGAAACAAAAAGGAACAAGAAAAAAATGTATTTGTGCACTTGTGCACGTGTTGACACATGTATTAGAGGGGTTTACTGATCTTTTTAACTTTAAAGGTACCTCTATGTCTTGCTACATGCTATGCACCAGATTTCTCTCCTTAATTCGGTGGTTTTGGTGCTTAAAATAGTCTTGGATACTGCAAAATAGTTATAAAAAATCTCCAAGCCAGATTTAATTTCAAATGAACCTTGGCCTTCCTGGTATTTTTTACATACACTGACAACTTCCCTGTCTTCCTCCCAAGTGTTCTGTCCCTGTTTTCACCTCATTTGTCAGGAGTTCCTTATTCAGCTGTGCAGGCTTCCTGTCCCTTTGGGGGAACTTGCTTGCCCATGGGGATGAACCAACCTGAACTTCTATATAACAGTTTTTTCTAGTTTTCCAAAACATGAAAGTGGGCTAAGACTAGCAGAAACTAAGAAAGCAGCCAAAAATATATTATGTATTTCATTAGCAGTTATAAAATGTTCATTGATATTATTGCTGCATTTCTTTTCATACCCTGATAAATCAGTTTGGGGTTTTTTTCTTTTTTTTCTCACAGACACATATATAAATATGAAGCTAACCAGAGAATATGGTATTTTGTTTAAAAGGTTTTCTGCACAGTGTGCAGTGGAACGTGCTGACATGAGTGTTGCTCTGACATTCACACTGTGCAGAAACATGACAAGCTATTACACCCTTCACAGTCGCAACCTAGTTTGTCTTTAAAATGGTGATGATAATCCTTCTTTCCCATTCCGAGCCTTTCTGATTTAGGCAATAAGATCTTTTTGGATATAGGCTACCCATTAATTTGTGTGTGTTCAGCACTGCCATCTCTACTGAGACCTACAGAGATTGCCACATTTCTAATCAACAATAGTAATGAGACAATATATACTAAGCTTGTGCCAACAAATATACACCTTCATTCTTATTCCTTACAAGTAATTCAGATTGTTATGTGTTCATCATGTCAATAGAACATCCAAAATGTTATTCATGCCAAAATTATATAGATAAAACCTTTACATCAGTCTTCCCAAGGTCATTGATTTCATGGAGATTTATGGAAAAGCTGTTGTCTTTCTTTTTTAATTTGTCATGACAGTTAATGACCTAAATCCTGTATTGTATGAAACATTTTCCTGGGAAGTGGGCAGTAAAGAACCAGGCAGGTGGCATTTTACAGACTTATAGGATTCAGCAGCTGAGCCTACAGTCAAATGAGAGATGAGAGCAGCAAAAAAGCTGCTCTTCTTTGGCAGTATTATAAATGGATAGAGTTACTCTCTACATGTAAAATTTCTTTAAATCCAGGGAGAAAATCAGATTAGAGGCTAGCATAATTCTTTCTGGATGAAATCACATTCTGTCCATAGAAATTCTATGTGATGGATTTTTATTGCTAAATGTTGCCATACAGAGACAGCACTGATACCATTTTAGGGGAGGCATTTGAAGGCTAAAGCATTAGAAGATGGTGTTGGACTGATACAGCCCACCCAAGATCAGCCTGTCCTTTTCAAAACGCTTCTTAAGTACAAGATGAAAGGGCAGGGAAAAAGACAACAAAGCTTCAAGAACAATTCCACTTAATAGGAAGTCTTAAAGGATTGTTTTGTTTCTTTGTTTCTTTATTTATCCCATGGGAGAAAGTGAAAAAGCCAGGCTGAATTGTCAGGACACTAAGTTGAAAAACTTAGACGGACTTTGGAAAAGCAAAGCGTGGACAAGTTTTGCCCTCTGTTAACAGGATTTTCTTTTTAACATTACTCATTATTCTCTTTTTTGGGAAGAAAATGGTCTCAAATTTCGCTAAGTTAATATTCTGAGACATATAAACTGCACAGATAGCAAATTTCTAATTAAATTTGCAATAATTTTTAAATATATTAAAAATCCTAGCTTCATCTAATCCAAAAATCTTCAGCTCATGCAAATATTGCATATGATGTCAGTAGCTTTCTTTCATTGTATCTTTAAACAAGATGCTAAAATTATTTAGAGCAGGGTTTGTCTTGCTATTTCTGTCTTATATAATACAAAGTGCTACAGATTTATTATAACATCAATAGGCCTTAAGAGTATGAATGTCCAAGCTTTATATACGTATGGATCTCTTCTCTCCTCATTTGGTTTATATTTCTAGCTAAAAAATGCTTTGGAAAAAATGGCTGGAGATAAGAACAGACAATAAGGAATAAACTTCTTGTGCCAATCTTGCATTTTTATCTTATTTTCCCCCAGAGAACAGTAAGGATGATTCACCAAGGACAAGTCAGTATAATCAGAGAAAGCACCAGCTGTAAATAACTATACATAAACGCACACACACACACACACACACACACACACATATCTGCCTTTATTTGTGAGTTCCTCTCCTCCAAATTTGCAGAGTTAAGGAAAACACTCAGAAATGTTTCAGAATAGCACTCGCATGTTTTCCATTGCTAGAGCTGTGAAAATATGTTGACAAAAATATTTTAGGAAAAGAAGAACATTCTTCTGAAAACACATCTCCTGTGGAAATTTCTATATGGATTGTAAATAAGTGTTTTCTAATGAAAAATGCAGACTTACATTTCACTAAAAGGTTTTTGAAATAGGGGAGTTTGAATTTTATGCAATAAATTTTAAGCATTTCAAATAGAAAAAGCTTTATTCAAATGTTAGCATGGTATCTCTGGTGCTTTTATACAAGATTTTGGCTTCAAATTGGTCATGTACTTTATCATAGATGTTTGTCCTAAAAGGAGCTGTGTGATTGAAGTTAAATAAACAGTAGCTATTTTATCAAAGATGTTCAGTGATGACCTATGCCCTACTTTCTTGTGTAAAAAATGTCTGCTCATTTTTATATAACAAAGTGAAACAATTGAAAAAGATCTTTCAGTCACATATATGAGTTTGCACCTGAAGCAGAAATCACTACAGACCTGATTTTGCAGCTCATATTCACAAGAGTGATTGCATGAGTGTAAATAAAGACTACAGGATTAATAAACATCTGAGGAGGAAGAATCTTTCTGATGAGCTGTGCTGTAGCCACTCAGTAAGTAAATATCTGCTGGCTATGGTGGTGCTTTCCATTGCCTTCCTTTGCATCACACAAAACCCTAATTCCCACTGTACTTATATTTAAATTTCAGTCATCATTTGCTAGTTTTATGGCTAAATTTTCATCTGTCCTCTTCTTTCATCAGTTAAAATCAGCAAGGAAAATGATCTCTCAAGATATCTTAAAATACAGCCCTTTTAAGCAGCCATCTTGTTATATTTTTGATGTTTGAATGAAGGATGATTTTGCTTATTAGTGCATGCAGGCAGCTAAAATGGAAAAAAGAAGGATAAGATGGATGCACCATGGCCAGCTGCATAAGGTAGAATTAAGCACCTGCTTGTTTCTGCTTAGCAAAAGCCACCATGGAACCTGGGGAGTGCAAAGGGCTTTTCCTTGGGAAAAACACATGGGGTAAGTGCCAAAGATTACAAGAATAATTCCTAAGAATTGTATCTTTCCTTCCAAGGAGATGGCATGTAGACTTCTGAGACTGCTTCCTTGATTTCTCTCCCTCATCACAAATTTTAAAGTAAGACAAAAAAGAAAGGAAACGCAAGAGAATGAGAGACTCACTTCTGCACTGTTTTGTTGAGTTTCTCCTTCTATAAACTAATAGCGACAAGGCTGACTCAACATGTATCACTGACATGTAAAAAAGCCCACTACAAACACTTATGATGCTTTGCTACTGAAAGACTCATTTAAACCTTAAAATGTACATGAATATGGAAAGGCATGTTTCATGTAGAAGTAAATCTATAAATATATATGTGCTGAATACATAAATGAGATCCTCTTCTAGGGGAAAATAAAAAGTCAGCTTTGACTTGGCAGGAACTTCCTGTAACTACAAGGTTGTAATTAAGATTTTATGGTATTTGATCTATAGCAGTTTTCTCTATTAAAGGAAAAGTCAGCAGTTGTAGCACTGAGTGAAGGCCACCCTACCTGAGCTGTGTACTTTCCCACTCTCCTTTTAAAGCCTTAAGGTTGCTCATGGCATGGATGATTTGTTGATTTCAACTTCTCTTAATTTATTCAATATCTGTGCCTCACTAGCTCTGAAGTCAACCGTGATTGTGGATGCAACAACCAGTTTCAGCTGGCACATCTCCCAACATTCCTGCCTGTAAAGTATTCATTTAATGCCTCAGCTCTTTCACCACCCTCTGTGAGTTCAGCTCCCACTTGATCTTGCAGTACTGCAACTTCTTTGGCTCCTCTCTCACTCTCACAAGAGCACCAAAAGCCTTTTCAACCTTTTCCTTTTCTGCCCATCTATTAAAATTACTTTCTTGCTGGAGCAGCTGTACATTTTCAAAGTTTATGTCGATGAAAATGACGGCCTTTTCCTGAATTTGTTGTGGGAATCATGGATCAGTACATCATGTGGAGTTGGGAAAAAACACTTCAAATCAACACCAGTTTTTCAGTGGCTTAAGTGACTTAAGAATTTTATAGTAGCTTAAAAGGTATTACAAAAGACGAAGTTGCTGTCAAACTCTTCCAAAACTTCAATAAAAATATCTCTAGGCTGTTCATCTGAAAACACAATAATCTATGCCATATTTTAAAATTCCTTTTCTGAGTAGTACTAAATAAGTGGGAAAACACAAGACTGCATGAGTGTGAAGCTGATATGAGCAACTGGCAGAGGTTCGCTCACTGTTCTCAAAGGCTGTTGCTATAACAGATATTATTTACCAGCCCCCAGTACTACACCAAAAAACAACCCTTCCCAGAAGAATCACTGATCTTTTTATACTTTTCTTCTATAATTCAGCAGATTTGTGGGTTTGGGTAGGAGATAAAAATTTGCCTCTCTCCAACTGAAACAGAGATTTTATGCAGAATATTAGGATAAAGAACAATGTGGTACAGAAGATTTTTGTTCAGAATGAACGCGTCACAGGGATGTAGAAGGTAGAATTTCTGTTGCAATAGGACAAGGGATTAATATCCATGAGGAGAATTATTACTACCCATGCAACTCTGGACATAAAACAGTGACTGCCTCAAGGGAGTGTGACTTGCACATTGCTTTAGACTCAATGTAGCCAAGATTTCTAGACTTTTGACATTACAGTAGTCACATTTAGGAACAGATTAAAACATCTGCTGTTATTGCTGGTGCCTCTCTTGGTTACATCTAGTTCACTAAAAATTAGCCGAGTGTTTAATGAATTTATGCTTCATGTAGGTTTTGTCCACCAGGTGTCACTCACAACATCTGAGGATGTTAAAAATACACTTGTCTTTTTTGTAACTTCATGTTTATTTCTTCTCTCCTCTTGGAGAGAAAAAACTAGAGATGTACTGACACCTATTTAATTCCCTGTGTGCATAAGAATGGTCATAAATAATAGAAAAGCAAAAGGAATAAATAATATTTATAAACTATATGAAGAATCCCAGAATGCCAAAGATTGGTAGAGGCACCACATTCCTAAAATACTTAGCTAGGTACATCTGCAGAACCAGAAAGTGGAGAAACATATAAATTTATAAGAGATATGACAAGTAAGTGAGAGGTCAGTAGCACAGCCACTTCTTGAGATATTAACCTGACATGACTAAATTGACACTCACTATTCAGATTAAAGGCTTAATGGAAATAGCAAATGGCACAACTTTAATCTTGCCTTGAGACAAGGATAGTAATGAAAACAGAAACTGCCTGAGACTTAACCCATTCTTCGAGTTGTCTTAAAACTGTAATCTCAAAATCCTCTTTAGATGATGGAATTTGTAAGGCTGGATATAGTAATTTCTAATGGAATTTTACAAGCCATTAGGAATGCATATACCTCAAGAGAATGCCACATGTCACAGCTTTTTTTCGAGGCTGAAAAGTACTTGGGATTATTGTTATTTTGGCCATCTTTCACATTTTATCTCCTTGTCCTAAAATGTAATCTGTTCTTGATCTTTGATATGTGGGCTTTTTATTCCACTTGGTATCAAAATGTCACATTATAGAAAATAATGATCTGTCCAGGTCTGTTCTGTTCCACTTCTCTGAGCACTCAGAGCTTGATTAACATGCTACAAAAGCAATGAGACTTTCCCCAATGACTCTGATGGGAGCTGAGCTGGGCCCTAACTCATTACAGAGCCACAACACCGAATTCACTGGGAAAAAGGTAAATGTTCCTAATTCTTTCCCACCCTGAAGCTCTAGATCCAGGAAGATGAGAGTAAAATAATGCCAACATACTGAAAATCTCTTAAGACTTTTTTTTTTTTTTTCTGAGATTTGTGGCTTGTCCTTTACCCTGAAGACAACAACAAACAATGTCACATAGTCTCCCATCCAGCAAGTTTAAAGATGTAGATATCTTGCTTCCTGTTCTTAAAGAGTTTACTTCTTCTTTAGTTTAAGCAAATTCATGCTGGAGCTACATTTTACTCTCACATACCACTCTGTCTTAGCTTTGGGGTTCTTTCACCCTTTAGTATTTCCCAGGGCTAAGCACCTGCATGCAAGAAAGCTGAAGTAATTAGCTTCAAAGTATATTTTCATGGTGTCTGCACAAATCTGGCATTTGCCACACTGATCTGTTTTTCTTTCTGAAATCCTTATTCAAATTTTCATCAGAGAAAAACTTTGTCAAGCTTGACTTTTGGATAAAGAAATGATGGGCAAAGAAAAGCTTTGAAATAATAATAAAAAAATTACTGATAGCATTTTAAAAATAACATTACAGCTTCAAGCGCAGAACACCAGCTGTTGGTTGGAAACAAGTAAAAAGTTTCAGTAACTCTGAAAAGGAAAAAAAGAAATTCTTTCATAATGAAGATATTAAAGGGTAATTAAATTTTATTTTAGATGTACATGTCTCTTAAGGTGAATTGGCAGTGGGAGCAGTGAAATTCCTGAATTAACAGCTTTAATGAAGAATAAGAATGAGTTCATTCATTTAGATCTGAAAAACTAAAAAGGATTTGTAATGGGACAGACCCATTTCAGATTTTAGTTTCTGAACCAGTGGAGTCTTCATGGCATTGTATCAGCAGCAGCCTGTCAAGGAGCAGAATAGAAGGCTGATTGTACACATCATGCACAAGAACACTGACACAAAAGCTCATGCTAAGGTTTAAATTCATATAAATGCTTTCTGGTTATATATGTGCTTGAATTTCAAGAGCATGCATAAAAGAACAGCTATGTTGTCCGTCTTATTTTGTAGAGGATTAAAAACATCCTTAAGCGAAACTCTGTGGCCGGAAAATGAGGCTGTTTTTCTGTCTTTGCTATAGCTTGTGGAAAGTTTTCTTCATAAAAACCATGTAAAAAAATGTGTATTCCACAAATCTTATTTGCAGTCTCCTTGACATTCTACGGAAAGTTTCATCTTGTTTTTAGCATGCTGTCATAATATGTTCAAATCTGTATTTTAGCTTAACAGCATTATATCATAGAAAAAAAAGAAGAAAATATGTCTTCAGGTTTTTGGGTTTTTTGGCCTTTTTACCTGTGATATGCAGACAATGTGTCTAAAATACTGGTTTATTTTCTTACTATAAAATGTATTTCTAATAGCTTTCTTTGGGAACACATTTTTCAGATCTTCCTTTTCTAAAGCTGAAGAACATTCTTCTATACCCTAAGGACAATGAAAAAAAAATTATTCATTATTGGCATGTGAAAAACTGATGGCTGTTTTCATATTGTAATATAGATAATGGAGCACCTTCGTCTAAAATGTAAGATTTGTGAAATAGAAAATTCTCTCCCAAATCATTTGTATTTTCCATACTGTCCTCATTTATTCCTTGATGCTTTTTTCCTTTACTTAATATTGAGCTTGCCAAACTAATCAAAATATATTTGTCTACAGAGAAATAAAGTAGAATCTTGTGCAAATCACTAGAACAAGAATATACCCACTATTTATTTCACAATTGAACCTCTGATAGATTAGATGGAACTCTTTACCTTTCTGTGTCCTGTGTGTCATGAAATGCATCTGCAAGGAAATTTTTACAAACGATTTGCTATTGTATTTTAGTTTGTTCTTTCAAAATGTGTGTGTTAACTGGAAATGTATTGTCATATGATTTCGCAGTTACTCCAGATGACACCTCTGCTGAACAGGTGTTTCTTTGAGTACAATAGAAATAAATAAAGAGAAAGAAATATAGCAATCAGGTCTCTGTCTGAAGTACCATGCAAAGCCAAACTGCCACCTTACCATTCATGGGTACGGCTTTCTGCTAAATCTGGGTTACAATGATTGCTTTTCTTTATTGTTTTCCTTAGGAAAAACAGAAATTCATTTTTGGAAAATTTCTAAGTACACTTGACAAACAATTGTTGAACTGCATGCCAAATCTTTAGGGATTTAATGGTCTACATTATAAGCAGCTCACTGAGGACATAATTCCATACATCTCTTTTTACACTCTCAAAAAAAAAGTAATTTTGGCTTTAAGCAAAATGAATCTACTAAGCTCTTAATTTCATTGCATTATTAAAAAATATATTATTAAATAAAATCTTATTTATGGGAATCTGAACATGCTGTTTCCTTAATGCAAAAAAGGCTTCTCATTCTCAGGCTCCTATTCCAGGCTATTTTCATGTTGTTCCTTCTAAGCATGATTAACCTCAGCTCACTGGTGCTAGAGCTGAGCGATGGTCCCACAAAGCATTTCCCAAATAGTGACAGGCTGTGTCCTATCCTGCATGGCACAGAGAAGTCACAGTGATGTCTCAGTGCAGATGCACAGAGCACACCTCCCTTTTGATTCAGGAGTCTTGCATTCCGGCAGGTTTACATAGAAAGGGCTGAGATTTACCAAAGGAATATCACATCTGAAAAACCTGACTCCTCACCTTGCTGTATCAAAAGGAATTCCACCAGGTCACAAACTGTTCAACAACCAAGTCTCCACAGGAGCCCAAAACAATCTAGAATCTGCATATTTTTCTGTGCCTATTAGCACTAATTAAATTTAGAGAAGATGACTTGCAACAAGAAATTATTCTCTTGTGATTCTTTATGATAATAAAAAAAATTGAAAGACAGGTTTTTCTTATTATTCCTGCTGTTACTCTGTTTCTTTCAGAGACAGAAATATTGCTTTCTAAGAGAGGTAGCACTGCATTGGTTTGATGAGCCAGCTATTGAATAGAGCATGGAAAATCTTAGAGCAAAAAATATAGACATGAAATATCTCAAAGTGGAAGGCAGCTGCCTGCAGACAACACAAAAATTAGAAATAGTGGATATAGACTCATGCATCAGCAATTAAGCAATAATATAGACCATGGTCCAATTACTCCAAACTAGAAATCTTTCTGAAAACATTACAGTGAAAGAAAAAGTATTCTGCAGAGGAAAAATGCAACAAATAAGCACTTTTTCAGTGAAAGTGTCACACTAAACAATTATTTTGTTGAGACATTACTCAAAGCCATCAATCAGTATTTGACAAGACATTGCAAATTTGAGGGGCATTTATTTAATATTATTCAAAATTAAAGTATGCAATTTATTAAGTAATAATGACATTCAAGGAAGAGTGGTTTCAGCCTTGGTACACTGGAAATAATTGTACTAGATTAATTGATAATTGCTAGTGATACTGGATAGCCTCAGAAATCAAATTGTTGAAGTCTGTTCAAATCAGATGACCCATACAATATATTTTAGTCTATCAAAGTCAAGCAACCAGTATAATACTTAGATTTTGAAGACAAAGGTATTATGGAAATTATTCAGAAAGCAATTAACATCCTTCTGGTTCTGGCTAGAGGTAGAGTCAACTTTCTTCACAGCAGCCTGCAAGGCCTGTGTATGACCCTTGTATCCAGGGTCAAAAATGTGGGCAACACTCCCAGGTTTCGGCTATTGCTCAGCAGAGCTCACACACCACTGAGGCCTTTGCTCTGCCCATTCTTCCACAGCAAACAGGCTGGGGGTGGGCAAGAGGCTGGGAAAGGGCACAGCTGTGACAGATGACCCAAACTGACCAAAGCAATATTCAATATCTTATGCTGTCATTCTCATCAATAGAACCTTAGGGAAAATAGGTAGAAGGAGTGGGGGAGTGTTCACAGTTAAGGCATTTGTCTTCCCACTGCCAGTGGGAAGCAGTGAATGAAGTAATCTTTCATGCTCAGCCTTTGCTCTCCCTTTCTAACCACCATTATCTCTATCCAAAAATCTGCTCACCTTCCTTATATGCTCTCCCCCATCCTGGGAGAGATGGGAGTGAGTAAGAGGCTGTGTTGGTGTCTGGCTGCTGGTCAGGGTCAGCCTACCCGAACATGATATTTTCTGAGGACTAATAGACCAAAGAGTAAGAATCCTAACAATGACAGAAAAAAAGATGGAAAAATTGCAACCGTTCCATTTTTTTTTAGAACTAGATGGAGAAAATCACCCCTGAAACTGAGCTGGGTTACATGTTTGACAACCTGACTCAAAGAACTTTTTGGCTGAAATGACCTCGTGAGACTTGGCAACTTCTCCCATCCTATTTTGACACATGACATACCAGCAGCAACAGTAGAACATAGGAGTTTCCACCACATAGTTGGAGACTTTTGTCTTACCATTCATAAAACAAGAATTTCAGAAAGTGATCCAAAAGTCATTGAAGCAAATCTGACTGATCCCCACTTAGAGAACTCCCACCAAACTTTGTTCCACTGTAGTAAAGCCATAAGTAGCACAAAATCCACAGCAGCTAAACTTTCTTTAGGTCATCACCTCTTTATCTTTTCCTTGTAAATATTTATGTAATGCTTGCCATATTTTTCTATGACAAATCTGAGATTTTCTTTGAGAGAATTTCTCCATTATCCCTGCCCCTTGTCTCAATTAATACAAATGGAGCAGACCATTTATTAACTAGTCAAGTAAAGACTGACAAGAGGACCTGTCATTAATAAAAGTAGGGAAATTAAATATTTTATTTTGATTTATTATGAAGCCAAACATTTCTGAAACTTTACAATAACCGAACATTACATGAATGAGAAAAAAAGCTTATTAGCAATAAAAATATATCTACAAGCTTTAAAATTCAATGAGAAGATTATTCAAATATCTTACAAATATATTAGTAAATAATTGTACAATAATAATATCTTTGTGAGATCATTTATGTTCCAAACACTTGTAAGAAGCAAAATGTAGCTTATATTTTAAAATCCCAGTCAAAACAATCAATGATTGACATATATCTACAGCAAGAAGATACAGGAAGATACATTGACATTATACCTACAGCAGGAAGGCAGCACCAGATTCCCCACTTTCTGCTATGTGCAAGCAGAGTTTTTTGCTTGATGAGGTATTACTGGGCTGCAAAAAAAGTGACAAGCTATTTTGGGCTTCAGAACAAGTACATCCTAATGAAATAAGAACAAAATCTTTGGAGGTGGTACAACTGCAAGTTAAGATTCTATCATAATTTTTAAAAATAATTTTGAAATATCTTACCAAATGAGAACAGAAAGATTAGACATGCATGAAAAGTACTCTTCAGGGATGTAGAAAGTTAGAGCAATTCTTAACACCAAATTCCTACATGGCCTTGAGAAATATTTTTAATCTTTCTGCATTTCCTTTTTCCATATGTAAAGTGAGTGTGGAAAAGGAAGACAGAGGAAAAAAATATTCATGTCCTCAGAGGATTCACTTTTAATAATGATAGAAGCTACTTAACAGGCTGATGTCCATCAAACCTATTTCTCAAAAACCAAAATTCCAGACAGATTTAAAATATAGGTGAAGAAGACTTAATCAAAAGATTTACTGTCAGCTATGTTCACTTAACAGATGTGAACAGTTTAAACCCAAGATTTTATTTAGATCAACTATCAGTGCAAGAATCCAAAATAAAATTTATATCTTGGATTTTTTTGCTCCATTTATGGGGGCTGAGGTAGTGTTTTTCTTCTAATTTCTTTTTTAAAGGGTAAAAACAAGAGGGGGGTGGCATAGAAGTCTTCCCAACACACCTAACTACTTATTCTGATAAACAAAAATTCCAAATCAAAACCATGATTCAGTGTAGCAAAGAAAACTGCTCATTTGGTCCCTAATTTGTAATTTTTGTTGTTGGACTTGTTCTGTACACTTTGCACTTAACAGCAGAGTCTGTTTTCAGGATCTAAATGGGGCTAATATTTACATCTGGTTGTCATGGTTCTCTGGCAGTAGAATGAATAAATATAAGAAACAAAATCAAAGACAGACTGGCTACTACATAGTCAAAAAGATTAACCAACCACTAGTCAGAATTAAAAGGACACCCCAAGTGTGTCATTGAAGAAAAATAAAGAAGGCTGAAAACGTCTATTGTAAAAACCTGTGTGAGACTCTTCAGTGTATTTGAGACCTAAAGTTAAGTAATAATCTATGCAGCCAGGAAAAAGTTTCTGATTTTGCAAGCCAAGATTAAAAAAAAAATCTGCAGTGAAGAAGAATATCCAGCAGCGTTCTAGCTAAGCTCATAAAAGAAGTTCGGGATTGCACAGCAACATGAGCTCTGACTCTCTAAGAACAAGCACCGAGTGCAAAGAGTGAAAATGAACATACTTCACTCCAGCTTGGAGGGTGAAATGGGTTGTAACATTGTAATTTATGTACCTGCTGAGCCTATACCAGAGCAGCAATACAAAAATAAAATTATCCATTGACAGTGCACCAACAGCTCAGACTTTCAGGTCACTCCTTTTACTACTCCTGGCAGGGGTTAGATGATTTCAAAAGAGGTGAAGAAATTAATTTGCAACAAAAACAGTAACCATCAATGTGTTTTGAGAACCTTACTTACTCCTTTTTCTTCAGTGAAGTGTATGTTTTTGATGTTGAGGAGCTAAGTATGCTCCTCTTTAGAGATGAGAACAAAAGGATATTCATAAATAATCTCTAAAATCCAGTTATCCAAATACTTACACAAAACATGCATGGTATTTTATTGCCTGATGCACTGCAGTCACCTATGTTTAAAACAGGTATGAAATGTAATCACTGTTGCATGAAATCATCCCCACAAAGTTCTCACAGCTAAGAGTGACTTAAGGCGCAACATGCAGTGAACAAGTGCTGGTTGACTTTCCAGTGCAAGATCATCTCACTAGTCTGACTGTTACTGAAGCCTTTGAAAAGACTCCCAAAGTCCCAGAATCATTGCAAATAAACACAAAGACCTCCAAGATTTGAGAGGAGAAGCCATCTGCTAAGAATGCAGGACTGGAAGGGATACTTCTGATGCCTAACTGCCATTCCCACTGTTGTAGGTAACCTTGTCAGACAAAGTCTGAAAAGGAGAGCAGTTCCAAAGTGGTTCCACTTCATTTCCAGAGAAAACAGAAGGCCTTTTCTCAACCTCCTCCAGCCTTCCTTACATCACAGAAACTATGGTTCTGCAGGTATTCTCATGTATCCTCCTGTTGTGCAAGGGTGTTCCTTCCATATCCAGTGCTCCCATAGAGGCAGAAGTCACTGGAAGTACCCATATAGGGCATATTTTGCCATTGGGGCATCTCCATGGTATGGATATTGCATGTGTCTGTATTTGGAGAAAGGCAGTGAAATTAAATACACAGAGCACTGAGGTTCCATGGATTGCTTCCTTTAGGTACTTGGTGACAGTTTTAGCAATCCACCACAAAGATTCCTTCAATTCCTGGTGGATTGTGCAAAACATCCCTGTTTGGTTAAAAAAACAGCCTTGTCCTCTTGAGGCCTCCCAAGGAGCTCTCATCTCAGCTAGCCTAACCCTAACTGTAACCCTAACCCTAACCCTAACCCTAACCCTAATCCTAACCCTAACCCTAACTGTAACCCTAACCCTAACCCTAACCCTAACCTCTAACCCTAACCCTAACCCTAACCCTAACCCTAACCCTAACCCTAACCCTAGAGCCTGCCAGTTCCTGGGAAAGATACCCCTGGGAAGAATACCTCCTCCAGTCTCTTGCAGCTGGAATTGGGCAGTCACTGTGGGCCTGGTGGGCACGGATGGTTCTTTCACCTTTGCAGCTGGGTAAGACTTTCAGAGAACCCTGATCTTACCATACTTCACCTCAGAATAAGAAGGCTTTTTATACTGTCTAATTATGGTTTGAAGTTTTTTCTTTTCTTATCAAACTTAGTTATTCCTCTTGCTGATGGTGGAAAAGCAGCACCACACCCTTGCCAATAGAAAAGCTGAGTTAGTCCTTCTTGATCTCCCGTGGCTATTGAATATATCATGTCTTTCAGCAACTGGAATTGCTTCTGCTGTTTTTATCAAATGTTCAAATGCTGCTAAAAAAACATGGGCAACATTTGATACCTTTCTCTATTAGTGAATTGAAGTTGTAATGCTCAATAAAACTTGAGTGTTGATAAAGTTAAGAAGACACTGATTTTAGCAGCTAATTGGTATTTGAAATGACAGATCGAAACAGAAACAAGTAAAATGTGATCACTCATGTTCATTAAGTCAGTGGGATACCATACTGAAATTTGCTATTTCAGTGAATTTCCATTTTTGAAGACTTGAACCAATGAAGTGCAAAGTGAATTAAACTGAACTAATGGATAATTAGACCAGAATATCAGGAAGAAACTACAAAGGAAATGTAACACAACACCAAAACACAAGGATCCTAATCAAAGTTTAATTTATCACTATTTAACCATGTAACTAGTGTTGGCAACATTTTTTTATACCTCACAAACCCTGACACAACCAGGTGGTAGCAGGGACCAGGATAGCGAGTACATGGTTTGGATTAGCTATGGGGAAAGAAAGCAGGCACTGGGAAGCACAATGTGTGTGTCTGTTCGAGAGATCTTCCCCCCACTTCTGGCCTAGACTTTGCTTAGGCTGCAGCCTTACATGAAGGCTTGTAGTCTTTTTGTTCTGAGTTCCCTTTTCCCAGCATACGTGGAATTTATCCTTCAGCCCTGCTCATTCCTGCCCCTGCAGCATCACTGAGAGCCTTTGCTGGGCTGAGTACACGGCGCAGCTACAAGCTGAGGAGCCAAAGCAAACTGCAGAGCACTTGGCTCTGAGCTCCTCCAAACAGCACATGCTGCTCAGGCAAGCAGATCTTTTCTTTGCTTACTTACATTTTAATCTGATGTCAAGATTTTCTTCTATGTAAAGATAGGCTTAACAGCTCCATATCAATCAGTAGCAAGTAACTGTGGCACATTTAGTAGTTATGACTTTTGTTACTATGAAGAAAATCCAAGAGGTCATTCAACAGCACAGGAGTGATGGCTATGCAGAACTCCAGCTCTGCTTCTGAGAATCAGGCTGTAAAATGGAAAATTGATTAAAAATGTAAGATATACTGCTCTGGTTATTGAAAGTAATATAAAAATACTGCAGCATATCTGTTTATAACTTTTTCTGTATCACAGGAGGTCCCCCTAATGGTTTATATTTGTGCTGTTAGTCAATAAGTTTAAAAAATAGGGTTTCTTTACTCTGTAAGAGGAGAAAAATTGCATCTTTTTCTATTTTTATTGCACTAATTGACCATTAGGTGTTTAAAATCCCTTGTACCAAGACATGATAGAGCCCATCAGTGGTCACTGACCCACCCAGCTGGAGTTAGAACAAAGACAGTTTAGAACTTGCACTTCTTTCCCTGGGAGTGATGCAAGCACTGACCCACTCTGGCATTTAGTCCTTGCAAGATCCAGGTGCCCCCTGATCTTCTCAAGAGGAAAGATTCACCTGGTTTCATTCAAGGGAAACATCCTACAAGGATCCATTAAAGTGGTGGGTACAAAGCCTGATTGAGATGTCTTGTGAGTACAGCCAGGAACCACTTCCATAAAGTGCCAGTCAGTCTTCTCCTCTTACGTCTGCCAGGGGTTTCATACCCTCCCTTAAAAGAGGATGACATATACACTTGTTTTATTATCTGACACTCCCAGAGGGACGGAAACCTACCCATAAAAAATAAACCAACCCTATAAAAATATGGGGTTCAGCTGTACCTAACAAAACCAGCAAATTTTGAGAGACCAAGTAAGGAACAGGAAGTAAAATTGAAGGCCAGGAACCTCTGAGACAATAATAAAAGTGTACACCAATTATTGTGTGAAAAAATGATAAGCAATAAGCTCATGCCTCTTGAACAGTGTTATTGATTTTTATAGGAAGCATGTCAAATTTTATGGGATACCTGTTTGTGAGGGATATATGGTGGGCAAGGGGAGAGTTATATATATGCTGCCATACTTCCAAAAAATACTCATGCCCAATTTCATTCTAGATTTGCTTTCCCATGTCTATTTCTGGGGGTTTTGTTTTTTGTTTTTTTGTTTTTTTGTTTTTATCATCAGGGTAAGTCTTAGTAAATCCAAGCATAACATTAGTGTGTAGGCCTGAAATTGTTTTGAGTCTCTTATCTCTGTTTCATTTTCTACTTTCTTTTTCACCTGATGTACTTTTAGATACCTTTGATTTAGAAACATCCAAAAAACTGTTGCCTTCTTCCCTCAGGTGAGACAGATCAGCCAAGTATTTTAGTGTAGTTAGTATAAATATGTCTATACAGCCAGAGGAAAACAGTAACAGTTAGAGAGAAAGTAACTTACATTCCAAGAGCAGTGAAAGTTTTAACCTTTTAATTCTCCATCCTTTTATTACTCTTTAAATGTCACGGACTGGAATCACCGGAGCTGTATCAATTTATCAGATGAAGATATGAGTCCCTGAATTCAATTCCTAATAGGCCTTCTCTGTGCAATCTTGGACCTATAGACATAAATTTGTTTACATAGGGATATATCAGAGAAAAAGTTACATAATGGAGTTCTTGAAGAAGAGTCACCCTAGACCAAATTGCAAAAAAATTTGTTTTTAAGCCATGCTTTTGAAATCATTTAGATCCCTTGGCATTCCAATGGCATGGGCTTTCCTTTTAGCTTTGTTACAGTGAAAGCACACACTCTGCTGAGCCAAAATTCTTTAAAAGTACCCCGATCCTTTAAATTTATTGCTGATTGCTTCCCATGTTTCATTTATATATTTCAAGTTAGAACCAAGTATGCAATATTGAACAGGCCATATTTTTTATTTTTTTTCTTTCTTAGATTTATAGTGTGAACTCCTGCATTAAAATAATTCACGATTGATAATAGAACCTTAAAGTATATGGCAAAATTAAGTCTCAAGAATGGTAACATGAGTAATTCCATAATAAAAAGATGAGACTGCCTCCATGGTACTGATTTTTTAGAGTATGCTCTGTCAGCTCACTTATTTATACCAGATAGTAAATTTCATCTTTTTGCAAGCTTTCTTTTCCCAGATTTTTATTATAGTTATTTTACAACTTAAATATTAACTTGCATTGCTACTTTGTTAAATATATTTTCTGACACCCAAAAAGTTATGGATTACACATTGCTATATATACACCATAATAAAGAATTTTTAGGACACTTTAATAAAATCACCTTATAAATACAGTAAAAAAACTTTACATCATCAACAATAATATTATTGTTAGAGAAAGAATTTGGCTTTCAAGATTTCAAAAGACTGCCTTTGTTGAGTAACTTTCACCCACAGTGTTACTTTACAGTACACTCGAGTTTTGATCATACGCCTTCCTTTAGATACCCTGAAGAAAATCAGCTCATCAGAAAGTAAGACAGCATTATTTGAAGAGCAATAACATTGTGAACCCTGTGATGGAAGGTTATTTTGCCATCCCTTGTGATGATGGACACTGCAAACAACCATGATATTTAGTGAGACTCCAGAAAAACTCAAAGATACCCAGGGGGAAACCAGCCCCTTAAAACCACTCATTGCAATCCCATGGGGGACCCAAGCTGGAGAAGTCTGATCTTCAAGGACTGCACCTTGTGGAAGTTTCTGGACAGCTGTCCCCTGTGGGATGGACTGACATTAGATAAGTTTGTGGAGAACTGTCTGCACTGGGATGAACCACACTGGAGCCAGGCAAGGATGCCTCCCCCTGGGCAGCAGCAGGAATAATCTGTGATGAACTGACTTTAACCCCCATTTCCTGCCTCCCCGTGCTGCTGGGGGACAAGGTAGAGCTGAAAAGGAGGGAGGGGTAGGGGTAAGGTTTTTTTAAGGTCTTCTTTTACTTCTCACTATTTTGCTCTGGTTTTGCTTGAGATAAATTAAATTACTATGTCTAATTTGAGTTTGGTTTCCTGTGATAGTATTTGGTGAGTGATCTCTTATTGTCCTTTTCTCAACCCATGAACCTTTCACTATAATTTCTCTATTCTGTCCAGCTGCAGAAGGGAGTGACAGAGAGGCTTTGGTGGGTGCCTGGCCTCCAGCCAGGTTCAACACACTACAAGCTCTTAGGAAGAAAAGTAGTCAGAGACATGGAATTAAAAGTTAAAATATTGTGCCTCTTTCTAAAAACTATGGATTTTTCTTTAAAAATTAATGCTCTAATGTAGTACAAAAGCCAAGGATTTGAGAAATAGCAGAGAAAATTGCATTTAGGAAGTGATGGGGCAAATGTTAGATCTCTTGAAATAGAAAAGGAATGAATTTTCCATGAGATACAAATCGAGCATGTCTCATTACTTTCTCCACATACCTCTCTTTCAGGCATATTTTGAAAGCAATACTCTCTGCAATATATAACATATAGTGTATTGGCTATATTGGTATAGTGTACAAGCAGGAAAGAGTCTGAAGACAGGAACAAAGAGAATTGATATATTTCTGCCGTCTTTCAGAAGTAGATCAGTATATTTTAAAACCAGAGGAAGATTTAGTATGAAAATATGCCGTTCCAACTTCCCTTAAAATCACAGAATTACATTTCAGAATCTGATGGGAATCCATGGAACTACTGAGTGAATAAGGTGTTATTCAACAGGAGTCAGGGTGACAGACTGTGCTCCTCTTCAATTAGGCTAAACAAAGTTCCTGTCTGATCCTGAAACACAGATTTACCCTTGGAAAGTTAAATTAATCATCCTCTATTCATATATCTCTATAAAGATACTTTTAATTAGCACGTTTCCCCTTGGCTCTTCTCTTCTTTTTAACTTCTCAACATGGTCTTGACGGAACAATTGGTCTTTATTAATGTGTGACAGCTTAGAGCTGCAGCGAGCTGTTTGCCAGATGTTTGAACTCTGTTGAACTGCTGTTCACTTGTCAGACTAGCAATGAGGAGTGAACAAATATTGCACTATTCAGCCTCCCTCCTGAGCTGACAGAGAATTTCAAACGACTTCAAGGGCCAGAGCCAAAGGATCTGCTGAGAAAGAATAAGGTATGTTCCTAAAGAGATCAGTGAGCCATGACTTTTCTAGAAAAGCAACTTTGTTTTTTATTATCTGCTGTGCATGTGACTCAAGGGCTCAAACATCAGAGGTCCCACACTACAGGGGGCAAAAGGCTTCAGAATAGCACAGCTTTCACAGAACCTAAGGTTCCTCGTGGGCTATTAAGTAGAGGAGAGAATAGAAGGAAGTGGGCTACTGTAAAGCTTCTACAAAAAGGCACATTTGAATGAAGATGATCTTATCTGTGAGCAGAAAAGGAAGAAAGGACTTTTGTGAATTACTTTCATTTTAGTCGCTTGTTCATGAAGAAGAGAAAGAACATAAGTTTTGTTTCTCCTTTTTGTTGGAACGGCTTCTTCAGATTTACATACAAAGTGCACAGGGGCAAATTAAGCACAAAAGTAGGCCCCTCATGATGCTAAAGTGTGTCCCACCAGTTCTGCTAGTAAAACATACATATATACCTCGCATGTGAGCATCTTATTGGAGCCACACTCACTGTGAGAGCAGAACTGTGTCCCATCAGGACATGTTCATAATCCCAGGCCAGGCCACTCTCTCTGACATCAGCTGACTGCCTCATCCTAGCTCAAAGCGCATCTGCTTGTCTCCACCAGGACACTTCAAATCACCTCTGAGAGCAGTGTCTGTAAAAACTGGATGGATTCTTTATATAACAGAAGTGTATAGTGTGGTTTGGGTAGTCCCTGTACCCCATTTTTATTGCAAAATAATACAACACTTTGACCTTAAAAAGCCTCAAGATTGTTAAGTAGACTGAAATCACAACAGTTCAGTGTCATTATTTTGTACCGAATGTACTGCATTACATTGTTTACCCTGCACTGAAGGACTCTTTAGCAGGATTATATGATGGTTGTTGTACAGGATGCTTTCTGAAACAAAATGAACCTCTCACAAAGCTATGATTTTCTTTAGTATTTAATTTTTTTGTTTAGTATTCAGCAGCAATATTAGCCCAAAGCAAATAAAATTTCTTAATTATCTTTGCTTGATTTTTTTTTCTCATTTTAATTATGATTTCACTGGAGGTTCCACATAAGAGAAAGAAGATGGACTAGAAAGTAACAAGTACCTTTTATGCATAAATAACTTATTTTTTTCTAAAAATTTTTAAAAATTATAAAATAACTCAGCAAAAGAAACCAACAAACCAACCAACCAAAAAAAAAATTTTCCCCCTTTTAGACAAGCAGACCCCATCTGTGTCCAGAAGGCCTGGTGCCATATAAAATTTCCCTTTTTTGAAAAAGCCAAGATTTCACTGACAGCACCAGTTTTAAGGATACCTATTGATCATGTGGGTTCTCCTGTTCCTTTCAGCATTCTTACCTTCCTGCTACCAAGAGAATTGAGGAAAACACCACCTCTGCTCCTGTTCCCTCAACCAGTCATGTCAGTGCAATTTTTGATAGACCTAGGACTCCTCAACTTCCAGGAGAAGGACCAGGACAACGAGAAGTGGGTACTAATTAGAGGGCTAAATCTGTCCAGGAAATCTAGTAAAATCTCATACCTGGGTCCCAGAGAGGCAGCAGAAAATCCAAAAATAAAAAAATTAAAATAGCCAGGATATACTTTTATCTCGCAGTAAACTAAAAAACTACCCACACATTTTCTGAGTCCAGCAGATTTTCCAGTGTCAGTCCCTAAGCCAAAGTTTTTGAGCTCTCATTCTTCAGGGTTTATAAGCAGACCGCTAAAGCTGTCCACAGTTGTTTTTATGTGTCACTAATGATGATAAATTGTTTTCGCATTTTTCTAAAGAGCTTCTACCCTGTTTAACAGTGCATAAAATTCCATCCACTTATGCCAGATATGATTGAAGGATTTTGACAGTTTCCTCATAAAATGGACTACTACTGTGAGTTCACTAATCCTATAAACTCTTGATTTTCATAATTTCCCATGTGATAACAAGAAAAATTGCAAATGAATCTGCAGTTTCTCCCATCTTTTGTCGTTATATCCAGCTCAATAAATTTGAGTTATCATTTCCCTTGTTCTCTCTGAGCTGAGAAATTATTTTCTTATTTTATCTACAGACCTTCTTGAATTCAGCACTAACACCTTGAGGGATATGTAATAGTCTCTCTGTGATGATTGACTTGCTTTAAATTCTTTGAGGATATTATTTTGGAAAGCAGACTTTTACCTTTCTTAAATTTGAGAATGTACGTTCTCTAAAATCTTGTTTTCTTACATCTTTAATTAGTCATAACCTGGTTAACAACCAGATATAGCAGGGACAAGATGTTTCAGGGCAAATCAATCAGCAGACAGTATTTTTTGTAAGTTTTCATCCATTTTTATTTTATTATGTGTCCTTTGGCACTTATGTTGGACTACAATACATAGAACCTTGTTATCTGTGCTGCGATTGAGGGTCCCCTTACAGGAGCCCAAAGCAAATCAGGAGAAACTGTGTGCGGTAAATGAAATAATTGTGGTCTGCTTAGCTCAATCCCTTCTTTATTTTTGGTAGAGCTAAAGGAGTTCAAAAACATTCTATCCAGGGCTTCATTAGATAGGGAAGAAGTAATAATACTCTCACACTGTAGCAGTTCTGTAACAATAGTGCAGCCAAAACCCACCCTGTTGTGTCTTTCAGAATTGTACCAGCTGTTTCTGATAGCATTATGGGTACAATTAAGTGATTGGGGCTTTTCCTCTTATATGCTGGGATAACCAGGATCTAATATTTCATCTGTATTTTGAAAATTCAGATATCTGAGAGATTAAAGCCTCTTTCCTGCCCTGAAATGTAATGAAAATAAATCAGTCCTTTGCTGACAATTCCTGCAAAATTAACCTTAACACAAGCTGCTGATTTTGAGTAGCATTTTCCCTCCTTTTTCTTGTGTTAATAAAAATTCCCCTGAAACTGTCCTATTTGTGGTTTTAAACTGTAGTGATAAAAGTCATGTAATCTTTTTCACCATGCAGAACAGCTACGAAGCTTGCCCCTAGCTTTCAACCTTTGGACAATAAAATTAAAAATAAAAAAAAAAAAAGCAATAAACATGTAAACATACATGTTCATGCTATTTTTTCCAGCACTTGCAAGCATACTTCATGGCTACCGGTATGTGTACAACACTGAAGTTTTCATCTGTTATATGTAATTTGTTGCTCTTCTCATTTTTCTTTCTCTCGGTTGTCTTGTGTCATGGCACAATCTATACCACTCCTTCATTTTAAAACTCTATAAAACACATCTGCCACAACCTGAACTGACTTATGGTGCCATGGAAAGAACAATGATTATCTGTCAGCAATTACAGTCTGATCCTGATGCTTGCTCTCCACTGGGCTGCTAGAACATAAGATGATGGGAAGATGTTTGTATGATTATGCAAACAAGTACAACAAGAATCTCATATTTCAGCTCAGCCATAAGGGAACATGCAAGGAAATTACTAATCATTGCACCTCTGAAGTTTCATCCAAAACAGACCAAGTGAAATGTAGCTGACCTATAAGCAGGACTAATGCAAATAATGCCATCCTATAATTTTTTTGCTCCAAAAGTATTTGTTCTTGTATGGAATAGCCATTAATCCTATCATGTTATGTACTACCTGTTGCATCTCCCTGTGGTAAGAATATGTTCTTTTCAGCTACTTCAGCCAGAGGGAAAGTCTTGCTAAAGAGCACAACCATTCTGCAAAAGGTAATTTAACATGCAAAGACATGAAAAACAAGCATGTATTCAATTAGGATTAGGTGAAGAAAGGAAAATAATAGTATAAGTGGGATTCCTAGACTCAGAGGAGGACTGGTACTGCTAGGCAAAGAGGAAAACCACTTTGGTGATGGGCAAGGGTGAATTTTTCTTTAATCAGGTCTTGGGACATAACCATTTTGAAAAATTTCTATCTAAATGGAAGAGGTTGAAACAAGAGGCACTACAGGAGCAAAGCATTAGCTACAAATCTTAGTATTTGATGCTAAAGGAACAATTTTAAGAAATGGTTATTGAATTTTGCAAAATTGCCAGAAGCTTTCAGAATCTAGACTAGAAAACTGGGATATTTATACACCTTGTGTATGTCTTTTAGAAAGCCAGTATTGAGAGGAGGAGGGTACAGATCAGAAGGCAAATAAGCCATACCAGTTCAGTTATTTGACGTGTCAGCTAAAGACAAAATTTTAAATTTCCCTGATGGAAATTTCAGCAAAAAAAAATGGTGAAAGGCAAATCAAAGACAATCTATTTTGACTTAACTTTAAGCTTTGACAAGGTATTTTGTTAGACATGGAGTTATTTGGACATAGGAATCACCCAGTAAATAAATACAAAATACTAAATCAGACCAGGTGCCTTCTGCCATGAAAATATGAAGCAAAATAATTTAAGGATAAAAGGTAATGTTTCAACACAAAAGAGGGAATTATTTGAATTAGAATAAATCTCCTCAGATTTTCGACACTTAGATGTCAGAGATGTAAAACTACAATGTTGAATACAGACAACACATGCACTTTCTATATTCTGATCTTAGGACAGAACTAGAAAAATCCAGGAGAATTTCAGAACCATACTTAAGGAAAATATACCCTTATAATAACTTAATTAAGCTCTCTGTAACATTAGAAGTCAATGTTGGCAAAAATGTCAGAAAGAATTGTCAGAATGAATCTTGTATTTTAACAATTTCTGCTTTACCTAAAGTTACTTGGAAAAAAAAAAAAGTTAGTTGCTGAAGAGAGATCAGTGAAGGTCTTTGCTGAATTTGTCAGCTGTCAAAAAAGGTCATGAAAATAAAACCCACAAAGATTAAAATTAAAAATAAAGCTGCAGTAACTTCATAATGTAGATCAATGATGTTACTTCACCTTTGTATAGCTGCCTTCAATCTGATCATTCCATCTGCAGCAAAGAGATAGAAACAGAAGCATCCTAGAAGCAGTGTGATGTAGGTCACTGAAAAGTGGGGGAAAGGTTGGGGTTTATAGGGGGATTCACATTAGAGAAGGTGTGGAAGAATCAGCTGTTCTCAGGACTGTCAGGATATAAGACACCTTGTGCCAGCCATTTGAAGCAGTTAGCCAGTTCTGAGAATAAATACATTGTTTAGCCATTACTACAGCCTTTTTCCATCTTCCAGCTGTTTCACCTCATACTGCTTGAGATGTCTCATGTGGAATTTATTATGATTGCTTTGGCTGTTTGGGACACTAATTCCTACGCATTTGCCTTAACAACAAATGGGAGTGGGGGAGAAACGCAGAAGTAAACCATAATTTTTTCTCAGTCACTCTTGGTCTCTACACAGTAGTTTTCATTTCAGCCTAGACTTTCTGCCAGTCTTAATGGTCACACTCTGGCACCAAGGGAAGAGCAGATCTGCCAGAGTGAGAAGCTGCAGGAGCCAGTTTACCAGCAGGGCAGAGAATTTGCTGTGGTTCTAATTGAAAAAAGCATCCTCATTTGGGTTTTTGCCTTCCCTATCACTCTCTTTCTCTCTGCTGGCTTCCTGTTAAGTTCTATTGTGTTTTGCCAATGCAGTCATCATATTCTCTAGATATTTGATTTACATAATTGAAGCAGACCAGCTTATTTTAGGAAAATTATAACTTTGTGGGAAAAAATAACTTATACAGTAATTATAGCAAAAATGTTCTGCTTTGTGTCAGACACAATGAAATTAGTGGGTTTAAAAATTAAGAACAAGGTCCTTTTAGCACTCTGTGTCATTTTTAAAAGAAGAATGAATACTCTTAAGAAGCAGCTTTGCATGTTAATCTCAGTAGCTGGGAACATTTCTTGTTAAGATATATGATGTTCGAAACTATTAAAAGAAACATTGAAGGAAGGAAATTAATTTTTCTGCAGTAAAATTTTCCTGTCATTCTGTAAGATAAGTTTCCAGTGTACGTGTTTCCATTAAAAAATATGGATGTATGAAAAGTTACCAATTATGCAAGAAGAAAAGAAATGTTGAGTCCATGTTGATTTCATCCAGGATTTATCCAAGATATTTTCATTCAAGAAAATAAGATTCTGAGTGATTTGGTTCCTATTACTGTACAGCTCCTCTGAGCATAGGGTCCATTTCCAAAGCAAAATGTGCAATGTTCACCATAAAATACATATCCTAGAAATCCTAACCCCCTGTCCAAATGTAAGATGCCTAAATGTAAAGATAAGTTGGTGTTGTAATACACGCTGGAGATCCTCTGTACAATAAACAGGACTAATGTGTGCTGAATGTCAGAGAGCAACAGAGTAGAAGCAATTGGGATTTGGCTAAACTAAATATAAACTTGAAGATCATTTTAAGGCATTATCACTTTTCTTTGATAATGAAGACAAATTCTCTAATTGCAGTTATCCATTGCATCCAAGGTTTTCTCTCACTGCTGCATTTTCCTTCCTAAAACAACCTGGATTCAGGTCATCTTTCTTAGGAGAAATAGATGTCATCATACGCTGTTCTTCAGAAACTCTAGATCATTCTCACTAAGACTGACAATTAATTCCACATTCGTAGAACTCTCTTAAAGAGCAACTTATACGCCAGGAGCACTTGAATGTCTCAGCTAAGCAGTCAATTAGAAAGTTTTTGCTAATCAGCACTCCTTATAAGATCATCTCAAAGCTAAGCTGAAATGTTGAAGGGTCAGTTCATGTCAGAGAGGAATCTATTGTTTCACATTAGGTTCTGATCCCTTCCTACAGCAGAACTACAGTGCAGGTAGTTGTATTGAGCAGCATAATTCTCAGCAGCCACCATTTCTAGTGAAAAAGTTAACACTGTTCACCTCTGAAAATTAATTATTTCCCTGTGAAACCTGCTAGGAAGGAATAAAAGTCATGCAAATAGTCTTTATTTGGAAAATATAAAAACCTAAAACTAGCATTGAACCTAATTTCAAGCAAATCCATTTTTATATCTCTATACTTACTTCCCTTACAACTCCTTGTATCTCTTTGTAAAGTAATGTATCTCCTATTGTATTTTTTTTCCTTTTTAGCAACAGAAAAGGCTTTTTTTTAGACATGCAGAAATACCTCCGTGCTGAATAGCAACCTTTTTGTTCAGAAGCTCTCGAAGTAGTTTCAAGTCCAACCCAGACCACACAAATGGATCTCAGGGATATCAGCTACTCCTCTATCTAACTTTAGGCAACACACCCTGCTTCATATTGCCTGTTTTGTTCTTCTCATCAGTAGCCATTCTGAAGTACATGGACAAGAATCTGTGGATGCAGGGTGTGTTCAAAATCAGGATCTAGAATAACAACCCAATTGTTTTGTCCCTTTAATTCAATCTATGATTTCACTTTTCTTCCATTTAATTTAATTCAATTATTTTTATGATGCATAATGCAGTGTCCACACTATAATGGTATCATTACCTAATTAGCTCATTGGTCAAAGAAAGATGCTACTTTTTAATAAATCAGGAAAAGAACACATATCTGTCTGAAATGAAAGGCCAAATGTGTTCTACTCAGAGTGGTTAATCTAACATTTATTGACCTTCTAGGTACTACTGCATAATGTGCAACCTGTAAAATGTGCTCTGTTTCAACACACTAATGCAATCACAAACCTCAAATCAAATTTAACAAATTTGCTTCAAATAAAACCAAAGCATCTCTGTCCACACATTTCTAGGCTTGAAATATCCTCCAAGGTTTGATATACATCTGGAAAAGAAATATGGCTTACTTGGAAAATAGCAGTATAAAATAAAAATATGGAGACAGAAAAAGAAAAACAAAACCAAAGAAATAAAATACCCAAACAATGCTCTGTCTTCACCTGCTTGCAACTAAGCAAACACATTAAAAAAAAACAAAACAAAACAAAACAAAACAAACAAAAAAAAAAAAAAAACAAAAAAACAAAAAAAAACAAAAACGCTATCTTGGGAATTGATTGAATATGTGTTACAGCTGTCTAACCTATACACATAATTTGAGATTATTTTATCTAACACACATCTGAAATACAGTAGTTTATTCAATTAGTTGAAAAAAAACCTAAAATACTAAAACATATTTTTAAAACTAACCTGTAAAACTTTGGAAAAATAGCCTAAAACATTGCTGAAATTTCAATATCACAGAGCAGAAATAATGAGGCAGAAAACAGATCAGAATTAAAAAGTAAACGCAGATTGGATGAAGATCTTAGAATATTTACAATCAATATGAATAGAATATATTCAGTTATTTGCCCCGTTTGAAACTGACCATTAACAATTACTGACAAAACAATATCCAACGTTCTTTAGCTAATGTTTAGCATTAGCCATCAGGAGGCAATAAATAGCAGATAGTCAAACCCTAGCTATCTCACAATCTTGTCCTAGCTTGCCCTGCTGAGCACTGACTTTGTAATTTAAGCAAATATTTAATCTTGGAAATTAGTTTTTTCAGGTTTCCATATGCAGTCCACTGAATACATTTGGGGTGAGTCCACTAAACTCTTGTTCTTTCCACATCAGGGAAATGTTTGCTTTATATACAGACATCCTTTTCCCTTCTAATTCAATCAGTAAAATACAAAGCCAGCATGCATTATATATCAGCTTCTGTCATTAGGAGTTAGTGAGAGGTTATTCAGCCCTATTTGGCAAAAATTATTTTCATGCAAATGTTGTGTACCATGCACAGACATCTATAGTCAGTCTTAAAGTATTTGATGTAAGTGGGTATAACCTGGTAACATATGGTTTAAGGCCTTTTTACATAACCTCCTTCTTGCTGATGCATTTTGAAAATAGCTCAAGGGGGACAATCTGGCTTAGCTAGGAAGTAAGTGCTGCAGTTTGATACAAATCCACATGTTTACCCCGTGAGCACTGAGCAGTTTGATTTCCTGTCTAGCTGGTGTTGATTAGTGTTGCAAAGTGAATACAATGATAACTTGACATTGTAGAAAAACCTTGAACCTAAAAGGGTTATTTATCCATATTCACTTTGTGCATGCTGATGTCCCTCCACCTCCAGCCCACTTGATCAGTTGTACTTGTGTGACTTTATCATCAACAGCTTTGGGGCAGATGACCTTTAAGGATTCCAGATTGCAATTTGTCACCTAGCTGGCATCAAACACAGGGGACATGAGGAGTGACTGCATGAAGTTCTTCTCCCTCTAGAACATACAGCGAGCTGTGTCTGTAGTTACTTGAGCCAGATTTCTTACAGATTCACTTCTATAACATATAAATTACAAATTATATTCCAATAACTTCAAGAATTTTTATATGCTTTCTACCATTCCCCCATTATTTAGATTAATGGTTTTACACTTGTGTTTTGTTTGCAGACTTATTGAACAACATCTGTTAAATTAGAAAATTACTAGATCTTTGTCTGAATTAAACTGTTCAGGTGGAGCAAACATCTTTAGATTTGCTATTAGTGGCATGCAGCTTGGTGTTAGATCATAGGACTTGTCCGTGTGTGAGTTCATTGCCTCATCCAGAGAAGACACCAGGAAGGAGTGTAGAACTGGGATGTGGCTCCACCCTGGTTGAGGATCTTTATCCTGTTTTGGACATCTTTCTTCATCTCCCTCTGATTGCAGACTAGTATACCATACCAGGTATGGTATACTAGTTGTATATGTATACTAGTTGAGCTCAACAACTCCCTTTGAAGTAGACTGGCCCTTAAAAGGAATGTGACTCTGCACCTTCTACACAGTTTAATTACAATTCAAAGAAGCCTTGAATCTTCAGATGTCAGAACAAGAAAAATCCGAGCAGCATTTTTCCACCAAATTCTTAATGCTTACAAATCAGCAGCTTGGGCATAAGCCAGCATCCCCTTTCAGTGTAGCACACCATTTCTATTGACCTTTCAAACTACCAATAAAAATGAAGATTCCATTTTACTTCATAGCAGATCTTACTGTAAGCATGATGTGTTTCCTGATGTGTTGCAGGCTATAATGGTGGTGAGAATGAGTGTAGGTTCCCTTTAACAAATCCATAACTGCAGAGTGCATTGCAGATTTCAGATACAGTTTATACACAGCAGTAGTCTCACAAAGCCAAACATGAATCTAGAAATGGTTGTACAGGGCCTGTACAGCAGTAACTTGGCACAGAGTTAATTTGCAGGGTTACTGCATTTTTCCATGCATTTGGTAAAAGCCTATTTCCCTTCAGTTTTATATGCAAGACTCAGGTGGAAATTACAGGGGTTTTTAGGATTGTAATAAGTTTTTTTTATTGAATTTTCATTTATAATAGTATTAATTACCAAAATTAATTACCAAAATGTTACTCTGTTTGGAATTTTCTTACAAGGCAGGGATTTCTTCCTAATCACAAATCCACATGGTTCTCATATCCTCTTCCAGAGTATTTCTTGAAATGTTACCTTTCTCAGATTGTTTTGGTTTTTTTAAATTAATCTTATGTGTGATCCAAACTAGCATACACATAAGGCACTTTCCATCATGATAAAAATTGAACTGTCCTCAGTAAGATGATTTCTAGAGGAATTTCTTTATTATTTATTTCACCTAAGCTACCTCCCTAGAAGATTCAGAATGTCTAGAACTTTTTTTAGGCAATCAATCATTGCAATATAGGTTTATATCATACACTCATATTTTTGGAAAACAAACTGTAACCAAGTTTCTATCTGTTCCTCAATTTCTGCAGGGTTAAACTAAGAGTGTCTGTATCTTCTTCAAAGAGACTTGAAGAGCTGACAGCTGCAGACAGAGAGTGAGCAAGATATTTCAGAAGTGCCATACATAAACAAGCTGTCACTAATAATTGCTGAGTCCTAATACAAACCCAGACCTGGGTGTCAAGTGCCTTTGGAAACTTTTCAAGAGAACAAACTGTAAATAGGCAATAACCTGAAGTTAGTCACTATACAAAGGTTGAAATCATCCTGCCCTTCTATGAGCTGTAACTTCCCCTTGGAAAGTTTTGCTGGAATATAATTTTGAGTGGTAACAAGATTTCAACTTTAATCCACATTTTAAAAACCTCTTAACACTAACTTGGGTTAGTTTTTCATAAAATAAAGGTGTGTTTCCAGCATCAAGATAATTATCTTGATTTAAAAGCTTACTGGAGATAAAACAGAGGTACCTTTATCAGGTTTTAGCAGCTACATCAATGTAAATAAACTACAGTTTATTCCTTCTAGCATTTTACAGATTCACTATTTTGATGGAAAAAAACCATGCAAAAATTTGATGCAAAGATAAGTTTTAACTTTTCTCCAGTAGAGATAAGGCTTTAACTACTGTCAGTTGATGTTATTAGGCCATAATGAAAATTATTTCACATCTCTGATGGATGGTCTATCTCTCCACAAATTACAGGTGTGTAAAGACTTGTTAATATGACTGAATTCCTAATTTTCCAAATTGCTCCTAATGGATATAAACTCAGTATCTCCAGGAGCTGCAGAGTTCTCTAATGGGATGTTGCCACATTAGTCAAAAGCAACATCACAAACAACTTTTCCCAAGATTTTCCCT
The DNA here is from genome assembly GCA_013396955.1 of Regulus satrapa. Taxonomy (NCBI): domain Eukaryota; kingdom Metazoa; phylum Chordata; class Aves; order Passeriformes; family Regulidae; genus Regulus; species Regulus satrapa. The sequence continues at coordinate 256,676 of VWZN01013650.1, read as the reverse complement.
TCTCTTCTCAATGAAAATATCTAATGAAATAAAAAAACTGATAAAAAAAAACCTCATTAGGAGAAAAAATAGTGCACACAGTTGGCTAATAAAATACAGAAGAGCAGCAGCTTGACATTTAGATGTCATTAAGTATCAAAGATAACACACAAATTATCTGGGCTCAAGTCCAGCTTATGTGTATAACAGCAATATAATCAGAGGACACACTATTCAATGAACTGTGCTGTCTAATGCAATTCAGTTCTTTTACTTACCTTACAGTATCCATCACTTTTATTGTTATGCACTATTATGGGTTTTGTTTAAACTATAAAAGATCACAACTGAATTATCCTATTACACCAGATCCTGATGTTGATATATTGTTTGCAAAGGTAACTTCATATAGATTATTGCTTGTGTTTGCTGGTCAGTGGAATTACCCTTAGTCAATACAATTTAGCTCATGATAATTTAAAAAAATAATTAAAAGGGGAATAAAATTTCTTCCATAACTGTATATTTTTATAAAAGATACAAATTCCAGATAAATATTTTTCAAGTTTGCAGTACATTGAAGGATGAAGTGACTCATTAACAGACAAAATTGGAATGAAAATATATAAGATAGTTTTAGATTCTGCTCCACAAAAGCCCAAAACTAATACAGATGCATATTCTCTCACACTAGAGCATCCTAAAAGGAAGTGCTACAATAGGAGGAGCTATGTAACAGTAGCTAAATGCAGACCCCAAGAGAATAGGAACCCCATCCTATACACCCAGTCATGGCGTGGGAACCAATTCCAAAATGGTTCAATCTCACCCAAAGGTTACTTTTTTCAGGAAAAAAAAAAATCAAACAAAAACCTACAAGCACTAAAGAATCAAAATGATGTCATTACTGGCGCTTTTAAAAGGGGATGCTTATTACAAGGAAATGTCTGACTGCAGAGCCAAGTCGTACACTCTGCATCATCCCACCATGGGATGGACTGTCCTGCCAAAGTCCTGCTGCTTGGCCACAGGGCTGCTCAGCAGATACTTTCCAGCTGAGAGATTATCACATTATTGGGTTTTCTTCATGTTCCCTTTCTCCTGCTGCCCTCCTTCCAACCAACAAACCCACCTATCTTTGCTCCATTCCCATTGGCATCATTGATTGATTAGTTGCAATCTTGTTTGGTAATTTCAGTCTTAGAAACTCCCAAGAGAGCAAAGCTCTTCACTATGTTTTGATATAGCTCTCTTCTTCCACTACCTATAAAATCCACTAATTTCTCTTGTTGTTTTGTTGTTGTCTTACCTAATGCAATTTCCATGTGAAAATATAAATGCATTTTCTTTTAAAATGCACCGTGTGAGAGACCTATCCTTATAAGACCACACAGGTATAGTCAAACTATATAGGCAAAAGAATCTGGTTCCCCAAGAATTTTAAGAACTGGCTAATGAAGAAATAAGAAGTGATCATGCTGAAGAAAAGGGACAGGTATAAGTCCAGCATTTAAAAAAAAAATCATTAATTGTTTTGACATGAGAAATGTGCTAATGAAATTCACTGCCAACATTGGTTGGGAGAAAATGTCAATACAGAGAAAAATTGGAATACCACAAAAGAAGTACTGAAAGTCCTCTGGGACCAAAGTAGAAGATAAAAGGACAGAGTACAAAGTCATGTATTCAGGAGTAAAACAAAATTCTGCTATTTGCTAGAAACAAGTTATCCATAGATAATTGGGTGACAATGAGACAGTACAATGATTCAGCTGTAAAAAAGGCAAAAGCTATCAAGCATGTTTTGGGACAAATATTTCCAGATGAAACACCAAAGTTATATTCAGTAAAGGCACACAGAAAATTCTTGTTTATTGCAGGCAGTCTTGGATGCTGATGTTCAAGAGTGACAAGTTCAGCCCAAAGTAATTCAGGGAAGCGTATTAGGAGCAGGAGATGGCTGGAGACAGTCAGATTTATGAGTGGGCTTAGGTTTAAAAGAATGACAGAGGGGATATATGACTGCTTTATGCAGCTAACTCTGGGACGTTGATGCTAATGGGGGCAGAGAGCTGTTTAAGCTGAAGGATGCAAACAGACTTTGGAGCATGGAGCTGTTAACAGGCTATGACTAAATATAGGCTGGCAGTGAAAAGCTTTCTAACTATTAGAAGAGTAAAACTGTGGAATAGCCTATTTCTATACTATCATAGCAGCAGAAGCAAAACCTGTGTTTTATTACAAGACGAGGCTGGAAAATGTTCTGGACCATGGCTGTCTGTAGTGGAGATTCGTCGGAAATTGTGCATTTGTTAGCATAAATTCAGTATGGGTAAAGCCTTATCTCCACTAGAATGCAGCACAGCTTAAAGGCTGTGGACAGGCACTGCAAATTCATTCTTGTCAATGAAAGAAACAACTACTTATAACAGCTGGTGTGGGTGTCCCTGTGCTGAAGTTATCCCTCAAACCAGGCAAGCAGTCCTCCTGAGTCATTGCAGGCAAAAACTGCCAGGTCACTCCAAATTCTCTCCCTGACACTGGCTGATTCTGCCTGAAGCAATTTAGGGAATGCTCATGAAAAATACTTCCACCAACATAGGTAGATCAGAACCAGAGATGCAGCATAACTGCATCTTGCTATACTGGGTCACAAAGCTGTGCAATTTCTTATTTTGGACCCTATTGAACTGATACAAACATACCCATGCTAATACAGTTTGTTCCAAAATGTTTTATTCTACTAGAATATATAGTGATATAAATATTTCAGTATAGTGTTCCTAATCTCAGTAGTTGTACTGGGTTAAAAGTTATGTGTAGATGAAGCCCGGAAGAAGCAGGCATTATCTATCCACTCTTGTTCTGATGAGACCAAAGCAATAGTAATCACATTACACTGAAGTCCTGACACAATTAGCAACCATGCTGAAATGAAAAAAAAAATTCACTTTAGCACCCCTGAAAGCTTTATTGTAGTTAACAAGTGTTCATTTTCATAATTATATAATTGAAGGAATGGAAAATTGCAGGTAATTGCTGTTGTTGTGACCTTGATCTTTTAGTAATGTAATTAATGTAATTGCTACTATTTTGAATTGTATTCTTTCATGGGCAGCTTCAAAGTCTTTGAGGAGAGTGATAAGGGCAAAGGTATAACATAATTACTTTTTCCCCCTGCACCTCTGCTGGCATATGGAAGATTCACCTTTCGCTGAAGTTCTACCTTGGGTTTGGGAGCTTTTCCCTCCAGTTTTCCATGTCTTAATTTCCTATATGATTTTTAAATGTTTACACAACACACTCTTTAGACACTGTTGGCAATCTTGAAAAATTAAATTATTTTAAAATCATTTAAAAATCAAATTTTTTTTTTATTACAAGGATCTTACTCTACTGTAGCTTTTGTGATTAAGGAATACCTCACATATTGATTTTCTGAACAAGATAAAAATGTTTCAAAAGTGAATGTGTATCTACATGTTTAGCTTTTCACACAGGGAATAGCAAGTTCAGTGTAATTAGAACAAAAAATGCCCATATCCACTGTTGGATACAATCTAGTGGCATGGAAAGCTCAACAAAACCTTCAGCAAATGCCTGGGAAGGGGTTTAATACAAGGCCATGCAAATATTCCTTCAGAGCACTCTGAGAGTCTTCAATAATTTCTGCCTAGGCCTCTCCCTCTAGCTGTTTTTATGTTTAGCAGTTCTTAAAGGCTTGTTCACCCATGAAGCCGTTCATTCAGTTATTTAACATCAATAAAAATTAAGCTGTGCCTTGTCTCAGATACACACTTTCTTACTCTGTGACTTGAAAGTACCATGCTATGTACGTTATTGTACTTACCTTCCCTCATTCTGAAGCCAGTGAGCAGCACTTTCTAGTGCATCTTCAGGACCTTATGAATCTCTACAAGATTCCTTTCCCAATGAAATATTTTCCATATGACATACAATTGACATAGAACTAAAACCTAAGAATCTGTGGTGGCTGATTGTGACACACACCCACATCACATCTGGACTCAGTTCAACCATTTGTTGTTTGGTTTTAAATATTCTTTTCTTTTCTTTTCTTTTCTTTTTTTTTTTTTTTTCCATTTTAGGCTTCTGTTTGTTTTATGCCCTGTCTCTTCAGGTTAAGATTTCTTTTATCTTCCTGACATTGTCATCCATTTTTCCAGCAACAACTAATGCTTAGGTTCCCATGTGCTAAAATGCTGATTCTCACAGACAGATCTCTTGGCCTTGGCTGTCAAGATTACAGGATTATAACCCCCAAGTGAAAGAAAATTGAGATCTATTTCATGCTGTCTATGTACTCATTAATCTGCTGTCAACATAGGTGCTTTTTCTCCAAACACTTTTTTTTTTGCATTGTTTTTAGGCAAAACTGTTGTCTTCTTTTTCTTTTCCTTTTTCTTTTTTCCCATTTTTGGTCAGTCTTCTTTAGAATCAAAATCTGCTCAGAGATGGGGCTCAGAACTCATACAACCAAATAGAGAAGTGCTTACTGTTATGACAATTCTGTAACACACAATTCAAATCATGTCAGACTTGTGACTCCAAGGGGGACCCACACTGGAGCAGCTCCCGTGGTGCAGACCATGGTGAAGTGGCTGTGTTCCTGCAGCCCGTGGAAGACTGTGGACCGGGCTATACTAATGGTGGGCTCCAGCAGAAACCCCTTGATGCAGCCAGGCTGGAGACAAGGGGAGGAGTTCACTGCAAGGCTAAACCATAAAGAGCCAGGGGTGGAGTTTGTAATGGATATGCCTTTAAGTTGCGGTATTCCATGAGGTGAACTGTGTTACAGGAATCACCATAACAGGAACCACCAACTGGTGGAGGAGGAGCCTTACAAGAAGCAGTTGCAGTGCAGCAGTGACCCAGCCTGAGCTGGTTTGGTGCCAGTAACTCCTCACACCACACCACCTCTCCAGTCCAGAGTGAACACCACAACAGATGGAGCCCAAAGTCATGGACTAAGTTAACTCAGTGAACATTTTGAGGACATTTGTGGACATTTCATGGACATTTTGTAGAGGTGGTCCTCAAACTTAAGGCAACAATGTCTGTGTATCTTATCACAGGATGGGAAGGACGGATGTGGTTAGCAAGATGGTTTTGAATACAAAGGAACCTGGGCATGATGTAAATGGTACTGAATAGAAGGAGGAATGTTCAGGGTTTGGCTGAATTTTTCCTCACAGGGGCTGGTATGGGGCTGTGTTTTGGATTTGTGCTGAACACAGGGTTGGTAACACAGAGATGTTTCTGTTGTTGCTGAGCAGGGTTCACATAGAGCTGAGGCCTTTTCTGCTTCTTGTACAGCCCCAAAGGAGAGGGAGCTGGGGGTGCATGGGAGGAGACACAGCTGGGACAGGTGACCCCAGCTGACCAAAGGAATACCCCAGACCACATGGCATCATGTTCGGTATATAAAGTGGGGAGAGGTAGAAAGAAGGGAGGACATTTAGAGTGATGGCATTTGTCTTCCCAAATTGCTTCCCAAGCTCTGCTTTCCTGGGGATGGCTGAACACCAGCCTGCCCATGGGATGCAGAGAAAGAATTCCTTGATTTGCTTTGCTCCTGTGTGTGGCTTTTGCTTTACCTATTGAACTGCCTTTTTCTCAACTCACAAGTTTTCTGTTTTTACTGTTTTGATTCTCTCCCCAGTCCTGCTGGTGAGGGAGGGACCACCTGCGTGGTACTTGGTTGCTGACTGGAGTTAAATCATGACAACTGGTAAAAACCATTTAAAGCTAGCTACTTACCTCTTCCCTCTGCATTAACATCCCATTAACAAAGAGAGCAGAAACATAATTTATCATTATCCTTCTCTTTAAGAGTTTATACTGCAACTATTTCCTTAGATTGGGAATTTTCTGGGAGTATTTTAGGGTGTAAATAAGATTTTCCTGTGAATATACTTAAGTAAATGTATGTTTTTACTCATCCTGTATGTGTATGTTCAATCTGAGTTTGTAATGTAAGCCAAGCCTCCTTCTTTGCAATAGCTTACTCACTGCATATGGAAAGGGCACAGAGAGAACACAAATGTAATAACCTGAATGTTAATTATCTTCTACTTTTAAGTTCCAAGTGAAAAGTGTTTGGTAAACAGGTTGAAAGCTCTGAAAATATCTCAAGGGCACATACCAGTGCTGGGAAAGCGTTTTAAAAACCCCCACATAGAATAGTAAGGACTTCTTAGAATTCCATCAAGGAAACAGTTAAAAACTAGCTTTTCAAAATCAAGGTTACTGCAAGTGTATTATCATGATGGCGGCCACATCCTTCTCTTCTTCTGGTCTTGCTTTATACCTTGTCTCTGTTGAAAATCTCTAGAGTTTCCTAAGTCAAAGATCATATAGCTCCTGCATATGTTCTCTGCTCTTTTCCCCATCCTATTAAGTCCAAACTTCTTCACACAGCTTTCTCAGCATCCTCTCCTTGCTGTGTTCCCTTGTTACTCCCCCTTGTTACAATCTCCTCACCTCCAGTAAGGATAACATCTTTGTGGCTTTCCTCATTCTTCTTCTTTCCATTACTGCCCTCGTGTGGCATCAAATTCTACCTTCTCCAAGTGCATCAAGAATTATCCTTGGCACTGTAAGATCAAAGACAGTCCTTCCAGCTACACAGACTGTTATTCTTCTGAGATAACACAAGAGACATAAGAGTGGACTAAGATTTCCCATGCATATTTTTTTTTTTTCATAGCATGCTGCAGAGCTGGAGTTGAACAGCACATGAATAGAACATCTAAATTCCCAAAGTCTTCATTTGGCTTCTGAGTTCCCTTTGAAGAAGTTATGCTTCTATTGATAATTATGGAAAACTTCCAAAAATCGCTCTGAGTTTTAAATGACAGCAGAATTTGGTCCCAATGAGGGCAAGGATGTTATAATTCTTCTTGGATTTGGCACCATAAAACCATATCATTAACAGAGGGATGAGATATGACCTAAGCCTTGGGATGAATGAACAGCACAGAAAATTCTTCAGCACTAACAGACCTTGGAGATTCAGCTGGATTTCTCACATATGCACAGCAGCAGCTAGGGCTCTTAAATCATGAGGCTTTACAGCACCCTACTGAAAAAGCAGGTAAATCTACTGATCAGAACTGATTTTCTGCTGCCTTGTCACAGAAGAACAAGTTCAAATTCCTTTGCTGATGAAAACAGACAGAGAAAAATCTGCACCAGTTTTCAGTTTATTCTAAGCTAAATTATGACAAGGAGCAATGTGAATATTTTGTTTTCCGTGTAGTTTAATCCCTTGTGCACTTTTTGTTTAGTTACAACATGCCTCAAATAGGAATGCATTAAAGCATAATATAAGTTTTAATAGCTGTACTTATGTGGAGAGAAGTATACATATGGGGTCTATTCCCCTATACCATACCAGCCATGGGAAATTTATTTAGATTTTTTTTGTTCATCTGCTGCCTCAAAATTTATATTTTTATTCTCATTAGGGATACATCTTGATGAAAATAAACTTTTCAACTACTCCTAATCTTCAGCTGTTGTCTGAGGGGTTTTTTTCTGGTACAAACGTCATCCTTTCTGTGTGCACATGCCCAGCAGCATGTTCTCAGATGATGGGAGAATAACATGTCAGAACCTCCCCTGATAGTTCTATGAGCCTTGCTCGTGCTGCTTGCCCAAGGCTGTGTTCTTTAAGTAGCAAGAAAACAGCAAGAAATGGCTAACAGGAACCAGGGAGAAAGGAGATGGACAAAGTATGGGCATAACTGTGTGTTTAAATATGCAAAAAGCGTCAGAAAGGAGTTATTATCTTCATTAAAAGAACATCATCACTGAAAAGCTGGACAAGTGAGCAAAAATCTGTAGGAACCTCAAATTCTCTAGATTCTGTTTTGCTGAGATCGGTGTCTGGAAGGACTAGGACTAGGCCCCCAGAGAAAGTTAATATTATTAACTTTCTCTGTAATATTATATAATATATTTGCATATATTTTTAAGCATTCATCCAAATTAGCATATTAAAATGCTTTCACTGAATTTTAACCTTTTTTGAAGCAATATTGCAACACTCCCATTCCTCAGCCTCCAAAACACTGTCACCTTTGAAGCTGTTACATAACCAGAGGACCAGACATTCCTTGTCTCACATGCAACTTAAATTCATATCTTCTTAGTTAATTGCCAAGCTGTCCAAATGTGCCTGACCTGTTAAGCTAGATGCTTAAAAAAAAGTGACAAAAAGTCAAACCCTCCCCAGAGAGCATTCAATGTAAGCTGAAATGGAAGACACAAGAGAAAAAAAAAAAAGTGATAGAAAAGAAATCAATAGGTGAGTAATCACTACCTGTGCTATAAATGGTGCATCATATCAACAATGAGATTATTATAAAATTTAAAACAGCCAAGAAACCAACTTCACTGCAGCTGCTTGTATGGGCTGTGGTTCCCTATTCTTCACAGGGTAGTATTTTCTTCTCACCTTCTTGCATTTTACATTTCACAAAGTCAGACTTCTATGAGTGTTTCAATTGCATAAATTATTAACATTCTTTATGCACCCAAACACTTCAGCAAATTAGGCAGATGCCTGCCTTGATGAGGTTTTAGTCTAAAACTCTCACTCAAAATTTTTGCTGATGAAATATTGTCTACTCTTTATTTGCTGCTTTTTTCATAATATGCAGAAATATGGAAAACTTAACATTTGTGATGTTTAAAGAATGTTCACCTTGATTCTAGGACAATTTACTGGATTTTTATGTATTTAGAGCTATGCCATTAATCCACATTCACAGAAAGAAAAAACCCAAGAAACATCAGAAAAGTAAAAAATTGACAAAAGAAAGGGAAAAAAGAAAGAAATAGAGAAGTAGAGATTTATTTAATTTGAATTAATTCAGTAATTCTTCATCTGTATGCTTGGCTTTCACTTACGACAATTCAGGGATGTGCAGAAACATTGCTTAAGAATCTTACATGTAATTTATACAAATCAGAATAAAATTTCACCTGAATACTAAGAATATGTCTCTTTGAGGGGAAAACATATTTAATAAAACTCTATTACAAGCACATTAAAGTAAACAAACCCATTTTAAACAGCAAAATTACTTTGAAAATCGAAAAATTTAATTGACTGTTGTAAAAAAAGAGGATTTGCCTACCACAAAACCCTTACTTTCAGCTTGATTATGCAACTTAAATGACATCTATCTGCATTTTAATCCCTGCTTGGAAGTCTGCTGGCAGAATTAATAATTATAATCAAAACCCATGAAAGTCCATGCTAATGATAAGATAAAGAATTTACTCCCACCACCTACAGTGAAAAGCTAATCTTCCTCGATGTCCTAATCTACTGACATACAGGGTTTGATTTGAAATAAGGTCTTAATAATGAATAATCTGCCTATGAATGATTCTGCTGAGCAGAAAAATGAAAGATTATAGAAGGACTTCCGGAGAATTAGCCATCTCAAATTTTCTCCAATTTTAAGACTGCTTTCCAGTGCCCTCCCCCCTTCCCCAGAAAATAAACCAAATCAAACCTAAGCAAACCAAACAATCGAAACCCGACCAAAACCCACCTATTTTTATGGTTGCTGCCACCCTAAGGACACAGACAGCCAGAGCTGCTGAAAAGTAGTTCCTGTGTGGCTGCATCTTGTGCAGGTATGTGCTGGTTTTGGCTGGGGTAAAGATTTCTTTTCATCGTAGCAGTACAGGGATATGTTTGGATTTGTGCTGAAAACAATGGTGCTAATACAGGGATATTTTCCTTATTGCTGAGTAGTGCTCACACAGAGCCAAACGCTTTTCTGCTCCTCTCCCCACCCGATAAGCAAATGGTCTAGAAATGTGCAAGTCGGAAACTTTCTCATTTTTTTCTCATTTTTACCCTTCCCATTCTCTTTCCCCCATCCCACTGGGATAGGGAGTGAGGGAGTGAGCAGCTGTGTGGTACCTAATTGCTGGCTGGGGTTAAATTGCAAGAAGATGATATTTGGTGAAAAATCACAAGCTGTCATTAACTCCAGAGAACCAACTCATCAATGGAAAAGTGGTAGGGAAGCCAAGTCCCTTCTTTAATAAACAGTTTGGGAGTTTGAATCTGGCACTTGCAGAAAGTCATTTTCCTGCCTGTATTGTTTAACAAAGTTAATCTCTGTGTCTATGTACTCTACAAAGCAGAGGGAGGTGAGACAGATTAAAAATAATATTTATTTACTTGTGTTTGAAATCAGCAACCAAAGAACAGTTACTTAGGCTTAGATGTTTCACTATTGCAATGGACTTCCTTACCCAGATTTGAAAAAATTACCAAGGAGCTGTAAATTTCAAAAGTTTTCAATTTTGAAGGTATTAGGTACCTTCATTTTTGAATGACAAACCTGGAACATCCTTGAGGGTATATGTACTCTTTTGGAAATACAGAACATAGAAAATCAAAGCCCTTTATCCTTAACTGAGTATAACTGAGTATCCAAATATTGATGAAGGGTGAGCTAATTGAGGTCATTTGACCTGTGACTGAGCTGCTTGATAGAGACAGCAAATACCAAAAGGGCATCTGGCAGCAATCCATACAAAGAAATTTCAGTCATCAAGGACTGTACTTTTTTGACAATCTGAAACATTAGTAGTTCAACATAGCCTGAAATACTAAGTACCTAAGTGAAAACTTATTTAGTTCACCATCAAACGCACTAAACAATTTCTAGGTGTGTTGATTTGGATGTGCAAGAGAAAAAATAACAATGAAAACACAGGATTTTGAAAATGAGAGTGTTACGCAAGACAGTCATGATCAAAACCTACAAGTACTTTTCCAATTGAAAGAGAATATTCATCTACAGTTGCTTTTACTCTAATGATCCTCATCAGAAATAAAAAGGATTATCTATGTCTAAATTTCTGGTAGAACTCACTGGTAGAGTCACTGCTTCCACCAAAGCTGGCAGGAACCATATGTAGGCAAGAGCTGATATTGAGAAGTGGAGGAAAATGCAGTTTTTCCTAAACTATGCTCCCGTAAACATCCCATCACAGCTGGTTTGTTAGAAGTGTGTTTAAGGCTCCTGGTGCCCCAGACTACAGATGTCTACCAGGGACAGAGACAGGACAATATCCAGGTTGAGATCAGGTCACTACTTTACAGGCATTTCCCAGCTCATGAGAAATTAACAAGTTTCATTGTCCCTGTGCTGTGGTGCCAGGCAGGAGCCTCAGTCTCTAGACGACTGGAAGCCTCAAAGGGATATGGGACAGAGGAATAAAAATGGGGAATGTGGGGAAGAAGAGCAGCAGAGGAATGAAAATGCACCGTAATAAGCGAAAGTAGGACTGTACTGTGGGTACTGCAGTGTGGGGAGAGGCCAAGTTGTGTAAAGCTCCAGGTCTTTAGTTTCTGATTTCACCTTTGCCTTATTCATCAGTCACAATCCTCACAAAGTCCCAGAGCTCAAGAAAAAGCCGCCTTTCATTTGGTATGTAGGTGTCTTACGGGTCTTCAGTAGTGCCTCATGGATATGGCCACAGGGGAGATGAGGAGGAACTTTCCAACTCCGACTGTACCCAGCCATGGAGTGTGCTGCCCAGAGGCTGCTTAGGTGCTGGCAGGGTCTGGTCCTGGCTCAGGTGCCAGTTTGCCTCTTCACTCTTCAGTGCAGAAGTTGTAGCCGATTCTTGGTCTGCTGGGTCACTGCCCGCCTTCCCCAGGCTGCTGGTGAGGCAAGTGGAGCTCCTGAACACCCAGGGGGTTTCTGGCCACTAATCTGAGATTATTTCACTGTAAACAGGGATGGTGATCTGTAGGTGTGAGCCAGCAAGCCCCAGGGAGGAGTTTCTATCACAGAGAGCACAGTTTTATACTATCATGAAAGGGCCCCAGAATGGCTACCGTCAGGAAAGGAGAGAGTTCCCAGAGCATCAAACAGCAATTGTTCAAAAAAATAAAGCACCACCATATGCTGAACCCCTTTCAAGGTCCTGACTGTTCTGTGAACAGCAGGTAAGCATTTGTTCGGTGGACCACTGACATAACCCTAAGACAACTTATCTGCAGTTCTTTTACAGTGATTTTAGCATTTTTATTTATAGTTTTTCTGGATTTTGGGAACATTTCTGACACATCTCATTGAAAGGGTAATCACAGGTCATTGAAAGTGTAATTTTTTTTTTTTAAATTATCTTCCTTAAAGACTTAGGGTGTATTTAATATGCTAAGGCACTTGCTTCCTTTTTAAAAAAAAATTAGTGGTATTGGCTCTTCACTGGAACAATGATTCCTTGCGGCATAATTTTCTCAACCTGGTCATTTGCTCAGTAACATGACCTGCTGGTGAGCCCCACCTTGTGCATCCTGTCTTAGGATTCCCTGTAAGAGAGACGGGGATTTAATATTTGCAATCATTCTTTAGTCTCCATATGCTCAAATGTGACTGTAGGTGATTTTCTAAAATGCCATATCCCACCTATGAAATAAGTCATTCCAAGTAGAAGAGCAGTAACATGATTTTGTTCGGCTCTTTAGCAATTTCTTGTGTTTGGAAAATCCTGGATATATTTTTACACATGGGAAATTTTTTTCTACAGTAAAGTGCTTTTTAATCCTGTATAAATTTCTGCCATTTACCCTTCACTGAGGGATCACTTCTTTTCTGGATGGCAGCATCTTGAAAATTAGGCAGGGGTGAAAACCCTTAGCCAAAATTTTTTAAATAAGGTTTCTTAATTTTTTTTAATTTTCTGAATGCATCTTGCAACATTTCTCCCTAGTTGTTTACAAATGGAGTTAATTGAAACCTGTGATAATCAATGAAATAGGTAATTCAGGTATAAAATTAGGTAGAAAATGGTATAAAATGAGACAGGAAAGCTGAAAAATTGCTTCAGGTAACAGCAAGTGCTAGGCATAGATCCAGAAGTACTAGTCCCCTTTTTCCTCATCACACGAACACTTCTCTGAGAATATTTTTAGTACTTTTCAACACATGTAAGTAACTAACTAACGTGGTTTTGGCTATACTCTATTTTCTATGCCACCCACAACCTCTCCCCCCCCCCCCAAAAATCTAAAAGAACCCTTCCATGTTCCCAAGTAGAATGTGTACCAGTGTTTATATGGAATGATTTGGGGAAAGGATGCAAGCTTTATTTTCATGAGCTTGAAGGAAAGCATTCATGTGCAGTAGAATCTCAAAAAGAAAATGGATCAGGCATAGAGCACTAAGAAACAAGCAGTGTCAAAGGGGTGGTGGACAAAAATAAACAGAAGGGAGCATCAGTGTCTCAAAGAGCAGTGCAGGGGGTGGAAAGATCACCATCATTCAGCTCAGGGTAATTCAAGGGACTGTCATAGTATGAGCAGGTGAATGAGACATCTGCAAGCCAGAAAGTGCCAAGTCTTTGGATGTTAACTTGAACCATTTGACAGATAAACCTTCACCATTGCATAACACTTGTCTTTGGGTATTTACTCAATGCATGAATGTGGAAAGGGGGGAGGTAAAGTATTACCTGTTTCTCTTAATTTTATGGATTTGGGATTACTTAAGCCTAAAGAAATGAATATGCAGTTTGGTGGCAGCCCTGGTAAGCAGGGCAGGGAAGATTTGGGTCTGACTAAATGGGCATTTTCAAGCACAACTCAGCATGGAATAGTGAAAATGACAATGTTATCAACTAGGATACCTATAATTCATTTCTAACCAATCTAGCTGGACTAGCAGATTCCCTAACCTTGGTGAATACAGTGATGCAAGGAGATGCACATGGACCCAGAGAACAGCTGTTCTTGCTATTGCAGTATCACAGAATCCTTTAGGTTGAAAAGGATCTCTGAGATCAGGGCCAGCCTGTGATGGATCACCACCTTGTCAGACAGAGTTTGGCACTAAGTGCCATGTTCAGTCATTTCTTGAACCCCTCCAGGGACAGTGACTCCATCATCTCCCTGGGCACTCCATTCTACTTTTAACAAACCTTTAAATTAAGAAATTCCCCCTAATGTCCAGCCTGAACTTCTTTGCCTGAACCTGGCAAAAAGATACCCTGTATAGTACACTGCACCAAACTGCGGGCTACGAATTTCTGACCTTCAGAACAGGGAAGGCAGCAGTCTGGGATTTAGTCTGCATGTCACTCAGGTACTTATTGTGTTTGTATATAAAAATTGTTGTATAAGTATTTTTTTCCACTGATTTCTAGAAATGGGTTAATCTGAAGAGACTAATTTTGTTTGAATAAACATTTTGAATTATATGTGTAGTGCTAGGTAACAATGAAAACATCATCATCAGGTATGGCTGGAAGTATTGCACTCTATAATTAATATTTTTTCCCTGTAAGAAACCCTGTAGACATAGGCAAGAAAGTAAATAATCTCACTGAATACTTGTTAAAACTCTATATGTATACATATGGCTCTTGGACTTATATGTTCATCACACATCCTAGGTACTGTGATGTCTTGAAGCCAATCAACTGTTTTAAGATGTGTAGTTTTTGTGGAAACACTGTCTTACTGGGATAAAGGAAATTATGAAGAGCAGTCAAGGTTGTTGATATTTTACCTGTCCAAAACTAATGTTTTTCCTTTGGTTGGCACCAAAAATATTCACCAAAAATAATGGGAAATAAGTTTACAATTTAATTCAGAGTGGTGTCACTCAGGAGGAAAGGATGGTACCACTGGAGAGATGTTCAGCATAAAGAAACAAAAGTATTTAACTTCAAGTTACTTGGCAGTTCAAAATAAAGTTTGGAAAGTGTAGAGAGTTCTGAGAATGCATTGTAGGCTGAGGCTTTAGTAGGACAATAATGGAACGTAGGAGAAAGCAGGCTGGGAAGTGTTCTGGTAGTGTGGCTCCTAAACTAAAGCTGCACTTGGCCTTGAAAGACAGAATATGGCATAGAAGATATAGAGAAAACAGACAAGGCAGCTGAGGGATTTTTTTCAGCAATGCCAGCTCTGACACATTGTTCAAGTGTTAACCATATCTCTCTTTCTAAACAGACTGATTCATAAGATATGATATTTTATTCAGACCAAACATCTTAATGATTTCAAAATGATTTTATTTTGAGAATAGCTTTTACTCCAAGCTGCCTGACACACTCCACCTTCTTGGCTCTGTGTTGCCTTTAGAGTCAAGCCTACATCCAGCTTTGAAATTCTTCACTGTTTATCAAGTGGTATAGTTGCACTGTTTCCAATTAAATGTATTCATTTATAGCAGTGCTTCTGCTGGGTGTGCTGTGAGCACTGTGATCCAATTATTTCTTCATTGTAGGATTAGATGCAGCTCCAGACAGAGTAAGAAGACTGAAATCCCTAAATGTCTGGTTCCGCAATGAAGCAAATGAAGGGTAAAAAATAGTTTGAATTCTAGGGTGTTTGCAAAACAAGAAAGAATTGCATGTTTATAGCATAGTTCAGAAAAAAAAAAAAAAACAACCAAAAAGCAAAAAAAAAGGAGTTTCTCCTCTAGGAGTTTCTATCACCAAAAATTATTTAAAGATTAGGAATACTTTTAATTTGGGAGTGACAGCTCTAGGTAATAGGAACTTAGTTGTTCCTATTACCTAGAATGTTCCTATAGGAACATTGCTGTATCAAGCAATAATACTTGGTATCATCTTCAGAATTCTGGAAAACTAAGTCACACCTTTGTTTTGATTGTGCTCATTTTGAATTTTCTTCATAATTAAGGGGATTGGAAACACTCATCTTTCAGCAAAGAAAATTGAGATACTGAGCAGAAAGGTGTGTGATCAGAGCTTTGGAAACTGTCTTTATTCTGGATGTAACTGTCTGTCAGCACATGAATAGCCAGCTATGACAGTGACTTTACAAGGCTGCTCCATATTATCAGTTTCCTAAGCAAGAATGTACTAGGAATGTTCCTAGGCAAGATGTACTCATCTGGAAAATCACCGTTTTGTGGATGCGCTGTGGAGATTTCTGGGTTCACTCACTCTCTCATGGGTGTCACTGTTCTCACCACACTCTCACTGCCATCATTGCTCTCTGCTCTCAGACTTGTTTGGCCAGATGCTGTCTGTTGAATGCAGCTGGAACCACAACAATAATCATGCTATAAAATATTAACAATATTCCTGTGTGGTAGCACCATCTGCATTTTTGGGAAAGAAAAGTCAAGGTTAGGCAGGCTTTCCTATGCTTGCATGAAGTATGAAACCCTGTATATGGAAAAAAAAAACAATAAATGGGCTTTAACTACAGCACAGACACAGCATGACTTAAGGATGTGAACTGCTAAAATATTATTCACAAATTTTTGAGAGATCCCCTAGAAATTATTGCTGTCTGAAGACAAAATAACTTATTTTGAGTTACACATCTTTCACAGGTTTTGTAAAGTGTGATTTAAGAGTTTAACATTTTTCTTCAAATTTACCCATTTGGCATAGCTAAATCATGATGAGAAGATGAAGCTTTCCAGTTTTCATTCTTATTCTTAACACCTCTGTAGAAAACCTGTTTGATCATAGTAGTATCTTGAGTCTTCATGAATCTCATTGACTTTTCTTATTCATTGTAAACTTGTGTAAACTACAGATATGAATGGCTGTAGAAGTGTTTTCGAAGGAAAACAGCTTTGGAAGGGCAGATGATGTAATATATTTGTTTCAATGAAATAGTGCTAATTAGAGGCATTAAACCTAGAAGTGTGTGTCGATAGGTTTATCAAGAGCCATCAGGCAGAGCTATTGCTGAAATAGTTAACTGCCAATCAGAGAAGCTTATGATGGGAAAAACTAAAACTTAGTGAAAAAAATTAAAACCACCCAATTGTTACATGCATCATTGGGTATTCAGTTAAGCTACATTATTTTTCATGAAAGCAACATTGTAAGAATTAAAAAGGTACATTTTTGCAAAAAAACCTTTGCACTAAAATTGTGTACTCAAATTTGTTCAGTTTCTTCTTATCACCAAACCACTACAAACTTTTTTTAGGGATTTACAGACAAAAATATTATTTAAAAGCAATAGATGTAAATTTTTTTCCATTAGTATCAATGAATAATTTCTCTTGTGAAAGGCAGCCTCTCAGTCATGTGAGACCATGAAATATTATTTTCCATTTAACTAGGGTTTTCAAATGTTGAGGATTCTTATCTCTGAGTCCCAAATATATAGATTACTATTAAGACTCATAAATGTAAGAACACCACAAATATGCAGCAAAGAGGTGATTTTTACATACTTACGTTGACAAGGTAAATGAGAAATTTAATTATAAGTGACAATAGCAGAGCATGACAAGTCATCATTGTGTTTTTTCTGTAGTGATCATGATTGTTCCCGTCTGAGGCTATTTCAAATAGAGACAAAGATGCAGGAATTTATTTGTTCGTCTCTTTCTTGGCTGTGGTAACAAGGTGCTCAAACACCCTGGTCACTGCTATTTTGCCACTTAAAGAGTGAACTCATTGAGGAATACACTTAGAGCAGGCAGCTGCAGGTTGAGCCCTGGGTGGACACACTGGCTGGGCAGTGGTCACTCACTCAGAGACTCTATACAATCCAAATACACAAGAAGAACTCAGACCAAATATCACCATTCCACCAAGAGGCAAGTACAGGGATGATGAATCACATGTGAGGAACACGTCTGGCACACAATCAGGAGGATGTACAGTCCCAGGGATTCTTTTGGTGGAGATCTCTTCCTGGAGGCACCAGCTCAAGCTGGTTGTTGCACCACATTTAAATTACTCTAAGTAACCAGAGATTTTGGACTTTACTATGGGAAACCTAGGTCTGAGCCAACAAGGAAATCCTGTCTGACTGTGTGAGTGTGGGGTTTGCAAGGAGCCAAGAAGGGCACCCAAGGGATACTGGATCCATTTGCTGTCAAGAGGCTTTGGTCCCAGCAGTGAAACTCTTGGAATGTGGGGTGTGCGACTGACAGAGTGGTTCCTGGGTGGTCAGATAGGAAAGTCCCTTAACAGATTTATTCTGTGCCTTCAATGTTAATAACTACCTAATGCTTAGGATTCTGAATGCATGTGACATATATTGTCATTCAGAGCAATTCTAGTCATGTAAATTTCCACAGTGGAAGGCAGAATCTTTATTGTCCAGTACCTTAATCTAGGAACAGGTGAAGGTTTAGAGCTGAATTGACTTTGTCATTCAACGATTAATGTGGAAAGTTTAAAGCCACTGTGAATTTCCGGCTAACAGATGACAGTTTTCTTAACAATTAGTTTAAAAATCTATCATTTCATTATTCGCTTGAAGGACACTGCAAATGAATACCATAGGTATCCCATTTACATGTTTAATTGGATTAGTGTCCTGACTTTCAGAATATAGCAATTAATTTGTCTGGGCATTTTTTCCAGATAGTCAAATGATTAATCTTTTGTATTTCAGTGCATGGATTCACATCACACACTTTTATATTGAAAAATGAATTGTTCCTCCTCACCATTGTTCTGCTGTTTCTGTACGACCTGTTGTAGAACAAACTTTGCTTCTTGAAATAAGCATTACAATTTATCATAGATGTGTTTTACATTTTGAAATAATTGATTTTATATTACCTGCAAATGTTTTGCTTTCTGTTATGAAATCTAAAAGAGAAAATCTAGTAACTAATATTATGTGTATGTGGTCAATAAATAAGCACTTCTTGATATGTTATATTTCACTTATCTGTTTAATAATTAACAGCTGTTTGGGCAAAATAAAATGCAATAACATGACTGTCATGATTATGTGTTAAAAATACAAATATCTAGGCTTTTCAAAAGGATTAGCAACCCATGGTTCCCATTATAACCGTTGGGTGTACTCATGGTTTTTATATTTGTGATATAGTTATATAATAGATACTTGCGTATTCTCCTTCTAGGCATGACAAAATCATAAATATTAATAATAAAGATGTCAGACTGAGATGTGTTCAGAAATCACCATCATTCAGCAGTCTCTTCTCAACCATGTTGCTTGACATCTTGGTTGTATGTTTAGAAGCAGGCAGATTTCCACCTGAGGTGGGCCATACTTGGTAGTTCAAGTGGGTGTTCAGGACCATAAAGGGCAAGGAACTACAGCTGACATTTCTGTCTTTCTATCCAGTTCTCCAGTGCTCACCAGAGAAATTTCCTGATATGATGCCATGGTTTATTTTGTTAGGTTGTTTTTTTTTCTTCTTACCAAAACACTGATACTGGACTTGACATGGAGTCCAAAAGGCAAATCTGAGATACTTTTCCACTGAAGATGTATTGGGTTTTTATGGCCAGCTTTTGTTAACAGGGGGGCTACATGGATGGCTTCTGTGAGAAGCTGACAGAAGGTTCCTCATTTTCAGCAGAGCCAATGTTAACCAGCTCCAAAGATGGCCATGATTCTGGCTAAGGCTGAGACAATCAGGAGCAGTGGTAATGTCTCTGTGATAACAGATTAAAGATGAAGAAAAAGAATTGCACAGTTGTAACTTCAGCCAGAGAAGAACGGGGTGAGAACATGCAAGAAGAAGAACTGTGCAGACACCAAACCTATGGTGGAGACAGTGGATGGAGCAGCTGTGGAAGTGGGGGGTGGAGGGAAGGTGTTTTAAGGGTTTTTTTTGTTCGTAATTATCATACTTTGATTTTGTTAATTAATCCATTAACAAAAAGTCAATTAATATCCTCAACCTGAATTTTGGCCATGTTGGTATTTGATGAGTGACTTCTCTCTGTCCTTAGCCCATGAATCCTTCATTATATTTTCTCTCCCTTGTCCAGATGTGGAGGGCAGTGATAGAGAGGCTTTGGTGTGTGCCTGGCATCCAGCCAGGGTCAACCGACTGCAGAAAGTTACCGGTGATGATTTTCCAGAGATGCAATAAATAGCTCTGCTCATAGTGAGCAAAAATGCATCTACTGGTGTGGTGACAGGTGTAAAATGTAAAGCTGCCTCAGGCTCCACTCAACAAAGTATTCACATATGTGAACTCTGTTAATTATAACAATTACACATGCATTTTTGATTGAGAAGCCTCATTCCACAAATAATGAGCATCCTCAGTTTCTAAAAGTCAATGAATGTTACAAGGGATGAGTGTGTGTCATTTTAAGATGTTTAACACTTTGGAAAATTAGGCTATAATCAGTGAAATGTCTCTCTTGTGTGTCAGTGTCCTGAGAGCAAATCTCTTCAAGGGAAGAAAATGTACTGAGGTGGGGGTCACCTCTTCTGCTAGGCAAGTAGAAATAGGCCAAGGGGAAAATGGTCTCAAGTTGCACCAGGTGAGGTTCAGGTTGGAGAGAAGGAAAAATTTCATCACTGAAGGACTTGTTTAATATTGGAACAGGTTGCCTAAGGAAGTGGTGGAGTCACCATCCCAGTAAGGGTTCAAGAGTAAATGTCGCACTTCATGACATGGTTTAGTGGGTATTTTGGTGTTAGATCAAAGGTTGAACTTGAAGATTTTGGTGGTCTTTTCTAATCTTAATGATTCTTTGATTCTACAGTTACTTCTATAGCATGTTTAATAGCTCAAAAAAACCCTGCTCTATCAGCACCTAAGGTATATCTAGGAGATCGCATCACAGGTAGCCACAGGTAACTTACCCATCCATTCCCTCAGTTCAGTGTCACCTCATGGGTAATGTCTGTAACTGTCTGACAGATTTGGAAGCATTGTAGTTATACGATTATATCCAAAACTAATTTCAAGTAACTTATTCGAAGTAACTGAGGGTAAAAGGGTGAGTTGCTAACTCAGCTAACAGCACGAGAGGTATTGTTTCCTATTAGACATATTTAGATCAAGAGCACAGCAACACACAATATGTTGTGCTCTACAGAAACCATTTATTGTTTATTTGTGGCTGCTGCTCTTAATTACGTCTACCCACATTCTTGCAGGGAGACTTCTAAAAATCTGTGTATTAAACTAAAACTAAACTGCAAGACTGTCAGGTGTTTCTTATAACTAGAGGAACTGCACTGATGTCAACTCCTGAAGAGTGTGTATTATCCTGTCCATGAAAGTTGTGAATTGATAAGGCCATCAGTTAGTAACTGTTATGTGGCTGCTACAGGAGTTCATTCTTTAGTTCCTGCTTTTACTTTTGATGGTCACTGTATCAATTCTTTCATATTTTTCCCACTCATGCTGTATACCTAGGATATGCTCATAGTCAAAATACTTCTTATGCATTCATTGGAGATTTTGTCTCCACCTCAGCTTCAATTTTCCAAATCTATTCCAATTCTTTAGTGTCTTTGGGTAATTAGATGAGTAAAACAAAAAAATTAAATTAAACATCTGTATAAGTAGTGTGTATTTTATAGGCTAAACACTCCTCTGGCATATGTTTCTCGACTTGTATTTTTTGCATTTGTTATTACTGCTGAATAGAAGATAATAACACTAGTAATGAGTCTAACAGATTGTTTTTAATATTGGCAGAATGAAAGAAGTTGTGGGACCCTGAATATATAACATTAAAATTACATCTTCTAAGAGGCTACAAACTTTGCTAGCCAGATTGTAATCCTTTATTAAAATAAAAAACTCAACATAAACCAAATATTAGACAGTCCCTCTGGCAAAATGCCAAGGCTGAACTGTTAGAGGAATATTTAAAAAATCCTCTTACACAATTTTCACAGGGCTTTGGGCTTCAGCTGTTAACATATTGCTACTTCCAAGATAATTTCCTTGGGGGAGTGTTCTGGTGTCTTTAGCAATAGAAAATGTCTCTTCCTAAAAAGATTTGCAAAGGTTGTGATCCTCCACAATCATAACTGAACAAGATCATTCCCATAGGATATTTCAGGGCAAAAGCCATGACAGCAAACCCAAAAGCAATGGCAATAAGAGAAAGTTCAGCTAATACTAATAATTTCTTCGTAGCAGTTTCTATACTCCTCTGGTTACCCAAAAATAAGGGAAGTGTGTATAAAACACAGAGAATGCGAATGAGTTCTATGTAGAGACACCTTTTAATTATTATTTTTACTTTGGAGCACTTCTATTAGGATTATTTTGTGGCATGCAAATTCTTTCCTTTCTCTTGAGGTGTAGGTAGCTGAACATAGAAGCTTATGTTCACTGCCACATTCTTCTCCCAAGGGACACCAATAAGTTATGTAAATTAATCCTCTGGAAGTTTCTTCTAAAGGGAAATACTCATTTGGAAAATCTAACACCCTGTTGAGCTGCTACCTGCCCTTCAGTCTGATGAGATGGAGCTTGTAGCAGTGGGGAGACACAGCTGTGGTATTCAAAATGGCCCGGGCATTTATGCTCAGCACTGAAATTTAAACAGTATTTTCAAGCTGCATGTAGCTCTTTCTTGATAGAGTAAGAAATGTGAATATCTGAGCAGTGATCACTCTAACTGCAGAGAAAGAAGCTGTGACCTCCTTGTCCTCTATGTATTTGTGTTCAAGTTCTAATTTTGTCTGGTTTAATTGTATTTTTTTACTATTTTCCATGTATCAAAACAAAAGCCAATATAATCTGGACCAGAACTTTAGAAATATGATTACTGTGGTTTATTGATAAAAATCATAAATAGTCATGCTTGGGCTTAAAGATCATCAGTTCTGAAAATTGATTTTACAATTTTCTAATCAATAGCAGTAAATGCTGGTGGATGGTTATCAGAGCACTTCAGAACACACCTATTTGAATGTAATAACTGTTCCTAAGCATAAAAGAGTATAAAGAAAATGTCTAATCCCTGATTTTTTCTATCTGATACAGCATGGGTCTTGGCAAATCCTTCAGCATCAGTAAAGCTAGATTTGGGATAGGTGAAACACAAAAACTTTAGGCTTAGTGTCTTTTCTGTAGTTAGTGAATTGGCTCTGATAGATGGACCACATAAGCTCAAAGAGCAGGTTAATAATTTAATAAAATATTCCTTCTTTTTTATTTCTGCCCTCAGGAGAACTTTCCATAAAGGTAAGGATGCTATTTTTTTCCTGAAGTTTGTCTACTCTTTCCTGTCATTCCTACGTGTTGGTGATTTCTAAGCTCCACCAAACTGTTACTCTTATTTAAAATTCACTAGAAGTCAGGGGTCTCCATCAAAATTAAAGGGATATTGTGCTAAAATGTACAGCGTAGTAAGAAATGAACTCTGCTCTGAAAAGATACAGTTTAGATGAAAGAAAAAGATAAAGCTGTAGCCTCTTTGCCAGTAAGGTGAAGAGAGAAACAAATGAAGTCCTGAATGTCTGTGAGAGCCTAGGCAGTCAAATTTCTTCATGGAATTTTCTTTAAAGACCCCTTTTTGAAATTCAACATTACATGAGAAATAGAGAAGTGAGTTCCAAGCTAGCTGGTATATTGATGTGGTGGCAAAACTAGAATGGGACCTGAAAGTAGCACAGCTCTTTTAGCTCTCTCACAGTGCTTGTTGGCTTGGGCACAGCCAAGCTGGTGATACAGCTGCATTGCTTCCCATTCCAGGGGTGCATCACTTGGCTCACTGGACTGGGAATCTTGTGTGTTTATGTAGTTTAAGCCACTCTTAAAGCTTATGTAAGAGGAAAACAAACCAGCTCAGTTCTTCAGGCCCATACTAGTGTTGCCACAGTATTCTCTTCATTGTTTCCCTCAGCAGTCACTTTTGTATGTAACATAATTCTGCTGGAATAATTCAAAAGAAGACATTACTGATGCATTAAATAATGTCTTGCGTAAAATAAAAGATTACTGAAATCTTTATTCCTGAAATTGACCCCTTTTTTTTTTTTTTTTTTTTATTTTTTTTTAATTACTCAGAANTTTTTTTTTTTTTAAGTTATGTTCAACTCAGCCTGTACTATTGTCTCAACTTGGAATTAGTCCTTTTTCATCTGGAGGGAAGCAAAGTCAGTCTCCCTGCAGCCTCTCCAAAGCGGGCAGTTTGGCTCATTTCATCACACTGCATGAGTGCTCTGGAGGAAGTTCAAAAGAGGTTCACCAGGGTCCCAGTAGTGCTCTTGGTCAAAATTGCAGATAAACACATGAAAAAGCCACAAATCCTGTCAGGATTTATTTAAGACATCTTTTTACTGTGCTCTCTGCTTCATGTTTGTCCTCAAAACCATGGATGTGGTAATCTGCTGACAGAAGCAAGCTTTACTACTGTCAGTGCTTCAGAATCAATACAAGCTGAGTTCCCCCACGGCTCCTCCATCCTCCACACATCCCCAACAGCTCAAGCTCTGTTTCCACACACTGTCCCTTGCAGCTTATAATGATGAGGCATGGTCACAACTTTATTGGAAATCACCAGAAGGAATTTCTGTATTGACAAGTCAGAAATGTTAATTCTGACCTGAAAAGAAAAGCACCCTGATGGCTTGGTGTTGAGCCTTGGTCCTTGCTCAGCAAGTTTATTCAAAAGGGACTTGAGGAACTACTTTTTCTTGAGGTGAGAGCACAGAGAAATGCAACAATATTCTCAGGAAGTTGAAAAACACACTTTACTGGAAAACTTTAGAAAATCAGAGATTTGGAAAAAAAATCAGACATTCTATCAGAAGTGCATTGACTTTAAGTTATCCACATTTCAAGTAAAGGAAATTAGGACCTGA
>VWZN01013650.1:178328-232068 GCA_013396955.1 Regulus satrapa | reverse complement strand
GGGGAAGAGAAAAGCAAGATATAGCTACCACCTTGAATCCTAGAGTGGTTTAAGCTATCATAAAATCCAAAGACAACAGGGATGCAATCACGTGCAGCTCGGGGCAATGGATTTTATCTGCTCTGGTCTCCTGTGGCCACCCCTCCCTGATTGGGGCTTCCAATCATTTTGCTACTCTGGGGCTGGACTGGGGGCATCATGGGTGGGGTGTGGGTCTTCGCTTCTGCTGTGCCAGGTGTGCCAGTGGCTGACAACCATTCAGTTGTTTTGGGCCTGTAATCATTGCCCCATGTCTCTCACACCTGGCTAATCCTTTTTTAAACAGATTTTTCCCTCTCATGAATTCCCTTTCACAAACAGTGCATTTGTTTACTTGCTGACGAGATTTGTAACCTGAATCAATATTACTCCAGCCTTTACTCAATGCAAGGATGTAAATACTAGTACAAAAATGTGAATCACTTGCATTCCCAGAGCTCAAACAGTAAAAATTTCTAAAGAGAATCAATGACTTTCACCATCTCAAACCTTGCCCTGCTCGGTTATGTGGGAGTAGTATTTTGAGATCTGCATGAGTGCCTGTCTGAAATAGGAGTGATGTGGAGTCTCTCTGCAGTCCCCAGAGTTTGGTTCCTAGGCCACTATCCAAACTGTCAGTGGGTGACACTTTGAGAGCCCCAGGAGACAGGCTGTGCACACAGGCAGAATGCAGCCCCTGCGTCACTCCTGCTTGCAACTCTCAGAGCTGAGCTGTATTGGCAAGAAGAGGAAGGACTTGCAGGGAACTGGTGTGAGATGGGGAATCCTGTGCTGAGTAATGGGAAAATGGAGGACGTCTAGTAATAATAATATATAATAAATAATAATAGTAATAGCCTCAGACATGTAACTTGTTTTCAGCATGTATACCACTCTGTCTGCACAGGTATTTTTCTGAAGGAGTATTATACTTACCATGTATTTATTCTGGCTTTATTTAATACACCCTCTCTGTTGCAAGTTAGGTAGGATGGCTTCAAAATTAGCTTATAATTGGCATCTTTGGATTGTTGCAATTATGCAGCACACATGACATCATCCTCAGTCAGACAAAATTTACCAGTGTTGTGAGATGAAATGTTTTCCCTCTTAATAAATTCATCAGTCACACAAAGCCTGGAATAACATAGGATATTATAAATTTTAAAATTTCTCTTTGTGTTCCTACATTGCATTCTCTTAATGATTTCTCCACACCAGACCTGCTGTGTGGCAGTTTGCACACACACTGCAGGTGCAAAGGTTCAGTTACATCTCAAACCTAAGTTGAGCAGAAAAATACTGCTTATTTCATTTGCTTATACCTTGGATGCAGAAGTCTTGTTTCTTCACAGCCACAAAGATTAAACAAATCTTAAATGGGACCACTATCCCTGCTATACTCTGCAGTCACTGAAGGCCCACAAAGAGCGCGCGATTTAGAAAGGGACACTGAAAAATGTGAGAGTAATAGATCAAAAGGCTGGATATAGTTGTAAAGATTGAGACTTTTATATCAAGAGAGGAAATTATAGTATTTTTTTTTCTTAATATCATACAAGTTCATTCCAGAAGGAAAAAACAGGATACTCACTCATACCTTGTAAGTGAGTGTCCTTATGCATTACAGTTGGGTTATGATCAAAGGTCAGACCACAAGGCTGTAAATTAAGTGTGCTCTTCCTGTCTCTATCAGCATTTGATAGCAAGATTTTTGCAAATTAACATGGGGAAAGGAAACAATATTTTACTGATGTGAGGTAATATGTACACAGAACAGTAAAACAATTTTATTAGGTATATGGAGCACAGCTGTGTCTCTGAAGGATTTGCCATAGACACATGACTCAACACTGGATTGAAATAGGACAGAAGTCATTAGCACATTTTTACATGTGATAATGTGTTCTCACAACTTTCACTTTTTAAATCTAGCAGCTGCTGTAGCATTGAAATTAGAAAAAAAAGACCGAGAAGAAAATTAGAAGCAAGCATAAACAAAATGTGTGTCTGTAAATTCTGTTAAGATACCTTTCTTGAAAGATTTTCATCTTGGTAGCATGGGTAGAGAAGATCAGGGCAGCTGGAGGCTTGCTTCGCCTGAAAAGAATGTATGATCATGCCCCTGGCGTTTTTATGCACCAGAATCCCGTTTGCACGTGGAAACCCTTAACTGCTTCAAATGGAGTTTGGCCACATATCTAGAGAGTATGAACTGTCCAAATCCATGTGCTTCTGATACTGTTTTACATTGTGGTTGCTTTACCCAAGCTGGGGTTTGGTTAAAGGACCTAGCTTCCTTTGATAATTAGGAGAAGTTATCATGTTTTAATTAGCACTGGCAGCCTTTAGGTATACATCTTGATATGCTTCAGTATTTCGTAGAAAGATCGATTTTAATAACTGCAAAATTAAAAGAGAAAAGGGTAGAGAAAATGCAGGTAATTTAATTATTCAGAAATCTTAATTCTTATTTAGTCAATATTTAGCCGTATTTCTCTGTGTTCAGGCCTACTGCAGCACCAAACCCTTCAGGAAAAGACTGAAAGTAGTTTGTATAAAACTTCAAAAAATTTATTTTAAAGTGTTAGGTTTGCACCACATGCAGTGACATTGAGAGAGTTTTCCAGGGTGCAAAAAAGGGCTTGGATTGGCCTATGTTTTCTCAATCCAGACTTCATCATTCAGCCTCAAGATCTGGAATTCCAAATAACATAAACTCACTTGTCAGCAGGAGGATTAGCTCCCAAGGTTGAATTCATTTGGAGAGCTATGTGAGAAGTCATCTTGATAAAAGCCATAATAATAAATCATATTCTTTTGTGATAACATTTTGAATCATTATTCAGAGAGCCAGCCCTGTAGGGGCTTTTTGTGTTTAAAGCCTTTTAGATGTTTTTAGCTAATCTTTATTTTTAAAAAGAGCCCTGCTCTATGTTCTGCTGTGTGTATTATGTTTGATCAATGCTTTCTTTGTGCCAGAAAAGTGGAAAGTCTATTTTTCTTTGTCATTTTATTATTTTAATCTGTTACATGAATAGAATTTAATACCAAAGGGCAGCATGCTGTAAGTTTTTTGTATTTAAAGTGACACTACTGTTGGATTTTTTTTCCCCTAACTTAATTTATTGCTGGTGAAAAGCCACAGCAACAGAGATTACAAGTGAAGCCTTACCCACTTTACCCCTCTTTACTAGTAAGATCCAGATGAATAATTGAAAATTCAAGCAACAGAACTCTCAACTCATCAAAAGTCTCATCCGTTATTTCCAGCACAGGACAATGCAGTGAACAATGGACTGGGAAAGGAATTTCCAGAACCCTGCTTAGCATTCGTGAAAGAATGTTAAATTTAGGTGCTCATGTTGTGCAAGTGAATAGTGGCTTTCTTTTTTACGTTGTGTGCCTTCCATTTTGTTTTCTTCCCAGAAAGGCTTCCTGGAAGAGCAGAGTTTATGCTAGATGTGCATTTAAGAGTAGGAACCAGAAGATAAATATCAATGAGGTACATTGACAAAAGAGGCCTGGTTATTCATCACAACATGCAATTCAGATGGTACAAAAAATCTGCACAGCTTAACCTGTACATACCAAAAACTTCCTTAGCCATGTAGCTGCAAATAAGGGTAAGCTTCCAGCAGGGTCATCAGGGTAGTTTCTTGCCCATGTGAAGTTTCAATACTGTGGGAAATGACCTCAAAAGAGTGGACAACCATTAATAAAAGATGAATTATACAATAATTTAATGGAATCATGGAATATCCTGAATAGGAAGGGACACACAAGGATCATTGACCCAACTCCTGGCCCTGCACAGGACCAGAATCCCACCATGTCCCTGAGAGCATTCTTCAAATGGTTTTGAACTCTTGTCAGTCTTGGTGCTGTGACCCCTTCCCTGGGGAGCCTGTTCCAGTGTCCAGCCACCCTTCGAGTGAAGAACCTTTTCTAATATCAAACCTAAACCTCCCCCAACTCAACTTCAGGCCATTCCTGTAAGTCCTGTCCCTGGTCACCACCAGAAAAGACAGAAGAGATCAGTGCCTGCCCCTCCTCTTTCCCTCATGAGAAAGTTGTGACTGCAATGAGGTCTCCCCTCAGGCTCTTCCAGGCTAAACAGACTTAATGACCTCAGCTGCGCCTCACAAGGCTGCTCCTCAAGGCCCTTTGCCATCTTTGTTGCCCTTGTTTGGATACTCAGCAGCTCAACAGGTCATTGTGGTGACCAAAACTACGGACACAACTTAAGGTGAGGCCACATCAGCCCAGAGCAGAGCAGGACAATCTCAATTGGTAAAATACAGAAAGATGTGGATGGCTTGGTAAACTGAAAGCTGGCCAATTCCTCAGCAGGGTCAAACTTAAATGTATCAGTGTATGGGTTAAGGAAAATTCTAAAGCCATGCCTGTACAGTAGTGTAGCCTGACCTGCAAAGCAATGACACTGGAAAGGGCAGGAAAGGCACCTGGAAGTTACCCAGGAAGGCAAACTTCCCTGTGATGTTGTAACTAAAAAGGATACTCTAATTCTTGGCCTTATGACCAGGTTAGCAGATGGGTTTATTACTTTAGTGCTGTCAGTGATAGACTTGCTGCAGAACAGTCCACAGTCCAGAAAGGGTGACACTTACAGCTTCAGGAACAATTAAAAGATTGAAAAATATTTCTTGATTCTGAAAATATTTAATTTCACCATTTTAGTGTTTTGTTTCTTTGACAATGGTAATAGTAATGGTACTGTAGCATCTGTAGAAAACTTTTTAATCAAATCTAGATGTTTTACCTCTAAAACCTTGCTCTACTTCAAAGGGGAATGAATTTTAAAAATCATTACTACAATTTTTTCAGCTCAAACAAGTGGCAGCAATGCCCATTTGTGGATCTCCAATTAAGGGATACTCTGCTGATTTTGCTCAAGGTAAAAGAACTACTGAAAAGGTAAGAGAATGCAAGTAGATTGAAAAGACACAGAACATATATAAGTTTAAATGAAAATTTTTCTTTTAACATTCTATTTAAAATTAGCTTATTCAGCTTCTTTATTCTTAACTGTTAGATTATTAACATATTTCTATTTCAGCTAATATTTAGCCTACCTTTTCCTGTGATTTTTTTTTTTTTTTTCCCAATGCTCCCTGAAATCCCAGTGTNTTTTTTTTTTTTTGTCTACATATCCTGTTAAATTGATCCTTGGCCCCTAGTGATTTCTGCTCTCCCTCTTGAAATATTACTCAGTAACTTTCCAGTATTGAAATTCTCAGAAACTAATGAAACATTCCATGCACATCCCTGTTCAATAGCATAATGCCTCCAGTTATGCAAACTAAAATTGCTCAGTTGATGACTCTAATTAGCTGTTAAACAGTCCACTTCAGTTCTTTTTGTAATTTTCATGTTCTACTCCTGCTGTTTCTTATACCCTTGCTTTTCACTAAAATATCTACTGTTATCCACTTATTCCTGAATAACTGTATACAGTCTTTAATCAAATTGACATCATGCACCAAAATTGCATCCATTTTATTTAAACAAATCCAACCATTAACCATTTGCTGAAGAATACATTTCTGCCCACCCAGCCCAAGTCTAGTGGTTGCTTGGCAGTGTTTGATATAGCAAAGAATGCAAAAACAAAGGCAAACTTCCAAAATTCTCATGTAATTCTTTAACTGCTCCAGGACTTGTTTGATTCAGTGCCACTACCTTAAGTCAGGATAGGGTGATTCCTTCTGTTACAAGATAAAGAGGCGTTGTGTGCAGTATTTGAGACATTTCTTCCCCACTGCAAACAAATAGAAATGGTGCAGTAGGAAATAGACTAAGTCTTAGGAGGGTCAGCTGAGAGAACTGGAACTGCTTAGCTTGAAGAAAAAGCTGAGGGAAAACATTCTAACTCTCTACAACTACTTGAAAGGAGGTTGTAGTGAGATGAGTGTCACTCTCTTTTTCCAAGTGAGTTGCAGGATGAGAAGAAATGGCCTCATATTGTGCTGGGGAGGTTAAATTGAATTAAGAGAAAATTCTTCACCAAAAGGGTGATCTAACAGGCTGTTCAGGGAGGTAGCTGAGTCACCATCCCTGGAAATATTGAAAAGACATGTCGATGTGGCACTTTGGAGATTTTTTTGTGGCAATAATAGGTTTATAGTTGAACTTTATCATCTTAAGTGCCTTTTCTACCTTACTGATTCCATGATCCCATGTTCTATGATTCTGTGATTTCATGTTGTCTGATTCTATGAAATTAAATATTTTAGGTATTTTTTGGTACTTTGAATGCCAGTTCATTCTATACACAACTACTTTCTGTATACAACTACATTGCCTTCCTCTCACAAAATAGTCTGCCACAGCTGTTCAATCACAGATTTACACTGCAAGCCAGAAAAGCATATCAGCACATTTAGATAAACAGTTTGTTTTGTGGCTGTCAATGGAAATGACATGTACACATGGAAAAATGCCTGGATTTCTGCATCAGAGCCTAAAGAACAACATGTGGAAAAGCCTCTCCTCCATGACTATGTTTTACTTCACATACAATAATTTAGTACAGGCACCTGGGCACCTGGGTATGTCACTTCCCCTACAGAGAGCAAGTGCAAGTCCAACAGTATATACTGAAAGAATAATTTATTTCTGTTTGCTTATCCTACTTTTAAAATCTTTAATATATGTGGATGACAGAGTTTGAAATACTTATGGCTTTCAATCTGAAAAATGAGCAGGAGGATTGTCTGACCTCCAACCACCCTGCTTTCTCCAGGAATTCTGCTGGGGTAAAAGATGCTTATTCAGCTCCTGGGGAAAGTTGGCCAGCTGAGAGCAGGATTGCCTACCTGACTATGAAGGCATCTTAAGCATCCAGCAGGAAGCGCCTTAAGGATTGCATGGCCTATGGTAGCAGACATCACCATTAAGAAAAAGCCAGGGAAGAGCTGCTGCTATCCAGTTTTCCTCAGCTGGTTTCTTCTGGACCCAGAAGAAGCTGTGACAGAAGTGCTGGGATGAGTCCTATGTCCTTTGCTATGCATATACCAGAGTAACACTGACCCGGTGTTTTAAATGTCTGTATTTTGGATCTAGGAGATTAAAGATGCAGGCTGGGGAGATAATGCAAATCCTTGTGAGGATCTGTTTGAAACCAGGACTAAGCCCAAAGCACTGACAAGCCAAAGGATTTTATCTGAGGCATTTTATTCCTTTTAAAGGGTCTTACAAAATCTGTACCTGGTAAGGGAAAGACGCTTTAGATTCAAATTTACTGAAACCAGAACAAGAGGTAATGTTGTGACCTACTTGTAGATCTTACCTCTTCCACTGACCCCTGACTTAATTGTTTCCAATCTTTACTCTAAAAATTCCAGCAAAATTGCTGGCAAGGCCTGAGTAAAAAGTAAATGGTAAATGATGTGTATGTGCATGCAGATCTTTTTTCCTGCTCTTCCTTTCCAAAATTCTTCAAGCCTATGCAGACTGACAGAGATTTTTAAAGTAAAGGCTAATTGCTTTATGCCACATCTGTTTATAATCCCTAATTTAAGGTTTCTTCACAGGAACTAATTTTTTAACCTGACAATGAAAATAGATAAATAAAGTTGTTATTTAATGAACACCTGGCAAGCACCTGGTGAAAGATGATGCATTAAAAATACCTACTTATTCCTATTCAATTAAATGAAGAAAAAGAATGTACTCTCCTGATATAGCACAATATTTCCCAAGATCTACCCAAATGTTTATACAGAGTAAATTATACACCCTCACAATAGACCATATTTTCCTGCTTCCCTGGAAAATACTTCATCTCTTTCTCTCTGTGCAAGTAATCTTAGTGGGATTGTGGCATTCCCTACCATTTTATCACCTTTAACATATGCTGAAAATATTTCTCTGTACTTTTCTAACCCTTTTTTTTTCCCCTAATCAGGGATGTGTTTCTGCTGAGAATTATGAACTCTCCTGCTGAGAGTGTGAGCATACACGGTGGTGCTAAGCAACTGAACACATGCAGAAATGGTCAAGACAGCATGTAATTGAAAGTGCGTGCATCACTTACAAGATTTTGCTGCGAGGTACTCTTCAGTGGTTTTTCCTGGCACTTAAAATATCCAGTTATAATAATAAGCTTTTTATAATATGAAATCATTCAATTGTTCCTTAGATTTACTGGAAAAGCTTTAGGCTGCTGCTAATAAGTTGCTTCTGGCCCAAAAATCACATTTTTAAATTACTTGACTGAACTAAGATATTCATATTGTTGTTTCTGATTTTTTGTGCTGCCTATTTACTACTGCAAGAAGCAAAGTGTTCTCTTGAATCCAACACCACCTCCGTGCCCTGCTGCTACCAAGTTTAGTCGTGAAGAGGTTAATGATGTCTCTCTTTAGACCAGTTCCATGGCTACAGAGTTCTGCAGTCTTTCATTTGCAGACAGAAGTGTGTATCCTTTCCCTGGATTGCTACCTGTCCCATTCTCTGCCCCCTGGGGAGGGTTTGAAGCAATTTATGTGCCATAGCAGCATCTAGTAGGGAGGCAGAGAGCATTCACACCCAGAAAAAAGCTTTAACTGTACATATCCATGATAGGGTCAGTCCTGTCTGGTTCTGCCTGTCAACTAACTTCACTGTCTTTCACTTAGAAGAGAAGTGAGCTGTGGAGTTAAGAACCTTTTGCAGATTATAATCTGCCTCCAGGCACAGAGCTACCAATTCAAGACCCTATGCAAATCAAGCATATCAGCGGGACTCAGCAGCCCTAGAGAGATCCAGGGCAGGAATCCAGCATTTCAGTGAGGTCATTTGCACCCATGATGGACTTGATGTGCGCTTGATATGCAACACACAGATTCCATGAGCATTGTAGAGGATGTGATATTTCAAATATCCTATTCAGATTCTCTATTAGCCATTTGCATAATGAAACTCTGTCTAATTGGTCCATTTTCATTACAAATCTCTATGTATCTTTCTTGTTCTCTTACCAGGATGAACAATTACAGTGCAATTGAGAGAATGTTGCATTTCTGCATATTTTGGTCAAATTCATAAACCAAATCAATTATTTAAAATTGCTCTGAACAGAACATAATTTTATTACCGACTTGTCAAGTGCATTAATCAGATGCAATTTTTTTTAACCCATCTTCCTTTTCGGTTAGTCCCTTGCAATTATCCCTATTTTAAGGAGTCCATTTCTGTACCAAAGAAGGGTTATGATGTGTTCATGACTAATGGGTTTCTGTTAGAAAGAGGAATTATCTTATTTTGGTCCATTATTCAAATTTAATATATCAATTCCGTAGTTTTGAGCTTATTGTGTATAGAAATGACATGTAGCATTTTACAGTACAAAGGGCTATGCTGGACTTCTTTCCTTTTATTTTTTAACACTCAGGAGGGCAGAAGCATTTCAAAAGCAGAAAACTACAATGGACTCTGCATTTTTTTTTATATGAAATTTAAATGAAGTTGAAATGCATCGCTCAAACAAGACATCTACCCATATGTAAGAAAAAGTCAGTGAATCATATTTTTCTCACAACTATGGTGATTGTCTAAGACTTCATATCAAGGGAAACAAATCCATTGTCCCTCTTAGGGGTGCATGACTTACAAAATTTTTAATGAGATAACATAGGCTTTTAATGCTAGGTCTTTTGGAAAGCCACTCTAATTCCAGTCAGCAGTGCCTGTAAACTGCTTTCATCTAATAATCGTTGAACTGAGAAATGGCCTCTATGTCCCTGCTTCCTTACTCCTCCCCTAGGGTTTCTGATAAGCAAGCCTTTACTTCAGAGATTGACACAATTGACAGAGAAGACAAGGTTTTTACTAAGCCCAGTGGAGACTTATGCAATATCTCCAGATTAACAGCAGTACTCCTCATATGAGTATCTCAGTAGCAGAATCCTTATTCTGGGATTAGTATCATATGTCTCAGTCTTTGCCATCTTCTGAGAAAATAGGATATGGGAATCTAAAAATGGTAGGCTCTTTCATGATCATGGGCAAATAATAGATAAAAAGATATCTGCATTTCCATGACTGATCTCTAAGAAGCACCAGTTTACCATATTCCTGTGAAAGTTGCACTGACGCACCGTGAGAAGGGGTCGGGCAAATCACACTGCAGGGAGCAGTGTTGTTTATGATCACAGCAAGCAAAACCAAACACTGCCTTCCTGTCATCTCTCTGCAGCACCTCTGAGTGCCACTTGAAAGAAGGGAACAGGCTGTAGCTGTGAGGAGCAGACAGCCTGGCACTTGGCACTGGCCCTCCAGCTGACAGGGCCTGTAATACTGCATGGGAAGCCCAAATTCTCACAGGCAGTTCTAGGTTTGTCTGTGCAGAGGAGCTGAGCAAATTAGCAAGCAGAGAAAGCCGCGCTGTGGTTGACAGGCTGTTGTCAGAGCCTAGACTGGCGCTGGTTCCTCTTCACCACGCAGAGCAAGCCTGCAGAGCACAGTGCTGTGCAGCAGATAGAAGTACCAGACACCAAAATTCCTGGATATTTGAGGGTTTGAGTATTGTCTGATTCACAGCAGAGTTTTCTTTCAGATAGTGCCACATGCCAGTGTATTGCAGTTAAAAATTTTCAAGAACTGGCAGCTTTGGATGCATATTAGTGTTTGAGAAAGGAACGCAGTGATCGACCAAATCATATGATTCAGCTGAGAGGAAAAGGAATGGAGCACTGCCAGTATCATCCAGTATGGTGGCACATGCCCTACAATGCTGTTACACTTCATTCTCCCGTTCTCATCTTCTATTCCTTATGTTGATTCTTCAGGTTCTTAAGGCTTCCTGTAGGTGGCATGACACAACACAGCACCTCAGAAGTGGCAGCTAACCATCAATTTGAGTGTCTGCATGAGCAGAGAAGGGCAGGAGCAATGGAGTTATTTGAGGACATGCAGAAAATGCTCATTTATAAAAAGAGTTGTACTTAAAAACTAGCATAATGAACAGAGATGGATGCCTGACTCTCACAAATGTATATTGTGTTTTACTGTAATGTTGTCTAGCACAGTAAATTACTTTTGGGGTTGTTTTGCTGCTAATGAAATCTTGTAAGACTAATCCCAGTAAAAAGAATCCTCCTTAGAAAAACAGCTGCCTCCAAATCACAGCAAATGTTCCCATCAGGTTTTAGCAAACCTCAAGTCTTTAAACTGTCCTTTATCAAATGCAGCTTATGGTCTGATGCTTCGAGTGTAGCATCAGCACTTGAGGACTAACCATTTGCCCTGAAAATTTTGCACAGAGATAAAACAATAGGAGCCATTCAGGGATAATGGCTGTTCATCCAATTCATACATACAGCAAGGAACAGACATGCTTGGATCAAGGCAAGGAATTAAGTTTGTTCTGATGCTATCCAAGATATAGCTAAAAAACCTGTTAACTTTAGTTACAAATACATCTTTATTTAACACAAAATGATTATATTCACAATTATCTATATGACTATATAGTCACAACAGAAAAATCAGAACCAAAATGATAACCTGGGGAGAAAAAAATTGCCTCTCTTGTATTATTAAAGGACAAATACAGTTGTTAATCTTATACACATACTTTTAGTAAAACAGAAAATAGTGCAAGTCAAAAAATTGGCATTGTATGTGCTCACTGCCATCCATAAAGCTGTACAATTACATTTGCATCAGATAACGCTTCACATCCCTCCCTTTGGTAGGGACTGGAGATCCATACCAAATGAAATGCATATATCTGAACATCCAACATTTCAAATGTGGAGTGAAAAGTACAATTTCCTTATCCCCACCTGATCCACTTGTTTAGCTGCTTTTTTTTTTTTTTTTTCTTTTGCTGTTACTTTTCTCTCCTCTGTCTTTAATTCATAGTCTCTGGTATGAATGGCTCCTGCTAGAATCATTGGCTTTGTGTTATCTTCTCTCTTAATAGTGTTTTCCAGTTCAACTTTCCTGTAACCCACCTACATGGATATGGGTTTAAAGGTACTTTACAGCCTAACAGCTAAATCCTAGATGATAGAAATCTTTCATCTTGGAATGGCTCCTCATCATTTGATTTGTATCCCAGCACATGACCCAGAAGGAAGGCTGCTGGTGTCCGTGGGTGGGCAGGGAGGAAATCCATGCAATTTCTGTTCACATCCATTTCTGCTGCAGAGCTGATGCTTTACAGCAAAAACTAGTAACTCTCCTGAACATGCATTTAGCTGCTATTATTCTTAATACCTTCCTCATACACAAGCCATGCTGTTTATTCACATTTCCTCTCCCCTTCCATTCTTTCATTCTATAAAAGTATAATTTTTGTACACAAACATGATTTAGCATGTCCATTTCTTATGCAGGGGACTCTACCAGGTAGAAAATGCCAGAAATTTTTAAGGCCAGGAACTGACAGAATATCCTCCTCTAAGTATATGTGCCACTGTCAGAGCACCCATGCTAAAACCTGCACATGTGATGGAGCTTAGGTTCCAAGTGATCCATCTTTTTTATACAAACCTTGGATGATTTGAGAGACATTTTGCAATAAATAGTACAAGTAACACAGGGAGAACTGCTTGATTTTCATTCCACTGCAATTAATTTAATAGGAGAAAATTATACTGTTCTACTCAATTCCACATATGGAAAACTACAAAATAATAATTTTTCTTTCTACCTATTTTTCTAAAAATTTCTCTATCAAAAGCCCTTACTAAACTATCTCTGGTAGTCCATGTACAACCTCTCAGTATTTTTTAAAATACGATGGTGTTTCAGCAGTATCTTAATTTTCACTCCAAATCTTGGCAGGCCAATTTCTTCTTCCATCCACTCAAAGTATGGAGGGCTGAAATTTTCATCCTAAGGGATCTTGGAATCAGAAATTCTATCACTGACTGAAGTCTGAGGAATTACAAAACTGGGGTTTGCTTCACGTTTTATGAACAGCACTTGCACAAAGAAACTTTACTGAGACAAACTCTACCTGACTGAGCTATTCATGGATGCTGTCAGGAATTGTAATGTGAAATTCAAGAGATAATGTTTCTGATGCCTTGCAAATATGTCCCAGTAAACTGTTTGCTGAGACTTAACTGCTCAGAGAACAACAAATCCTTATAGGTGGTGTTGTGGTCTATTTGCTTTTGATATGGTGGTTACAGTGACATTTCTGCTGTGATTCCAAGTGCTGTTGTCAAATCAATGGATTAATGGAAGTGCTACATTGGAAACAGTTATTGATGATTTAGCTGACAGCCACCTGTCATGTTTTGATACTGATGCCGAAAAACAAGCCTTGGAATAACATAATAGTTCCTGCTCCTTTGAAGTGCATTGTTATGACTTAGAGCATGCCAGCAAGTTGCAGAGGGTGGGAAAGAGGAAGAGATAAAGTGAAAAGCTCACCTGAAGAGAGAGGACAGATTTTGCTTGAAATCCATCACGCTGAGTTCCATGGCTGAACTGGCAAATGCCAGAGACTCAAACAATGACAGCCTGGTAAATAGTATGCAACTCATAAACCTGAGGCCTGGGAAACAGGGAAATGAAAGCTGAAAGAGGAGGGATATTTATTGCAGGAGGTAAATAATATACTTCTTGGAGAGTTTTGGCTCTATTTTTATGAGATATTCTTGATCTGCAGCAAAATAGATCTGATTGGTGAGAGCTGCTGCTGTGCTGTTGCACTGCAGTTGGCTCATCTCAGGTGGAAAGGATGAGGAGAACAGCTCACAGCACAGAAATTTAGTCTATAAACAGCTGGGGTATCACAGCTGGGAAAAGCTGTGGAGAGAGAAGGGCAGCACTGGTGAGAGTAAGCCTTGGTCAATATAGTCCATAAAAATCAAAAAGTCACTAGGACTGTCTGTGAAGGGCAGTGCACATTCAGGCTTCTGAGGACAGGGTGATCCAATTTTCAAGACTTCTAGAGCAGAGGGCCTACAGGACAAATCTGTGACCTCTTAAAATAAAAGGAGAAAATATTTAGTTCTGGCTGAGGCGGTTGCCAGAAAATTTGAGGGTGGTTTTTGTTTTGTTTTGTTTTGTTTTGTTTTCAGTAGACTATCTGATTTGTGTTCTGAGAGGATAGAATTCTTGTTAACTCAGCATTTCCTTTTCTTCTGGGCAGTACAAAGAGGGTATACGCATTTCTGAACTCTCTGCCTAATTGAAAAGAGTTATTTTAAAATGTCTATAGTCTATTCTTTACCTTCATGTAAATATATCTTTTGTCTTTTCTCAAAATAACCAGATTTCCCCTCTATAGAAAATCTCATTCCTCTTCACATTACTCTCAGATTTTTCTCTTGGACTCAATGCAGTCTTCCACTTTTGCTGTCCTACTGATTCTATTTATTTTTTCCCCCTATTTAAAGAGATTTTTTTTCTCATCTTTTTGTTTCTCTTTTTAACTCCTGAAGAATCTTTCTGACACACCCAGTGAAAGTGAGGGTGAGAAGGAAGGGGTAGAAAGCTGGGACTGCCAGTGGTCCTGTTCCTGGTGTCAAGACCTAATGCAAGACAAAGAGATCTGCTTCACTCCTGCCTTCCCAGCAGGTTCCAGAGAGGGATGGGAGGGAGAGACTTCCAATGTTGAGTAGTTCTGCACTGGGCTATAGGGACTGGTAGAGAAGGATGTTGGAACTTCAATACACTAACACCTAGAAATCACATCCATGATTTACTTATGCCATCTTACAAAATCTCATTTGCCAGCTAGCCCAGAATGGAACAGCTAAGCCAGTATTTAAAAACAAACAAAAAATGCCTAGAATATCCAAGACTATTTCTTATAATCTCAGTAGCAATTGGAAAGTGTTAAGATTTGAGACAGCTATGTTATTAAATTAAAAATGTCAACTTTTGACCTGGATTAACATTTGATCTTGATTAGCATTTAATGGCTTTAGACTGCTCTGCTTCCTCCATCTAGAATAGTGTGCAATTAAAATTCTGTAAACTAATAACAAAGTTGAAACTTGAGCCCACTTTTGTTTAAATTGGGAAAGGAAATGAAAGCCTTTCCTAAGCTACAGTTTTGAGATTAACAAAGTACATCTGCTATCAAAAGCAGAGTGGAGAGGTTGAGGAAAACATTTTTCTATTTGTTAAATTGTTTTACTGGGCACTTCAGGGAGTCACTGAGTACTTGCGTTAAAAATGAACAGAGTCTATTTTAAAAGCTTTGAACTAAAACTCTTCCTGCCATAACAACAAGAAAGAAAAATCATCAAAAATCCTTCTGCAAAGTGTATTAAAAACAGAAGCAGCTTTCAGTACAATTATGGGTATTACCTAGAAACAGTTCTGCAGATACACCAAGAAGAATTTGTACTCTCTACACATAAACCAGAGCGAAGTACTAGGAAGACTGTACTAGTAGATTGAAGAAACACCTCCTAAAACCAATATATTAGACCTGTACTTTTAACTGCAAAAACATATTCTGTGTCTAGGAAGTAAAACTGTACTTCTTTCACTGAAACTAGCATCAAAAGCATATAACCTCTCTACAACAGTAAATCAGGAAATCATAGGAAAGCAATATCTGATAACATAGCATCAAGCAGTCCAGTCCATTTGTACCCAGGAAGGGCTGTGCTACTTTTTTTGTATGAAAGCAGAACATGTGTTTTACAGATAGACATCTGTACAAAGCAGAAACAATGTAATGAAGATTTCTCACTGAAACATCTTATTATGCAGAGCTTGTGTACAATTTAAAGCTGGGTAAGTCTTTCACAAAACTAAAAAGTACCTTTTGTTGTCTAAGGTTAAGCACATGAGGGCATCATGGAAAATACAAAGAGCATGTGGAAGAATAATATCAGAAGAGAGCAGCTTGAAAGTATGCTATTTACAGGCATAGGACCTGAGATAGTAACTGCACCTACCTGAATCTGAAATCCACCCTGAACACTTTCAGGTAACTCCAAGACTTGTCAGATAACCCATATCCAGTCATCTTTGCTTTCACTATACTACAGGAATTTCCCCTTCTCCTCTTCTCCCTTCCCCTGAGTTAATGGACATATGCCAGGTGATGGCAGGGAAGAAGAATAGAGTTAATCAGAACAAATATGAGCAAGTACTTGTAGTGATAATACTGGCTTTCTAAATGTGTATTATTTATCTGCACCATTTTTAGTTTTAAAATGTACACAGAAGCATAATAGAAATGTAATAGCATGGATTAGTTTAATGACACAGAATTCTTCCCTAAGGGATGATATTCCTCCATATCAGCATGTAAGGAAAGCAACATTTCAGTGCACAAGCATATAACTGACCTAAATATAGACAACTATTTGTGCACATTTGCAAGAGACTCCCTGAAAAGCCACAGCATGTATTCAAAATACTATTGTTATTCTACAAGCCAAGGACTTATACTTGACTCTTCAAAGCTATTTTGGTGCTTAATTCCCATTGAGATCAAGAGTGATGCTTCCATTGCATCTCCAAGTGTATTGATATGAGCACAGTAAACAAAGATATGAATAGTGACCAGGTTTAAAAATTAAATTTTTACAACAGCCTTTAGGTTAGGGTTTTAATCATAGGAAGTACACAGGGGAAACTGAAAGTAAGCTAAATTTTGCTCTTTTAAATTTAGAGAAAATTTTTTTTCAACAATGTAGACAGACAAGTGTGAATATTAATAGAGAGAGTATGGATAGAGTTGCTTGAAGAAGCTGGTTTTTGTGTGACTTTGCTGCCATGATTCCTGATGATGGTCTGCTATGCCTTGAACTGTTTCTCAGTGCTCCTATCATACCTTGAGTGCTGGGTGCAGTTCTGGGCTGCCCAGTACAAGAGAGATCTGAAATTACTGCAGTGAACTTACTGGAGTGAACAGGGCCACAGAGATGAGTAAGAGACTGGAGCATCTTTGATATATGAAAAAGGTAAGTGGGCCAAGACACTTCAGTTTGCCAAACACAAAGTCCAGGAGGATCTTTCTATAGTCTCTAAACACCTAGGGCGTAAAGGAATGAAGACAGGAAGCCTGTTGTGCTCAGCACTGGTGAGGCCGTTCCTCAAGTCCAGCTCTGAACCCCTCACTACATGAATGACATTGAGGGGCTGGAGCATGTCCAGAGAAGGGCAACAGAGCTGGATAAGGGTCTGGAGTACAATTCCTGTGAGGAGAAGCTGAGGGAGAGGGAGAGCCTGGAGGAAGGGAGACACCAGGGGAGACCTCATCAGTCTCTGCAGCTGCCTAAAAGGAGGTTGTAGCCAGGTGGGGGTTGGCCTCTTCTCCTAGATACCAAGTGACAGGACCAGCACAAGTTAGCCTGAGTTGCACCAGGGGAGGTTTAGACTGAAAATTAAGAAAAATTCCTTCATCTGAAGGGTGGTCAGGCATCGGAACAGGCTGTTCTGAGAAGTGGTGTAATCGCCATCCCTGGCAGTGTTCAAAAAAGGTGTAGCTGTGTCACTTAGGGACATAGCTTAGTGGGTAATGCATAGTTTAGCAGTGCTGGATTAAAAGCTGGACTTGGTGATCTTATAGGTCCAACATATACAGTTCTATGTTTCTATACATAATAGTTCAATACCATTTTTGTACAGCCCTGGAAAGAGATGGACTTTTGCTCAGATACTGTAATTATCTGACTCTGATCTTGTAAGACCACAAGTGTTTTTAGTCCAAAATCTGTTGTTGAAGGGCAAACAGAAAGTCAGGGTTTCCTACAATGCAGCTTTTGGTTCAAGATATAATCCATTAAAGCAGTGTAGAGATGAAATTGTGCAGCAAGATATTTTAAAAACTTTAATGAACCATTTAAAATAAACTCATTGCAAGGTAATTTAACAACACCATTTTTACAATTAAATATACTATTTTAGCATGCAAATACAGCACATTAATCCCATGTCAGGATAGAAAATGAAGTGCAACTGAAGGGATTCTGATACATGAAAGTCATCTCAGTAATTTCTCATCAGTTCAGGGTGCTCTTAAGCGGCATAATGAAAGAATGAATTGATTTAAACAACATTTTCTTGGAGCAATGGGGTTTGTGGAATTAAATTAACTTGATGGTTTTCTGTAAGAGCAGGTCTGCATGGCATTATATTATTCTTGAAATTAATTTCTTTTCCTCTCCAGAGTTATTTTTGTTTTGGTTTGGGTCTGATATTTTCTTTCTTGTTTATTTCCACAGCATTCACTAAGGACTTCTATGCTAATTTTCCACATTTTTCACTTCATTATAATAAATAAAAAGTGCCTACTCAGATCCTCATTATCAGGTTCCTGAAGACAAGAATCAGCAAGAATTCTTCAGTTTGTTTCTTTAAAATAAAGGGGTTTTTTTCATTTTCTTTATTGTTGTTAAATCTTTCTCCTCTTTTCTCTGTTAGGGGATACAGTGGAAGAGAAGAATATTAACCAGGATGACACAGAGCCAGATTACACAGGGCTATCAAGAGAAAAATGTTCCAGTGTGGTGTTTTAATGAAGCAGAATACAGGACCTATTGATAAATCTAGTTAAGTAACAGCTGAGAGGAGCTGTGATAAAATTTGCAGTATATTTAAGAAGAAATACCTAGGTTAGACAGGACTCCTGAATTTGCCTAGGCAGGACTTAAGCTATGTAAGACATCGTCAGTGATGCTCACAGTCTCTCTCACAGGCTGACAGATGTCACCTAAGAGCCAGGTGACAAACTGTGTTATTTCCATTGCTAGTACCCAGCTAATGCATCATTTATACTGCGGCATAGTGCTCCCAAAAGGAAGGAACTCCTTCTGGCACAAATAGCAAATATGCAGATGACTCATGGGGCCTTGCATTAACAAATGCCTTCCCTTTATTTTATAATTGCAAATCTATATTGTTCAGAAGGAGATAGTAGTTGGGCCAGTTTTCACACCAGTTTTCAGCCCAGAAAAAATTTAGAATTGCTCAAACTAGAGAGCAAGCAATCTGGTAAGAAATGCCAGGGTATTCTTGTAAAGACTGTGCGTAAATACCAGGTCTTTCTCTTATTGTAAAAATAAACTAACTGAAATAGTTGGTTGTAACAATGATTGTCAGGTATTTGGCCTTTCATAGAGATTTGCAGATTTAGTATTTATAAAACTGAGAATAACGCATTTGACACTTTGAATGCTAATGTATGTCATACTTTTAGTGGTTTCCTTAGCTTGATATCAAGAGTTGGTTTCTACTGAGTTTCCTCAAAAATCACAGGAACACCTACAGAAGTGCAGCATGATGCTCTGCCGAGTTGGAGCAATGAGAATTATTTTCTTTACCTCACTTCTTTTATCAAGGCTCTCTCATTTTGTGTCACTTTTTTTCCCAAGAAAAAAAGCAGAGCATGTGTTTCACTGGTCTCCAGATCCCCATGCCCTGGGGAGGAGGGTGCTGCCAGACCCAAGGTGGATAAACCTTGCTTGTTCTAGCCTGTACTGTACTCTGGGCTCTCACCATCTGCATTTCCTTTGTTTGATCAGCTGCCACAATTTCTGAAGTGCCAGCTTTTGTTAGTGCAATTACTGTGAGGAAAAAAAAAAAAAAAGCAACTTATCCAGAGCCAG
Source organism: Regulus satrapa (assembly GCA_013396955.1). Taxonomy (NCBI): domain Eukaryota; kingdom Metazoa; phylum Chordata; class Aves; order Passeriformes; family Regulidae; genus Regulus; species Regulus satrapa. The sequence continues at coordinate 212,506 of VWZN01013650.1, read as the reverse complement.
AGAGTTTGACCATCTTGTCACGCGCTGTCCTAAAAGCCCAGCAGGGCTCCTAGAGCTGTACTCAGAGATGCACTTTCCTTCTGTGCTTACCTCTCATGTCTCACAGCTCCCATTTTGCTTGATTTCTTGGTGCAGCATAGACTCCTTGTTCTCTTCTGTCTAACAGCTACAGAAATAGGGTGAGAGGCTCAAAACATTTTTCAAGCACTACCTCTTTCTTGGGAGGAGATGAAAATGCCAAGGGGGATATGACAAATTATACACTGATGTACATTAGATCTTTTTTAGCACAACAAGACAATTCATTAAGTGATGGACACTTTCTTAATATTGCCTACATGTTTTCTATATACTATAAATATTAGAGTCCTTTTCAAAAAGCCTCTACCACATTGATCAGTTTTGTACATCAATAGCCAGCAGCCCAGATGCCTATTTTTCCTTGCAGTTCACTGTTTTAGACACTTCACGATTCTATGAGAAGGGAATAAAAGTTTTTTTCTCTCTGAGCTATGGAAGATGATCACTTTCCTTACAGACAAGCTTGCTTTTTCAGGAATGGTCTCTAGAATGAATTATCTGAATAACTTAAGAAGCATGTAATAAAGGAACAGATGCTAAAACCTCCTAAACTGCAAACCTCTGTTTCATATTATCTCATTAGAAGCAAGCACTTTTGAGCAAAAAAACCAAGCCTTTTCTCACTGTATCTTCATGGCAATATCATATATTTTTAGCATCTATTCAGGTCTTTCTGCAGCTCTGCTTCAAATTGATATTTTTGTGATATTTTTATACCAACAGTGAAAATTATTTGCAAAGAAAATCTTAATTCATTGTCAGTGATTTGTTTTTCTCCCCCTGCAGGTTCCAAGCTCATGAATTTTAGCAGGATTTTACTGAAGTACATGAGACCAAAGGAGTTGTTCAGCTCAGACATGGGGTCAGCAGCCCTTCACAAAGTCAGGAGTCAGGGCATGCTTGCTTTGCACATCAGGGACAATTATGTTTGCATTAAGCTAATGACACAATTTTTCAAGCCATATTCCAGTAACAGATGTAAATTCATGGCCTTCACTAGACACAAGTTGAATCTACATGTCCAAAGATAGAATATGGCTTGTGATTGGTATGCATCTCATTTAATCAATAAATTCAACAGACCAAGTCTTTCCATACTTTTACACTTTCAGCTTTTGTACAGTTACACCAGAGGTAAATCAGTCCCTTTCACAAATCTAATTCAGATTAAATATTCTGACTGCTGTTCAGCAAAGCATTATAAAACCTGGGTGCTGTCACTGACAGGGTAAAGGAAGAGTCTCATGGAAGTGATGTGCTACAGCCAGACCTTGAACCATAGAAATCATTCCAAACAGCTGAAGATACAGTCAATGACCAACAAGAACCTGTAGGTACTGGCTGAAGAAGGAGTACCACTGGCACCACTCACATATTCTGTGGAGTTTTTCCACTACATATCCTTGATTGTCTTAGGAGTTGGGATTTTCAATACTTTAGGCTGTTGTGTGTGGGAAGAGGATGTCCTCTGCTTGACTCAAATATAGCAATGTTCGTTTTCAAGTGGGTACGTAGATCCTAAAATTGAGATTTTATTAATTGTTCATAACTATAAATACTAAAAAGCAATAGAATTATGTCTTTTACATAAGCAAAACAAAAAAGGAATTCAATCTCCTTCCCCAGGGCAGGCAGTTGTTCAGCTATCCCCAGGAAAACAAGCCTCCATCATAGGTAACAGTGACTTGGGAAGACAAATGCTGTCACTCCTAATGTCCCCGCCTTCTTCTCCTTCTTCCCCTTGTTTATACACTGAACATGATGTCATAAGATCTGGAATACCCCTGTAGTCAATTGAGGTGGCCTGTCCTGGATGTGTCTCCTCACAGCTTAGGGACACTTAGGGACATTTTTAGTGGTGGTGGACTTGGCAGTGCTAGGCTAATGGTTGGACTCCTTTCTAACCTTAATACTTCAGTTCTGTGATTCTTGCTAGGGCTGTTCTGATTTCAAAGGCTTCTCACATATTCTCATAGAAGTTGTTGAGAGAGTTACATTAAGCCTTTGGGTATTCAGTACTGCAATAAATACAGAGAAATGTAGGATTTTCTGAGCTGGAACAGATCAATGAGCCATTTAATTTGTTATCCTTCCTCCAGCAGCAATCAGCACCAAATGCTGTAGAGAAAACCCTCTTCAGAACAATGACCTGACAAAGTTCTGCTCAATCTTTCCTGAGAAATGTAAGGTTGCTAAACAATAGATTAGGCTTCCTTAGAAAATGTGGATGAACGTACTGGAACTATCATTCATCTGATTATTATTAAGATGTAAACGGCCTCTCAACACTTTTAATGTCACCCCAATAGATCATACACTCAAATTTTCATCAGTATATCTGTAAATTCTAAACATCTGCTAGATGCTGTTATTGAGCAATTCTCCCAGTTTGCCATGGCTTAATGTGAGGTACATGCCTTCAGGTCAAAATTCTTCATGAGGAGTACATAGCAAACCAGCAATAGGGGATAAAATGATGTGATTTTTTAGAGAAAATAATATTCTCTGCTTTCTCAGTTGCATGGCTCAGCTTTTCTATATTGGAGGAAGGTAAAAGAATAGAAAGTTACTAGCAAGTTTGTCCAAGAAAAGGGGAGTTCCTTTATGATATCTCAGGTGAAAACTAGACGTTACACATATTGTCTGCTTATGTTATCTCTAGCTAGCTCTGAGAGCTTTGCAAGGTGCAGTTCACTTCCCAGCAAGCTCAGGCACTCAAGCCATCATGCAGGAGAAACAGTGGCAAAACTCCTTCCCCTTGCTTTCCAAGTGCTGAGCTGCACAAACAGATGCTAATATTTCATTGTGAACAAAAGAATAAAATAAATATTCCTTCTTCAAGTGAATGAAGTGTGGGTGGCTTAGTTTGAGTTCAGGAGCCAGATAATGGTCAAGGGATGCATACAAGAAGTGCTCATGCAAGTACAACAAATAAAATCAATCAAAGTCCTTAATTCTCCTTTGTGGTGTGTTCATTGTGTAGTAATAATAATGGCTTATATTTTCCTGACAACGAAAATGAAGAGGTAGCCATCATCTCTAGATATGTGCCAAAGGCTTACAATAATACAATAAATAAGGATGATTAATTGAGACATTTGTACCATAAAGACTATTGTGAGGATATTAATATTGGGATTTTATAAGTACAATATCTCCTTTTAAGAAAGAACTTTGTGACCACTTTTCCCTCATCACCTAGTAAGCTTAAAACATTTATTTCTATCTGAGATTGTGTTTAGTAGTAAAAAATTACATTAAGAAAAAATACAGCAGTAAATGTTGGAAAAACATGTCACAAATCACAAAAATGTTCACATGGTAATGATCTGAGCTTTTCACTTTTCTCCCAATAATCTTTATTGCAATCAATGTTATTTACTCTTTGCACGGCAAAAAGTCCATGCCTTGTAACAGAAGGGAATTCTATTTGGTGGTACCTAGATACCGTGGCTCTCTCACTTGGGAGACTGGCTCTGTCTGATTCCTAATCTCAGCAGTAGTCATAGAAACACAGCACCAAAAGGGAAGTGGAGTCCGTTCTCCTATTCTCACACACGATCTCAGTATTCAGTCCTATTCATCAAACCCCATTTTAAAAGTGGTTTCATCTAATGAAGTCAATTAGCAGCAGAGATGGATGGACAGATTACACAGATAACTGCAACATAACCTTTTCTGGTTTTAGTCTTTTCAGTACACAGATTCTTTTTTTCCCTTTTCTTTCCTTCTTTGTTTTGTTTTGGTTTTTTTTCCACCCAGGATCCCTAGTGCACCTCTGCTTCCTCCCTGCTTTGGGTTCTTTATGTAGAACAGATTGGTAATGAAGTTCTGAAATCCTTTGAGAGTCTTATAGAAAGTATGTGTGCTTTAGAGGAATACAACCCCCATGACATCTTTGCAGCCTAACAAAAAGATTATTTTGTCATTAAGTGATTTTTCTCCATTGTTTTAGTAACAGCAACCATCAATCACATTCCAGCAGCAAAAGAGAAATTAAGAAAATTGTTTCCTTTTATACCTGTAATAGTGCTCCATTAACGAACAATGAACAGCCTTTTATATTTTCTTTACAGTCTGTATGAATTTCCATGACATCAAAAATTACATGGGGAAAACTTGATTTGATTTAAAGAGGATTTTGGTTTAATATTTACAGATTGTCATGGCTGGTGTAAAGTAAACTTTTCACCTTCCTAAAGCTAAGTCAAACTCACAGCAGAGGATTTCAGGGTCTTGGTACATAGTCCTAGGACTGAGAAAAAACAAATTATTCCAGCTATCTCAGAGCTTGACCTGACATTTGCTCTCTTAGCACATTTCACATAGCTAGATTACAGATTTCCTGTAGCCTACCATGCTTGCTGTAGAGGGCTTTTGAAGTGCTGTCTAATTTGTCTCTTTCAGGCAGACTGGCCATTTCCCTGGAAAGAGCTCTGAAGAGTTTCTCCAGGATCTTGCCAGCAGGCTTGGCAACGCTCTGGTTTTGGGATGCAGGATTCAGTCCCACAGAGAGAAGCAGAAAGTGACGCTAGAATGGCAACATTAACGTTACAAATTTTAGGCAGGAGGTTTTATTTAGCCCTTTGTCAGAAAGCAGTCGTGTGCCCGTGTAAACATTTTCATCGCTGAATTTTGTGACAGTAATAGTAAGCGGTAGATATCACTTTGGTTCTTGGACTATTTTGAAAATCTGAACTGCCTCATGATTATCAGTTCTGAGTTTAGGAATGTTTTTTGGTCACACCATTGCCTGTGAGACCACTTTTAACACAGTGGCACTCTCTTGGAAATTCTGCATTTCTATGTTCCTTAGAAAATTATTGTGAATGCATTTTATTAAAACAATTACAAAATAAATTCTCTAATCCCTTTTAATATGAAGCATACTAGTGAGTAGCTGCCCAGAATGATTCCCTGCCCCCCAGTCTGGTGGCCTCTATGAAATGCATTTTGTGGTGTCAGTCTATTTCATTAAAGTATCCATATCATTAGAATAATCACAAGAGAAAGGAAAAATGGATACTACCTGGAATTTCAGACTCAAGCAGAAGACAGGGCACACATAAACTTAGATTCCTCTGAAGCAGTCAGTGGGGTGAGTTCATGGTCCCCTGAAATGGGAATATTTCAGACTACTGAAGTGCTCATAACATGAAGTACTCATAGGACATGTCTAGGCAATTTAATTCTCCAGGATTGCTATGCAACAGTTTCTCCCAAGCATATAAATTAAAAAATGAGGAGGAGGAAGTGATAGAAGATTTAAATTAGCACAGTCACACGTGAGATCTCTTATGAATGATCTATGTGCACATGATACTCAGATGCCCCAGACCACTGGTTAAATTGCCACAGCCTTCAGTCTCGGGCTGATCCTTTTCTTCTGTGTCCTCAGCAGAGATGACTGCTTCCTGGCTTTGTGCAGATTTCCTTAGGGTTCTATTTTATCAGTATCCTCCTAGGAAAGAACTAGATTGGAAAGAGGTTTTGGTTCACAGCACAGAGACTTACCATTTGTGTGTGTACAGAACAGAGAAGTCAGAAGAAGTCTAAAGAAGTTATCTATAAAAATTTTTATCACTATTTTTCTCAATCTTGCTTTGTGTTGCTGGATTTCTTGATGTAGTCTAGACTAAGCTCTAGAACAAAGCTTGAATTTCCTTGGTGTTCATTTGCAAGCAGTGGGTGTAAAGGTGTTTCTTGCATCTATTTAAATAACGTATACCTTACTTAATCCATTCAAAAAAGAAAATACTCATATTGGCATTTTAAAATATTTTCCAAACCAAAGTGTTTGTCCCACTGGAAGTCAAAGTCAAACTTCTGTGTGTTAGGCAGGGAAGAATGTTCAGCCAAGGTGGAGCCCTGGAATTCCCTAAAGCTGAAGTACTTGAATGGAACTCCATGTGTTTCCACTCTTTGTATTAATTTCTTTGATTTATATCTTTCTGACCATTCTCTTTATTTTAAAATACACACTTATATCTAAGAAGACCTATTCATAAAACTTTAGGTTGTAGTTGCATTTGTAGACACAGAAAATAGGTAATTGTAATTTCCATGATTATTCTATATGACAGATTTCTGCCAGTTTTGCAAGTCATTGTTAAATATTTTCATTCTTATATTCAGCTTCTATTCCCCAACAGGAGTGTTTTACAGACAGATTCCTCAGCAGAATAGACAAATGGTTTGTGTTTCACTAAGACATTTCTGCAATGCCACTGCAAGTACAGACCTCAGAAATTGAGATGCAATGTCTATACAACGTCTAGGACAAAAAGCTCCTCTGGTTTAAGTTTGCTTACACCCACTCCCCATAACAGCCCATAAATTTTTATTGCTTCTTATATTACAATCTTAATGTTACCAAAGTGAATTCATTAATGTTGTTCATTTTCTTGCTTGCAAGATAAAGCAAATAACATCACCAAACTACGTTAACCCAATTTATTTGTAAGAGGTGTTTTTCAAGCAAGGAGAAATTACAGCAATTGTTCATCATTAATTTTTGTTAATAGATGTGTGTTTATTTGTTGTATCTTGTAAACAAGCCACTGCATTATACAGTAAGCATACTGGTAAACTTGGGATGCTGTTTAATGTTCACATTTTATTCTGTAAAATCACAACATTTTCCAGGAAGCCATGACTAATAACCTTCAGCCAAGGCTCTTTTGAATTTTGAAGAACCAAGAAGCTCAGCTTTGGAACAAATCTGAATATTATAAATCTTCACCTATATCAGAACCTGAGCAAATGCAAAGTGAATTATTGAGGCAACCTAGCTTAGCAAGATTCTAAAAAAGGATTAGACACATATGAATACTGTAAAAAAAGCTTCTGCAGTTACAGTTGGAAGGATAAAATTACAAGGGCTATCAGCCCACATGCTTCAAAGCATAAGCTCATCACCAGCTTGAGCCAGGAAGAAATGTTCTCTCATGGGAACTATTTTTATCTATAATGCCATTACGTGCATTATAAAACTCTTGAATTCCTGATGAATCAATCATTGACCAGCAAACTGAAACAGACTAATTAATCTGGTTTTGATATGGAAATTTCAAAATACATAGACTTGAAGAGTAATCAGCCAGCCTTTAATGGAAACTTTCAGACAGGAAACTAAAAGCACTTTGGAAGGAAAATAAATTTCAGTAACCCCGCTCTACAGATTGGGAAATGAGACCAAGAAGAAGGAAGTAACTTAACCAAAGGCAAAAGTCAAGCTTTTTCAAAGGCAAGTGTATCCTGCTGTCTCCTGATTTTTACAGGTGCTCATCCTGTTGGGCCTGAACCTGTTGCTTCTTTGTTGCAGTTCAGTTTCCCTTCACAAAAACGACTTAATGTGAGTTCTTCATGAAAGGGTTTAATTGAAAGCACTCTGAGTCCATTTCACAGAACAGTCTTCATGTAAATCATTTGGAGTCATGTTTGACCTATGAAGAGCTATTTAGGGAGTGCTGCATGGAAAAATTTTCACTCATCACTTAGCAGAAAAACTTTACCATTCCTACAGTGTAAATTATTCTCCCCAGAGCAGACAAATTTCTCCAGTTAAAAGTGATTTTGTTATGCAAAGAAATGGTGCTTGGTGCTGGGTGTGAAGGTCAGAGGGTTTTCTCTTTTGCATGTGGGGTGGGACAGTTTGGGCACACCGGCTAAGGAGGTCTGAGAGCTGCCTCTCTGCTCATGTCCTGTGGTACCTCTGCATTGGCACTCCTCAGTCTCAGAGGCTGAGTTCTCCTCCTGTTGCCACCTAACCCTAACTCAAACATAAACCCTAACCCACACCCTAACCGTAACCCTAACCCTAACCCTAAACCCTAACCCAGACCCTAACCCTAATCCTAAGCCATGCCTAAACCATAATCATAACCCTAACCCCTTTCCACTAGCATTGCTGTGGTTTTGACAGGAGGAGGTCTTATAAAATAGTTGGACTCAAATTGTCTGTTTTCTCTGCAATTCAGCAGACCAAGAAACAGTTGTTTATAGTTTTTCTTTCCAGTTGTATCTGTCTTCACCACACCTAACCCAAACCCTAACCCTAACCATAACCCTAACCCAAACCCTAACCCGAACCCCAATCCTTATTCATTTGTCATCCATTTTGCTAAGGACTAATATTAATACTGGGAAATCCAAATATTTGTAGCCCTACACTTAATCCTGCTCCAAAAGAAAATACATTTACACTGATATGCTTATTAGGACATGGATGTCAAATCAAATCATTTTGCCCAATGAACTCTAAATCTCTCATTTAGTTTTTAAGCATTGAAGGAGACAGGAGAATGAAAAAGAACAAACCAAGACAAATTGAATGCAGTCATATCAATATTTAAGTCCTGTAAAAGTCAATGAAAAGAGACATTTTATTTTATGGGATTTGTAAATCATTTTATGTACTGTTTGATGCATACTATAGGAATGAATGTCAGACAACCATTTATGAAAATATAAATTATGAAAACCAGATAAAAGTCCATCCAGGCATGCAAGGAGGGATAATTTGCAATGTGAATAAGTGAGGCCAGTCAATAATATTGTGGACTAAAGATTATAAGTTTCTAATTTTACAATTAGTACTATCTTTCTAAACAGAAAACACATTTGTTCCTGCCATTTTCACAGTGGGTGAGGACTAGCGTATTTCTTTGAAAGTAATCTACTATATAACCCTTTTTCATTTTATGCCAGTATTCATACTATCTTTTCGTTCCATTGGTAATATGCTATTTTGGTTTTAACTTCATTATTTGATTGCAATGTCCAAAATCCTGGATGAAAACTGGTTACACTTTTGGTCAGTTGTCACTTCTGTGTGATGTGGGGGAAGTAAAAAAACTTTTAGCTGCAACACAGCAGAACATGAGAGAAAAAAGATTGCAGACATTGAAATATCTGTCAAATGTAGGTCCTTGTAAGATTTCTTTTTGCTGTTCGCATATTCTTGAGTCAAGGAGATGCTACTATGTACTCCTGACTATATTTCCCCTTCTTTTATTTTTTTTTTTCTTTCAGGCTTTGGACAGTATCAAAATCTGCCAAAATGGCTGTACTTAACATAAATAAATACTCAGCAGGCTAAGATGAAATCTTGTTACAGAAAAGCATTATAAATTATACATTTTCCCTTAAATCTTTTAATTTGATTAAGGATATAAGACAGAAAAATCATGCAAATGTTATTCAATAACTAGTTTATGTCTGTCAGAAAATATGGAAATCAAAGGGTTCTACTTTAAAGCATTCTTGCATCATAGTTAATCAGCATTTTTATCTTGCAGATCACAAGCTGGTATATATGAATCAACTACTGTGCTAGGACATCACATTAAAAATTCTTTTTGAATTCTAAAACCACTTGTCAACCTGCATGTTCTAGTAGTAAGTGCACATAGTCACTTCAATGCTTTCTCTGATGTTGCCCATTTCCTGTCAAACACAAGGGCAAATTTCAATTATGAATTAAAACCTCTATGTTTGAAATCAACCGTGGAACTATTAACAGCAGTGGCCAGAGACAGGCTATTCTACTTTGCATTTCTATAAGCTCTTTCTCTCCTCAGATCTCAAAGGGTTATTTTTACAAATGTGCATTAGTTCAGCCTCACAGAGTATGGCCTCTGTGGCATTGTCAGTGCTCTAAAAGCCAGGTAAAGCATGGCACAGAGGGTCTGTGACTGCTGTCAGAATCAGAAGTGCTATTGGCCACAGCAAAGCATCACATGAATGAGACAAAAGGACAGGTTCATCAGGAGAGTTCATTCACTTAGGACAATGCTGTGATGAGTAGACTTACCTAGAAAGAGCAGAGTTACTCAGCTTGAATGCACTGCAGATATACTGAGAAGCCAGGCTCTCACTTAAAACAACTTCACACAAGGTTGAGTGAGGCACCCGGCTGTGTGTAGCTCTGACTCCGAATGACTTGCCAAGTAAGCCACTCTGGGACTTAAAATAGACTCTCCAAGTCATGAATTGGGATATCCTATTTAAATGGTGCAGGTGCTACATACAGATCTCTAGCACCCATGGTTTTTTACAAGGACTTAAATGGAAAAATTCATGTCCTCCCTTTGAGAAAAGATCAAGACAATTTTAAATGGCATTTGATCAGGTAATGAAGTCAGAAAACACTGTCCTTAGTTTACTGCCTTGTCTGCAGCCCAGAAACTGAAAGACTAATTCTTTGGGTAATGCAGGATTTATGAGGAACTTTTTAACTGGATTTAATTTTGCTACCACAACTAACCAGGCTGGGAAATGTGTTTGCCTTTATTCCCAAACCCTTTGACACCAATTGGTAAGTGTTGTGATGAGTTGTTGTAGTGCAAATCAGGCTGGTTTCTGTTAGCACAGAGCCACCATTGCTTTGCTTCTGTCTAGAGGTGTGTACATTCCATCCCCTTTTGCAGGAATGGGAATGTCAGTATTACTAGAGGTCTTTTGAACTTGGCTGTTCTCAAATGTCCTTTCTGGACATAGCATCCATTTCACACAAAAACAATGTTAAACAAAGTATCCAGAAATGCAACAATTATATTTTACAGAGTCATAATTCTTGATATTTTTCCGTTATATTCTTGGTTGTTGGGAAACACCCAGAATCCTGCTCATGGCAAAACTACTGCATTAAGGGACCTTTAAACATCCTTTCAGAGATGGGCAGTGCTACCTGAATGACCACACAAGAGACAATTTTTTCTGGAATTTCTTAGGGATATTTGTGATCCTTCATTACTTAAGGACCTTTTCTTATTATGGCACTGCTGCTGTTGCTGGGAATTTCCATATATGTCCATCAGTTTCACAAACATAGAAAGCTTAAATTTTAGCTACCATTTGACACACTTGTACCAGTTAGACACTTCACCCACAATGCAGAAAGCAGATTTCACTTTTGAAGAGCAGTAATTACTACAATGGAAGCACATAAAATCAACGTGGAAAAAAAAAATCTCTGTTGAGATACGTGAGAATTTATGTGAGTACATGGAAAGCAATATTTAATTGAAGCAATTTTAACATGTGGGTAAGGCTTAAGTTATATGAAACCCTCTGGGAAAGGATTGCTGTTGATTACTGGCCAGCTTCTGTTGTGGAGCAATCTAGCTTTGAGAGATTAATGAGTGGGCTAAAGAATTGGCGGTGCTTTCTTTCTGAGCATTTATTTTCAGACACCTTGATCTCTGTCATATTTTTTAAATACATATGAAAATTAATATCAATGCCACAGGCAGGAAACAGCTATCTCTTTACAGCAGATATGTACAACCAGAATAATACTCATTAAAGCTTCGCAAAGATCAGCATTATTTCTGGTGGGGATGTCCAAGCTTCAACATGCACAGCACTATGTCACAAGTTTTAAAGGAGGGTTTACTGAGGCAATGTCTGTATGGTTGTCTAAGATAATGCAGCAAACATGGCTAGAAGCTTCCTCTGGACAGCTTGTGGGCTATAAGCAATGCAGTGAGGCAGCTTTCAGGTTCAGAGGAAAAGATACGCTCAAAATATTCTATTAAAATTTATTTCATCTCTGAAATGCTGGACTATCACAATTGTGGAGCTGCTGATAAAGTTCACAAAGAAAATCATTCTACCACTGCCTATACACTTGGTAATGAAAGAAGTGCCCTGCAACCCTTCTGAAGAATAAATTCTTACCACTGCATTGTGAAAAGCTAGGTGTTCCCACTCTGGCAAGTCTCCAAAGGTTTAATGGTGATTTGGAGGCTGAGATGGGGCTAGAAGGCACACTGGAGAGAAAAAGGCATCGAGTAGAGACAGGTTGTGGTAAGTGTATGGCAGCTATTCCCTGGTGACCCTCCTCGAGGGACCACAGCCAAGTTTGCACTAAACAGCCCTAAGAGTGAGACAAAGCACAGGGCAAGAGCTGTATCCACAGCATTCCCACCCTCAGCTCTCCTCTGAGAAAACAGGAAGCAATAAAGGTGTTACAATAATAGTTTAAACACTACCATCCATTTCTATCGGAACAGGAGAATGTGCCTCTATGTTCTGGATGGATAGAATTAGCAGTTGTTCTGTATAGATGTCACATTCTATCATCTGACATTTGCTCATGTTATTGTCAGGGCATTTTTATGGTAGCTGAGGGAATTTTTTTCAATTTTTTTTAAGTAAAAGAATAAAAATTTCAATGAATCCCTCAAAGATGTTAAGGAACAAAACATGATCACTCATCTCCATTTAGGCAATTGCATAACAAAATTTAAATTTTTGCTCCATAATCATGAATTACATACCCTCTGCCTATTTTTCTGTGGAAGCATAAAAGAAATTTGTGTTAAGGGGACAGGCAAAGAGGGGCTGGCATCCCAGCTGCATCCTGTTATATGGTGTTCATAGCAACAAAATTCTGTGTAAAATGAATAAAATATAATTCAGTCATATGTCACTTATGGACATGATAAAGGCTTGATTTGATATTTATTTGAAGCAAGCTCCTGGTGACTGTCTATTGTCATAGCATTAGATGAAAAGAGAGAGAACGAGTGACTCTTTGAATGTGACTGTAGTAACAAGGAGAGCCTGCAGTCATGTCTTGTTAATTTACCAAGGAGAATGTCACATTTACATTTCAAACTATCCCACTGTAGAGCTCCCAACTTGCTAAGATTATCCTGAGTTTTAAAACATCCACAACTGAGGCTTCATTGTTTACCAAGACTAATCCTACAGTTCACCCTCATTCCCTCCCTCCTTTCCTACTACCCTGCCTACAAAGAAAGAAAAAAAAAAAGAAGAAGAAAACCTTACATTAAAAGGTGTTTCCAATCCTGCTCAGTAATTATGAGATGATTCCTCTAAAAGAGGGGGTGAAATGTCATTTTACATTCTTCTACTTCCTTTCCTTCCCTTCCTCCTCCCCCCACCCATCCTCTTGCAGTCAGGCATCAGGAGTAAATTTTCACTCTGATGTGCAGGGATTTAGCTGTGTGAATCCTATTACTGCTATTAATTAGAACACATCAGTACAGCCAAACAAAAACACACACCTTTTAATGTTTATCTGCTTGCTCTCACTTCTTATCCATACCCCGGTCCTGATTCTGATTTCTCACTGGTATTTACCTATGTAGTACTAATGATCTCTGGGAATTATTTCTGATTTACATGAAAGAATTTCTAGCAGCTCCCTTTTGTGGCATTTATACAGATCCCCATTGTCTTCTCCATTATTCTGCTTGCTTTCTTTTAGGACCTCTTAAGGTAATTTCTACATCATTCACCAGCAGGAATTATCAGCCCAAATTTTCACATTCATTTTCCAGTGACTTTATTATACAATAATATATTAAAAAGCCTTGGTCCTATGACTGCTGTTTCATTGAATTATTTGAGGGTGCAATTCTAGGATGTGTTTTAAATATCAAGGTGTTCACAGGTCCCATTTAACTTTACAAAAATAAAGCATTGATTTATTTATTTGGAGATCTAATAAAAACACACCCAGTGACTTCCTATCACAAAACAAGGGGATTTTGCTGAAGGTGTCCCTCAGGAAATTTCTTATGTTCCCTGGACTCTTTTTACTGTCCAGGTGGATTCAGCATGAGCCATAATTCTGCACTTTTCTACCCATGCAACATTTGCAGTTGGATGCAGTTGAACTGGAGCTGGGGCAGTGCTGGTGGAATTTGAGACTCCTGCCCATCACAAGCAGGTTTTCCTGAGAGCAGCCTGTCCTTTCATGTGGCACCTGAGTAGCACCAGCTGGTGAAGGGCAATGGTCCATGTCAGCCTCAAACCTAAAGTCAGAGGAGGAGGAACATCCAGCACTGCTCTCCTTTAATCTCTCCTCAAAGGGCTTTGTACTAATTAAGCTTTACAACACCCTTCAGAAGTGAGGGAAGAGTGCTAGGGCTCGACTGTAGATGAGGGGGAGAGGAGCCCAGTCAAATGACTTGGTGACAGAATCAGCCTACGGCAATCAAGATGACGAGCCACAGCTTCAGCATCTGTCTCTTTTGTTGCTACTTAGAAATGCTTCAGTGAAAGAAAAAAAACTGGATACTTTTTACCACTTCTTTGTTAGAGTCTGGCTTTTCCCAGCCCTGGAAGCTGTTCACCTTGCCTTATTTGCAGGTCAGAGACAAGAGAACCAACATGAGACTGTTTTGTGTCCACAGCTGACTTAGCAGGTCATCCTAACTACTATTAAACACAGAAATTTCAGAACTGCTAAGTAGCTGATACTTTTAACTAGTAATTTATAAATACAATTTCTGTAATTTTACAGAGAAATTGGCATTTTTTGAAATTGTTGTCCTTCAAAACTTCTGATTGAGTTAATGGGAGTCAGTGCAGTCAGGGAGACTCTGGGACAAGGTATGAAGGTGAGAGCAGGTAGCAAATAAACTTGACAGCAGTCATTTTTAGCACTCCATAAAAAATGTTCTTTCTCCTTTGTTCTGGTATACAATGCTGCTTTTCAACTGCCTGCTAAAATTTTCGTATTTAAATGTTGTTCTTGCTAACTGTCACATTTGCCTGGTGAGACAGAACTAAATGGTCCTCAGGTGTAACTGAAAGAGTTCAGGGAATTCACAGCATTAAGAAAGACCCAAGACAGAAAATTCTTGGAAAAAACCTTCACCCTTTATTAGCCCATTCAAGCTGTTTAAATAGATAAGTCCAAGTCAAGCTGGTTATTCTGGGTGCACAGCAAGTCTAGAAATGCTGCAGTCAGAAAGGCCTGGAGTGGTTGACCACTGCAAATGCAGATTTAACTTCCTATTCTGTCCTGGTCACTTGCTCCCCTGTGTTGCTCATGTGGTGGAAGTTCCTACGATGCCTCGCCAGGGAGGGTGCCCAGGCTCTGATTTCCCAGGGAGAGGACAACACGAAGCAGGAGGGTAAGGTGAAATGGCCATGGACAGGGAGACCTCTGCAGCACCAGCCAACAAGCCCTGCTAGCAAAAACGCCATTACCACAGCTTCCGGCTCTCCTCTGAGCAGCATTTAATAATACTATAAAAATGGCAAAATGACAAAGAATGCAAGTACAACTTCTACTAGATCCCAAGCCATCTCTTAGCCAGGAGTGTTTCATGGACATGAAGATAAGCGTTATCATTATCCAAGTAATAATTAGCTAATTAATTAGTCTGTCTCCTCATTGCATTCTTCAAGATCATATTTACAATGCCTCACCCAGCCCACAGAGGATTCTTTTTCACTCAGATGAACTTTTTTTGAGTATCTCCTGCAACAGCCAAGGACAAAGTGGTTCCAGGGATTGTACATGTTTTTCAACTCCAGTCTTTCTTCACTGCCTTTCAAAGGCCGTACACTGTGCACTCCAGCATCCCTCACCATTGTACCAGGACGAGGGTTGTGCTCATCTGTGATGAGTGCACCTCTCTCCCCAGCTGCCCCTCAGATTTGGGACTGGAATACAGCGACTGGCATGGTGCAGCTATGCTCTAGCTAGGGAAATCCTTGAAATGAGGGATTACAGTGATGAGTAACAAGGATGGGCTCACATATTTTCCATTAAGAATAGGAATATTTCCATAGATTTTCACCTGAAAATAAAAATCTGACATGTGCCAATAAAAGACAGAGGTTCTCAAAACATTTCAGACATTTAATCTAGTTTATAGTTTATTGAAAACAAAAAAGACAAAACCGCCTCAAAACATGATAGTACTTCAGAAGCAATGAAGGTCACTGTAAATGACAATTTATTCACAAATATGTAGAGACTAGCCAGGTATTGCAGCAATTTTCTTTTATTCACAGATACTGGTTCCCAAATTCAGCTATGCTTCACAGGAAATGAGAGGTGTTCTTTTCAGGGTGCTTAATTGTTTCTGCAAGCATGTTTACCACATAGGAGAAATTCACTAAGGAAGTAAAACTCCTGTTTTTTTCAGTTTCATTTGGCTGCATATGAGACAAATAATCAGGATACATTTATAGCTTAAGGGACCGATTTGCCTGAGATGAAATGGCTGATTGTATTATTCTAAAGAAATAATATATAGTATCTCAAAATAATTCCAGCTTGTTGCTCTCAGCTCACTAATGCATAATGCTCATTGCAGAAAGAACAGCATTAGACCAGCACCAATCTGACAGTTCATTTTTCAATGACACGTCTTTCCTTTATTTTAAAAATATGATTTCTTTTTTTACTAAACATATCTATCTATTTGTCAATGCAACATTGTTGTTATTTCTGCAAATGAAATTCATGTCATTGCCTTTATTCCTTCATATTAAATTTGAACAAACGCATAATAATGTTTCTGAGGATTTTATTTTCCCAGCTTAGATGGTGCATAATTAAGCATTTTCTATGCCACAGTAAAAGAGAACTATCCATACTATTTGAGATTGTCAAATGTAATTATAAACTTTTAGGGTTCTATGACAGTTGCTATAATTTAAGTATCTGAATATACCAAGGTGATTGCAAAACATTGATTACTTACATATTTATAATAGGTAGCATGTTCTTACCTCCTAGGTAGGAACATATTATCTGCTGTAAGTATGGAGAAACCAAGTAATGATTAATTTTATGTTAATGGCACAACACCAGAAATCAAATGGTGAAAGAGAGTCCTGAGTCACAGATAGGGTTTCTAGTCAATTCAGTGAAACTAATAAACTGTTAAGGTAGCTGAAAAAAGAGGTTAAATTTCTCTTGAACTTTACGGGATTACAATTATGAAAAGTTATCAATGCTACAAAACTGGAAAGCCTTGAGTTTTGAAATGAGATGATTCTTGACGTATAGGATATTTGGTTCCTATAGTAAGAGAGTAACTAGTAGGAATTTTTAGATATCTCATTAAAAGTCACTGCTTTGGAATACTAAAACAAAAGTTCTAGAGCTCCAAATGCACACAAAAATGGTCACAGAGTATCAATTATGCTCAAATATAACAGACTCACCATGAAGTTTGTCTATTTTTTTTTCCTTCTCCAAAAGGATTCCGGATATTGTTTGAAAACATACCTAAAACAGTTATTTAGAAAGAACAAAAAAGTAAAATAGAAGAAATATGTTCTGAAACTTTATCGATAATAAACACAGATATGTCTTCATAAGAAGCTAATTTTTATAAACCTGCACAGCTCATGTCAGATGATAATTCAATATTGACTTGTTACTTCTATCTATATGGTATTTTATTGCTGTAGTATCCCTAAGGCTTTCGAACTTTATTGTACTCTTAAACTTTACTCTCTGAAAGAAAGGACATATAAATAAAATTGGTTTTAGTCTACCCAACTTTACCTGAAGATGCCTGGCAGTATTTAACTCTTTGATTTTACTGACTCAGTGCCCTCAAGACAACATGCAGCTCTGCCTGAAGGCAGCCCTTTAAACCAAAACTAATTTCCTAAAATTATTCCTAGCAACAAAAGTCCCCACTAAATTTTCCCCCACCTAATCCATTTTTAGTAAGAATTTCCTTCAGCCTTAAAAGGAAATATCACTGAAATTGCAGCGTATTTTTTCAGTGACTGGGGGAATAGCAAAGTGATAAAATTTTGTCTTCTTTTTCAAGAGAAATATCTGGCATCAAATATTGTCTTCCATCAAACAGCACAGTCATTCTGATGCAAGTCTGACAAAGCTCACAGGACTTGGCTATCTGCCATCATTTGCCTTCCAGCAGCATCTTTCACAGAAGTTAAACATGAGAGCCCTGGATCATAGGTAAATGCAACATTGCCTGGACTGAAGGAGACCTTAGTGTGTCTCAAAGAGGTTTTCCTCACTGTATAGTGAGGGGAAGGAACTTTCTTAATAGTTCCTCCTCCTGCAGTACCTGCAGATTCAGCTCAGCGTGGGGTAAGGAGCGGGGGAGTTTGTGGCAGCAGTGCTCTGGCTGCGGCTGCCACTTGGCTTCCACTTGGACCCAGTCTGCCAGGGAGCGTGCCAGGAGCCAGAGCAGATCAAGTGCAGAGCACCCCTCAAGTACCACCCTGCCAGAAAATGTTTGGTGCAGAGAGCAGCTGACCAATTCTGTGTAGGTAGGAGAGATTTGATGTCACGATGACTAATAACCTTGAGCTGTGGTTCCCCAGGCATTGAATCAGTACTGGATAAAAGCCACTGCCCCCATAAGCAAAGTCATAAACCACTACAAAAACATTCTATCCATTCAAATGTGTGTTGTTTGTTTCCTCAGTGTCTGTGGGTTTGTTGGGGGGTTTTTTTTGTTGTTTTTTTTTTTTGTTTGTTTGTTTGTTTTTTAATAGGGGAATAATTTTATGTTTAATGATACATCAGTTATCTTCTTCTACACATTTGCTGCTACCATGAATCAGAGCACTGGCTTTTGAGACCATAATTGATCTTGGCTTTTGACAGAAATTTATGTGTTTACAGATGATTCGTACTAGAGGTGATATACTAATACTCTCATCCAGTAGCAGCAGACATGATATCATGGGCTAAATTCCATCTATACAGGTGGTCTGTAGGAACATATTATTTCAACATCCAAAATTTTACAAATCCATATATCCAAAAAATAGCAGGTGTAAAATATTTCCTAAAGGTGATCCCAAGTGCTTGTAAGGAAGTGACAAAGACAGGCAGCAGCTGTTGAGAATGCTGTCTGGGACACAGGTGCATTTCCAGCTGAAGTCTTGATGATGGATTGATTATATGTAGGTTGCTGGTTGTTTCTGCAATCTCCTTACAAGGTGAACATGACCTTAGGTATCTGTTGTTGGTGAATAAAACATACCCAAAATTATTTTCCAAACGTATGCAGCACTCATTTTTCCCCACAGAGGAACCAACCCACTACAAAATTCTTACAGCCCAACTCACATTTGGTGTTGTAGCTTAATGACTTCTAGAGAATTAAGCTAGTTTGCACATTTTTTAGAGTGCCTCTTACCTGTCTCTCTCCACTCCCTCAAAGCAATCTCACAACATCTTTGCATACTTGTTAAGTATTTGAATACTTAACAAGAGAAGCACTAAAAGAGAATCATTAATATCATATGTACTGAAGGTATTCAGCTTTGTGAGCTCTCAGTAGGAAGCCTGGTTCGCTAGAGAAGAATGTTCCTGAGCAGTACTGATGACAGAGGAGCATTTCTGCTATCATCCCCCATTTATGGGCTCTTAGTTGTTAGACCCCAGCTACTGTTTGAAGTCAGAGCAGCTCTGGCCAGCCATGGGTTATCAGGACTGCTTCCACATAGATTTTCAGTGGGCAGTGATGGGTACATGACACACCCAAGTGTTCAGCCACAATCCAGTCCTTCTCAAAGGCAATAACATCAGCAATAATCTCAGAGTTCAATAACCATGCCAACTGGGAAAGTCTCTTAGACCCACTGCCAGACAGCCTTCCAAACATTGCTGCTCTCCCTGTTGAGTCAGACAAGCTTGGGAGACAGAGGGACAAAGTTGTTTAAACTTCTTTATCTCACTGAAACTCTGGTGGTTTTGGGTTTTTTCCACTTTTGTCACTTTTTTCCACCCATGCTGTCTGTGGGAAAATATACACACAGAAAATCACATACATTTGCAGCACAAACATTTTACCAGTGACAGAAGACAGCATTCTTTTGCTTTATTTCTGGTGCTTTTAGTCATTTCCTTTAGGCTATAATCTTCCTCTGCACTTTCAAAAGAAGGAACCTGCACAGCAAAGAGCCTCCACACTTTCACAAGAAGCAATCAAAATTCTCTACTCTTTATAGATTAAAAAAATTACTTCATTGATTGAAGATGTAGGCCAGTGTTGGTCAAGAGTCACTTGTCATTTTGTAGGATTTTTTTTACATGGCAGAATATTTCTATATGAATGAGAATTTTCATTCAGTGTTGAATTCTATCATTGTTGGCTTGAAGGTAGATTTGTAGTTTTGTCCCCAGGGTAAAATATTATTCTGGCTGCTTTCATCTTCTGAGCTGCCCAGATTTATTTAGTTTTACATTCTTTCTGATCATTTTCCAGGATATCTGAGGTTTTATTAGAAACAGTAAATGCAGAAAGTGAGGGGATTCCGGTTAAGCCTTATGGTCTATTACTTGTATCTTAGCCAAAATGCTTCCACTGGCTTCTGTTTTGTGTGTTGTTTTCTGTTTTGTGAGTCTGTTTAGAATTGCAAAGGAGTGGGAAAGACCTTGGTTATTATACACCAGGTCTTACTTGAATTTGATTTAAGGTTTCAAAATCAGCTTCAATGGTTGGACTGATTATTGACCCAATGTTGTCACTCTGCCAAGAGGAACTGATTTGAGAGAAAAGACAGTTTTCACAGAAACAAAAAACTTTGCCTTTCATGGATTGTCAGCTGAGTCCTTTCAAATGATTAATAATCCACTTGTGTCCTTGAACATTTTGACATTTGCAATAGCAAAGTTTTTTCAAATATTTCTTCCTTCATGTCCCATGTTTAAACACAAGATTGAGAGAAAAAAAATGGGGAAAAGTTAATATGCTAGGAAAACTAATTACCAGTGTCCCTGGTGAGACTTTTCTTTTAAATTTTAGTACAGAAAAAAACCTAAAAGAATTAAAGATCTGCCACTCTATGATATTCTTGAGAGAATAATTAATTATGAGATAGAATAAACAAATATTAAAATTATAAGAAGATGTGTAGCTTTTCCAGGAAAAGTTTTTGTCATGACCAATAGTATTGGTTTTTTATATTCCTCTATCATCTGTTGCATACCAGTGCTAGAGAAGAGCAAAGGACAAATTCATTCCAGAAATAAAAATAGAGAATTTTATTGCAAAGCATCCTAAGGCAAATAAGAACTTCACAGAACTATAAGACAGAACTACGATAACACAGGCTGGGAAAACCCAAGCCCTTGAAGGATAACCTAAATTCTAGGCAAAAAATAGTGGTCATGAACAGACTGAATTTGTTCTTCTATGTCCTATGCTTTTCCAGTGGATATGTCCTCTAGCTAATTCATGAGTCATACCTCCTTCAGTGTACTTCACTGAAAAGGATCTCTACTTCCAGCAGTCAATGGCCTAGTATGCATTTGCCCATTAAGTGCAAAGGATGTTTGTCCAGAGGTTCTGACCATCCACCAGCAGGGACATAGGCAGGGCTTGTTGTAACTTCTCTAGAGTAATTTGAGCATTTTTCTCACATTGCTTGCCCCGGTTTCACCTAAACAGAGGGCAGCCAAGGTAATATGAATCCTTTAATGAGCACTGAAGGTTATCAGCTCTTCAATTTCAATTTAGTTATATCTCTTGTGTCCGCTTTCACCCAGTCTGACTGGAAATTCCAGCTGATATCTGTGTTTAAACTTCTGGGAGGAGCTTGATCTTGAATACTAGAGATTGGCTCTCCAACAATCATCTCACCACTACAGATGTTGGAAATAGTGAGTAACTGACAAATAAATGAATTAAAGGTATATAATAGCAACTGTGAATGCACTTGACAAACACTGAGGTTGTTTGGTTGTACTAGTTGATGCTGACTAAAACTTTAAGATCTTTATAGGAATGCTGGGTAATTAGAAAACATGGTTCTATGAGATGAAGAAATAGTATGATAGAAGTAAGATGCATTATTTACTTCCTACCCTTCCTGGATAAAGTATAATGTAGAATACAAGGAATGCCTTTACCTTGATCTAGGACTTGATTGGAATCTCCTTGCATGGAGTATAAGATGTATTTTCTTCCAACTACTATTGACAAAGAGCAGCAGTATTTTCTACAGACAATAACGCCTTGGGTTGTTCTCTCATTCGATCACATCAAAAAGGTGCATTGGCAGAACCCCTGACAGTGAATATGAGTACCTTCATACATAATGAAAACAATCTGGGTTCGTTTTCAGAGCCAGATAGGTAATATTCTTCATTAGCATTATACTGCAGCACTTTCACTGTGAGGTGTGCTAGGGCAGAAGGTTGCTGTAGGTATTCAAGGGCTCAGAACCCGCCATTCGTCAGCTGTAATTACCCAGATTTTTTTACCATTGCAGCCAAGAGCAATATACAACCAAGCATTTCTGCATATATCTGGTTACGAAAAAAGGTTCATAAAACAGACTCAGTAATAACAACAACATCATGTTTAAATTATAGTGACAAGAATTACTTTGTAACACTTTAGAAACCTATAACCCACCAGGAGCTTAAAGGTCTATTATGGTTAATGAGGCTGGTAGATGTGGTAATATTACAGGAACAAATGAACAGATATATGAATCTAAAGAACAGATTGCAGTCTTAATATTTTTTTCTAATCTAAACTGAACCAGTATGTCTTTATAAAGCATCCCTCTGAATGAAACCTATACTGCTGGATTTGGTGTTAAGTTATAGGACAACAGCTGGACATCTACCAAATATTAAAGAACAATAAAAAGTTGAAAACCTCTTGAGGTGTTGTCCTAATATGCCTTGAAAAAATGCTTAGTACAAGTATCAATGATAGCTGTTTCTAGCTCTAATTTTAAGAGTAAATTATAAAAATTGATTAAATTTCTTTCCTTCTGCCCCTCCTTGTTCACCTTTTGGAAACATTAATGCTGTGTGGCCAAAACTCTCTTCTCCATAGTATTTTGAGACTAAAATAAACTAAGTGCAGTGTACCATGAGTATTCTGGCCCGTCAAGGAAGTTGAAAGTATCCTCTTGGCCTTACACTTTGTTCAGTCGAGCAGCTGAAAGAGCAGATAACATGTATTCAATTATATTTAAGAAGTATATGTAGTTCTCTTGCCCCTGATTAAAATTGATATTGTAGAAGTAGAGACAATGGATAGAAGGGCGAGAAAATGACACCGTGGAAGGATTATGGTCTAACATAGAATAGACAGAATGACTGAGGAAACAAAATTAATTCTCTCTGCAGAAAGAAGGAATCAGGGGAATATGAACATAGTCTATAAATATTTCCAAGGAGATAATAAAAATGAAAAAAGGGGATTATTAATGTTATCACAAGATGGCTGCAAAAGAAGCAATGTCCTATATGTAAGACAGGAAAATTCTATAGCAGCAAAGATAATAAATAATTAGAAATAGACAATCTTTGCGGGGTTAAAAACCTTTCTGGGTGATATCTTCAGTTCACAGGATATCACAAAACTGGCTTAAGCATGTTAACAACCCCTACCTGCTGCTGTCAGATTAAATGTTACTGCACCATGGAGACTTAGATTAAGAAAAAAAATATCTTCCTGGCTACAGATGCCTGTGACTCCTGCAGAAACTGGAAGGGCAATGGAAGGGCAATGACCTGGACAAGTCTGACACAAATTCCCTGTAGTTAAAATTTTCTGAATAGTTGTACAACCACTGTTCTCCTGGCCCTCTTGACCCCAGCTAGGGGAGTACCTTCAGCTCATGGTGGCTTTTCCGGGAAGGAGTCAATTCAGCACCAAGCTTGGCATCAAGCCATGGGAGTTCCTGTAAATGCACATCCCCCGTCTGCAGCTGTGTTCTCCAGAACCTCAACTTCGATGACTTTGGCCACCTCCTCATTTCCAGTTATTCTAACAATTTCTCCCTGCCTCTATCCCCCATTCCTCCCTCAACCAGCTCAAATACCTGTAAATTGTCTTAGGAATGAGGAGGCATATGACTTCTTTTTAGTCATTGTATTTATTTCTCTTTTATTTTAAAAATTAGGCCTCTTCTTGAAACCTTTCCTCCAAATGTGTTTCTGTGGAGCCTGTACTTCCTTTGTATTTAGCCTCCTAAATTCACGGGCTGACTAGAAAAACTGGCTATGAGCTATAGTATTGGTGCCACAACATTCTGCTTTTATAATAGCACTTTTGCTATGGGTAATTCACCCAGATCAGATCTAATGCCTTCTTGAAGTCTGTGAAAAACTCCCACTGACTTCAGTGGGAGTTGCAGTCAATGAGTCGCCTTTACAGCAAGTCCAAGGGCATTTATCCACGGTCTTATGTGAATCAAAATCTCACCTCATAAAAAGGAAAAAAAAAAGAAGAAAAAAGCTGATTTGTGTATTTTGAGAGCATGTGCTTGAAATACAAATGTTAAAAATCTAACGACCTACTGTGAGTAAACAAATTTGCTTTAGCACAAAGGGGCAGTTTCCTATTATATTGCTCATTTTAAAGAGAATCTAACATCATTAACTCTTTGAGAAAGGTAAATTGGTGGGTTTTTTTCCAGTGTGAAAGATATGTTTCAAGAACAACCAGCCTTAAATTTTTCAAGCATCTTTTTAATAGCATAAAGAGAGTTCTCTTTGCATCTTTTTACATACTGCTAACTCTGGTTGGCATAAGCAACAAAACAGAACAATATTTATTATTCTGTTATATTAAGTCCTTTCTATCTCTTAGAGGTGTTATGCCTCAGGACTACAAAGATTTGCCTGCTTCACTGAGAGAGACTGTGTTTTAGTACTCACCCCAGTCCCTCATCAACCAGTCTGCAAATTCGAAATCATTTCACCTGGGTAATGCCTTTTACTTCCTACAGGCTTGTTTGGGTTTAGACAGTGCTTCTGCACTTTATTTTGGTATCCAGTGCTGCATTTTTTGAGGATATTTCAAGAAACAAGAAAGAGAACAGTGCTCCACACACTGCTTACAGCCTTGGTGCACCTCATGGTCCTCCTCAGAAAAGATAACCTTGGAATTGGAGACAGCCCTCACAGAAAAACCTCCTGACAAAAGCTTGTGTTGCTGCAAAATCCATTTCTAAAAGATGCAGGAAGGTGATCTAAAGACCACAGCCTTGGACTTCAGGGGTATCAATGCTGCCTTATCTCACTCAGGATACCCAGGCCTTAGCTGTTGGTCTGACTGCAGAGCTCCAGGATGTTTATGTTCCTTGCACTCAGTAAGGCATTAAGGCTCACGTTTACCTACTTAGATAATTTTACTCTGTCAATCCAGAGTTCTTATTTCAAGACCAAAGGAAAAGAATATATGGAGACTTTAAATGCTATCTTACAATGTAAAAATGTTTCCATAGTACCAAGAGAAAGAAGGATTGTGTGTGTTCATTCCTTGAGCATGCTGCATGAGTCCCATAATGTATGTTTTCATTGTTAATTGCTATCATTATTTGAAATATTTTGTTGCTTACAACAACAACATAATTGCAGGAATCTGGAAACTGAAAAAAAAATCTGTCTGTGTACCAGGCAAGCTGGTGGTGTCGTACTTCCAGCAGTAACTCAGCATCAGTCAAGTTATTCACTGCTGTTTTTATTATCGATCTTTTTGTAATCACTTTTGAGTGCTGCAACATCTACTGTTCCCCCTTCAGGGACTCACACTTTCTCTTGACTCAACCTTTTTCTTCATAATAAGAGAAATAAATAGTAAGTAAATAGTACAGAGATCAAAGATGAAACTGTTCAGTGAGAACGAGTATGAATTTGAACTCATTTTCTCATCTGCCCCCCAGATTTTTGTTATTTTATTTCTGTTAAATGTTTATACTGCGCTGTTGGGAATGAGTGTGCTTACAGATTTTATTTCTTTTAAATAAAGCCTTTTGAAGAGTATCCTACATTCTCAGAACATATGCAATAATAATGCCTTGACTAGTAACTGTGCTGAGGGAGGAAAGGCTGCCAAAGGCAGATGTTGAAAAATAGCAGTATAATTTTAAAACATGTTTTAAAAATGTCTTCTGGTTTACAAGTTACTGTCTTTCCTTTTTGCCTTTTTCACCTGCATAAATGAAATAAAACCTTAAGAATAATAGTGTGCATGAAATAGCAAGTTTCAATAGTTACATTGATTAATTGTATAACTAATGTACTAAATTGATTATTAAATAACAATATCTTGCCCAAATTTAATGTTTATATAATTCTGAAAGATTAGTATCATTTGTATTTTGCTAACTTGCTATATATGTTGGTGAAATATGACACAAAGAGGTGATCAACATTGGTTTGAAATTGTCATAATATAAATGTGCACCATTTCCTTCCATTGTCATTTCATGACATCTGTTAGAAAAAGGTTATTTCAAGAACATTTTAGACAATTTAAATCATTATATGAGAATTTTTTTCTAACTCATCAAGTAAAACCAGATGTTTCTGCAATTTTGACTCAAACAGCACAGGTGTTGGCATATGTCACAACATCCTTTCTCAAATTCCTTTTTTCACTGTGCCATTACCATGATGCTATATGTGCTGTTCCTGCCCATCCCAGAGTTCAGAAGCAAGTACTAGGAAGTTGCAATTCTCCCCTTTGCCAGAAGGATAAAAATCCTGCTTTCTGACCCACAGAGGCAGTGAGACAATGTGCTTCAAAGTCATGTCATTTGCTGTTTAGGACGCCCATTGCTGACCCTGGGCTCAGTATGGATGCCTTGGGTAATTGCTCCCTTCTAAGGGAAGATGAAAGACATGTTTTCTGTCAGAGAGATTTTAAATGGGATGATGGGTCCTTGAAGCTGCTCAGGGGGCTGGAATAGTTCACTCATTGGCATACTAATGGATTCTGGAAAGACAGAATGAAGTATATGGAGATGTTGCTTTGCCCAGAATGACCCGTGAGGTACATGCAGTCACTGGTTTGTGGTGCACAGATTCCCAGCAGCTTAGGGCAAGAAGCAAAAAGGATCACACATCGAGCTGAAAGAAGAAAGGCAGTTTAAGGTTTTGACATGTTTAGTCAGCAGCTAGGATACATTAGCACGCATCTTTCCTTGCTTCTACCTAGGATTTAGTTACATAAAAAGCAATTTGTACTTTGTGGAGCACATGGGGTTAGGAGAAGCCACATTTGATGGAGGGTGCAATGACTAAAGTGACCATTAATTGTAGGGGTCTGATGGTTTACTTTGCTCAGACAGGAAGCTTAGTACTTTCAGCAATACACCAGGCCCCAGTCACTAAGCTGCCCTGACATGATGATCCTTGAATTAATTTCTTGCTGTAATGATATGCGTAGCCACATCAAATCCACAGTGGCTGCAGTTTTGGCAGTTAATGTCAAAGTACAGTCATGCAATCAGAATACATTTTCAGTGTGGATGTAACTGCAGTCTCTGAAGACCAGGCTTAAGATTCACCATTCTCATCTATCAAAGGATGCTAGTCACAAATTGCCAGCACCACACAGGTAGCAGCAATCTCTACTCCACTTACTTATCCAGCAGAATCCTGCTTAAAATTTGTATTATGTAACAGCTCTAATATTACCTGAACTCAAATGAGCTGCAAAATGATTTGCCAGTACTGCTTTGTGTGTGGCAGTAATGCCCATTAAGTGCAGTGTTGTGAAAACTTGCATTCATTTCATTGATAACAATGTGCTTTTTAGACAGTAAATTTCTGCAGTAGTTAATTACTAGCGTTCTGAGATGGTTAATAAAGGTAATCAGATGGGTTTTTCCAGCGTGATACCATCCCAGGAATGTGATAACCACTCAGAGCCTGACCACCTGCTGTGTACTGCTGCTTAATTAAGTATTCCTGAAGTGTTTAGTATTTAACACCTTGTGATATTTAAATTCTATCTGCTACATCTTATAATGCTTATCATTCATTAAAAGAAAAGAAACAACAGCTACAACAAAAACTGCAGCCCTTTAAGAAGACAGTGGCACGTGGAGAATTATCCTTGATCCAGACAGGAGTCTCACAGGTTGGGATTTTCCAAGTGGGAGACTTTGAAATAACCCTGAACAAAAAAAATGACTGGCAGCAAAATTCTATGGGCATAAATAAAATGGTGTGAGCTAATAAAGGAAAGCGCCTTTACAAAATCCAGCACATAGGTCTGTGAAGCTATTAAACTCCATCCATTTCATGATCAGTATGTGAAGACTGTTTCCATAGGCATGTTTACACATAGTTTCCTATTGAAGGCTCCCAGTTGTGGCATTTTGTAGCTGTAAGCCATATTTATGAGCAATTCTGCTAATCCCTGGTCCCAGAGCTGCCTGAAGTCAGTAGAAACACTTTGCCTCTATAGACAAGTTCTTGTAAATCTCTCCTTGTTGAAGGATTTAGGTCACTGATTGTCAGTATCAGAGATACTTCATAAAACAATTCACAGAATAATACAGCCTTCTCCTTCTGCCTTTTTCTGGTTAGGCTGTTACACCAGATAGCCTTTTAATGACAGTATTCCACTTTAACTTGACTCCAGAGATAGAGGGGGGAAAAACACAAAGAAAATATTAATTCTATGCATCTTATGCATCTTTCACACATCTGCTGCAGTACATTAGTCAATATTGATTTGTGCTGGTTTTCTTGGTTGCTTGTGTTATTTTTAATTCTGAAGTCTGGGGTAGAAACCAACATGTAGCGCCCAGAGGGAGCTGGGCGAATTTGGGAGTTATCAGGCTCATAGATCTAGTACCCAGCAATTCTGTTCTCTCAAAACAGGTTCACTTCAGAAAAAGAAATGTATGCCAGGAAAATTAAACTGCTATCACAAAGGCATTAATCAATCAGTTACTTTGGCAGAAATTAGAGGCAGTTGCTGCTAAAGAAAAAGCTGGAAGCAGTGAAGATTGACTGATGTTGTGTGAGAGGAACATTTAGCACCACAACCTTTACCTAGAGTCTGTATTGGAGGCAGCAAGGTCCTGACTTTCCCTAGTGTTCCTGTGCATCAAACCTTGTTTGCACAGTCTAAAGCAGCATCACACATTTAAATACCACTCTTGACTGTGGAAAATAACTGAAAACTTGGACTTCAGAGCTGAACTTGTTACTTAGGCCTGTCTCCAGCAGAACTGCAACACAAGGCCCTTTAACGGGAGTGTCTACCTAATGATTTAAAACAAATTATTATGATGGATATGTTGGCTTAGGCAATCAGACCAACTGGATGGTGATCACTCCTATGAAGAGTGATTCATATGGTGTAATATGGATTCATTTATATGTAAATTACTTGGTAATAGTGCAGCTTCTGCTTGAAAATCTGTGTGCATTGAAGAAAGGAAAGCATTTCTTGGTGACTACAGGAAGCTCGGTGTAAAAGAAAGTTCCCCCTCTGTTTTAAAAGCCTATCACTGATATACAGAGGTTCACTTTAATTCATGACAGCAGTGATTTCCAGTGTCTAATCTGAGCCCGCTCATCTGGCCCTCCTGCTTGATGAATGCTTTCCTGTAAAGACAAGAATTGACAATCAATCAGCAATACACATTCTTTTATGACTTGTTGAGACTAAGTTGTTTTGGGGCACACTGATGATTTCCAGCGCATAATTCATGCCATGCAGTCAGGCTTCAAGGTGACATGGTAGCTTTTGGTTCTCAGACCAGTTATCTAAGTTTTATGAGAAATCTTGTATAATAGTTTTTTTACTGCTTTCACAAATGACTAGAGATAGATTGTTTTGCATGTAAAAATAATATATATTTTCATTTAAAATGTCAGACATTTTAGTTATAAATACTGGATTAATACCTATGGTGTTATTTTTAGCTACATTTTTACTTGGAAAAAAATAATTTATTAGATGATCTTGGATCTTTGGTAAAAGAATAAATTCCATCAAAATAAGTATGACAAAAGTGAAATTTATTCACAGGAATGTTTTTTTTCCACCAACTCCCAGCTCTTGAAAAAAAACCACCTTTGTTTTTGCACCATTTCTGAGAGTGAATTAGTATTCAGTAGTACAAATATATTGTACCAATAGTTAATTTTTACTGTGTTCACTTTTTAAGGATATATTGATGTTTTATTACAGTTATTATTTTAGTGCCTTACATAATAAAATGGTTTTTCAGATTTTTAAAAATTTAAATTATCTTGCTGACTCCAGAATGTTTTTAGTGTCACAATTCCACATTGCCACAATATGTTAATGATAGCAAATCAGTTGAACTTCTCATTTAAAGCATCATGATGAAATACTTGCTTAAAAATCCTAACTTTCAATATGTGTTTGAGATCACTGGACAAAATATCTGCTCAATAGTCTGATTCATTCCCTCAGTAAATCTCCAGTGGTTATCTGGCAGTGTTCAAAAAAAAAACCCAAAATGTGGAATTGGCAAGGAGGGACAAGATTTACTGGTGGACATGGCACTAGCTTAGCAGTAGGACTTAATGATCTCAGAGGTCTTTTCCAATCTTAACAATTCTATGACTCTTTGGATGTTTTGGCATCTCCCAGTGCTTTCTCTCATGTCTCTCTGCTTTTTTCTACCACAAAAGTCTGAGATAAGTTTACTGACAAGCACAAGTTCACGCGTACAGTGCAGGTGCTAGCTTCAGCTAAATGCCAATTTATACTGGTCTTAAGCAACTAGAAAACATTATTTGTGCCAGGAGCTCAAGTATCTCAAATCTGATTAGATGCGTAAGAGTCTGTGTGGATTAATTACTAGAATTTCTTGTGATGGAGTTGGCAGAGAGACAATCTCCAATGTGAATAACAAAATAATACCTCTCTTGTTAATAGTTTAACAGCTCTGGAATAAGGTAATTTTTTTCCCTCTTCCTACCCCCTCCTTCCCCTATTTTCACTTTAAAATCCTTTCAGCCTTACAGTGTCATTTCTTTTAAAATTACTGGTCCTTCTGGGCAAGCTAGCTCATAAAATTTTGAGAGATAAAGACGTTGTACTCCCATAATTTTGCCTACGTGAAATTTATTTCCTTCCATCTTAGTAAAGTAAGTCTCAGGATGTAACAAAGACCATTCTTTGCAGTGCTGCTCTGCAAGGACAGCAAAATAGGAGGACTTGGCTTTTGTCATTAGCTTGTAATAATCTTGGAAAACCAAAGTGTCTCACACTGCTTACAAAAAGCGAGGACCTGATTTGGGGCATGGGCAGGGCTGGCAGTGCTGCCTCAAAGCTTGCCTGCAAGGCTGGATCTGGAAGCTGCTGGAGGAAGGACCACTCCAGCATTCCACGGACTTCTCAGTCCTAAGGCAAAATAAATTGGTCATGCTTATATTTTGTAAGGCTGAAGTGTCTCCTGAGAAGACTTTCTATGTGATAGAAAACTGCTAACCTAAAAAGCTGGCAAGACCCATTTTATGGGCCCATCTCTATACAAACTTCTGCCTGTCCCTGTACAACATCAATAAACAGACAATAAACAAATCTCACATAAACTTTGGATACGCAGTGTCAACATGGATGCACTAAGTTGTTATCCATTCATTTTTCTCCCTAAATGCCATTCATTTCCAAGCTTGAGACTTTGATATGCAACTTCTGAAGAGTTCTATTTCAGAGTAGTTAATATTGGACTTTTTTGTCATTTAATATAATGCAACCAAGTTCTTCCCATTTCTCCACACTCACCTCTCTCTCAGAATGCCTCTCTCTCTCTCACTTCAGTCTAGCAGCCTTTGAAATACACACCATTAAATGGATACTGTCATGGGATTTACTCCTTGCAGTTTGTCCCTGAGGTTTGCAGAAATGAAATTTTCAGTTTTATAGCAACCAGGGCATTCTGTGTATCCTATGATCCCACTCATATTTTAGGAGAGGAGCTCCATATAAATTTTTTCTCTTTTGGATTATTAGAAGTCCACAGAGAAGCGAAGCCACTCTAAACTTCAAAGGGTCCTACTTTAATGAATAAGACAGCACATGAATAATGTAGGCTACATGGAGTAGAAATAAGGGCCAACGACACTGCTGCAAACTATCTGCAAACAGAAGTGTAATAAAACAAGGCAGGAGCAAAAGGACTTCTGCATTTTTTGTCTGATTAAATTGGCTTTAGATACAAAATATAATGAAGTCATAACTTTGTAATATCCTGTGACAAGAAGATACTATGCTTCTTGCAAGAAGGCCAAATGATGTACTCTTCAAAGGTGGTAAGGCATTTTGGAAGACTTTGTTTCTTAGTGCTCAACACACACAGAAATGCAAGGCACTGCCACAGTGAAAAGTCTTTTAGAGGTCTAACTAACCATGCACATACAGGTGCATGCCAAACCACTAGGTAACACTTCCTATCAGGAGCCACAAGCCTAGATAAGTTACCTTAGATTTTAGGAAGCTTGTCTCTGAGGACTCTACTGAAGCTCAAATTTCCACCCCAAATGCCCAGAAGCCTAAATATTGAAACTGTATTACCATAACAAACATGTATTTTCATTGTTAAAAAATAAAATTTACTCTCAGAATATATTTTAAGATTGCCTGAGTTGGTGGTATGTGGTTTTGCTATGTATATGAATTCATATTTTACATGCATATTCCAAAGCGCATGTTTTATAAACTGTGCAGTAGCTTCAACACAAATTTGTATTTTATTTTTTTCAATTCTTTATCACAGAGTGAAGTACACAGTTCAATGTATGCTGAAAGTCAAGGCCGATAGTGTTTGTTTGTTTACAACTTGATGCCTTCTGATGCTTTTTTATCTTTGACCCCAGGCCTTATAAACTTGTAGGGCATCAGTTCATCCCTTTGATATGTGTCTTCATCTCCTCCAGCATCAAAGAGAAGTTGGCTGTGCAGGCAGGGGAGACAGTAGGCACTCTATTTTGGCAAATGTTTTTTTTTTCTTTGCACTCCTAGGGAAGACTGCGATACATTCTGAGCCCTCTGGATGTCACAAGCTCAGCAACTCTGACAAATAAAACATAGCAACAATCTGACGTGAATTTTATGAAACCACTAGTAATGTTCATCTTTCAGTTTTGTGGAAGCACTCAGAAATATAGAAAGGCTCCTCGTGAATGTTGAGAAATAGTTTAAAAGCTTGAAAAAGATAAGGAGAGGGGGATAGGCTAGACTAAAGCTGTCTCTCCTTTACGCCTGAGCATCAGAGTGAAGATGGAAAATGCTTTGGGTGCTCAGAAATACTAGTCCTCCTTATGAGCAGCAAATTTGGACCTCAAATGAATTTTGCCATGGAAAGATCAAGCTCAACAAACTAACTGCTGTTAACTGGAGAACAGATATGTTGAAAAGTCATTATACCTCTCTCCCCAAAAAATTGCTTCAACTATCTACTACTGTGCTGTACACTTGAGAAGAGCGTAGACAAAAATGTGGATTATAGAGCTCATTACCCAGGTAGTCACAGTACATGGTGAGCAAGATCCTGCCTCTTCCAACTTCCAGCACTTTGACCTGGGAGGCAGCTCCCTGCTTTCTGCCACAAAGTTTGATTTAGTTATATAGGCATATTAACTCAATGTGACAGCACAGAAAAGACCTAATTTTGATTCAGTTTCACAGTTTCAGATCAGGTGTAATATTTTTTGTAAGTGATATTACCTCAGAGCCAAGCACTCAGCTTTCTCATTCTCCTGTGTAAAAGGTGAGTTCTGAGTATCCTCACATCCAGGGAGAAGCTGAGCCCAGAAAACAGCTCTAACCACAAGGCTCTTGTCAAGTCTGCTCTTACCCTTCTCATCTCTTTTTCTGCCTCTTTCTCCCCTCTCCTCACCTCCTTGAAAAAGAAAAAGAGGGAAAAAATGAAAACTTTGAGAAAGAAAAGGAGAAAAAACAAAGAGTCTGGAATAATTAAAAACTGTTTTCCTATACAGATCTGCTATTATAAATAAATAAACAAATAAATTTTAAAATAAATAAAGCCCAACTCTAGCTAATAAGACTGCTCCAGGAGCTGTTTGATAAACATGTGGTTTGTCTATGTAGGATGATAAATCTCCCAGGAACAAATGTTACTCTTCTAAGCACTGTAAAAAAAGTTGCTTTATCTGCTTAATAATGTATCTAGATTTAACCTCTCCTTTGCAACAGACTAAATTAAACAGAGTAAATCTGTCCTGGGATATGAGCCTATTATTAATACCCATCTCCTAACTGCTGTTAAAATACAGTTGTGTTCCTTGACACATTCAGTTCCATTTGCATTATGGAAAGCTAATGCATCAACTTGGCAATAAAAATGCATGGCCTTCTGAAGTGAATGCACTGGATGAATGAATTCCGCTGGTTCTGTGCGTGGTCTCAATGCACTGCTCACATGCCCTTGCTTTTTGCAAGAGTGGGTAATATAAATTGCCCCATGTTCAGTAGCTCATTTTGCAGGACTTACAAAGAGTAATAAACTCACAGTGAATTTATCATTTTACAGGCGCCTTCCTATGCAGAAATACATTGTTTGGTGGTTGGGATTTTTGTTTGGTTGTTTAGTTTCTTTTTTTTTTTTTT
>VWZN01013650.1:139376-178317 GCA_013396955.1 Regulus satrapa | reverse complement strand
TGTTTTTTTTTTTTTTTTTTTTTTTTTTTTTTTTGGTAGGGCTTTCTTCCTTTTAAGGTGATATACAGGATCCAGTCTCTTAACACAACACTGTAATGGGTATGGGACAAAGAGGTGTTATATCTCATAATATTTGCATATATAACTGCATCTGCATCAATAGGTTTGTATTGCTTCTGTGGCAGAACTCCCCAGCCAGGCACTCCTCAGAGAGTCACAAGAGCTCAATTTTGAGTACCAGGAGTACCAGGAATAGTGTCTTTACAGCACCACTGTGCTTCCAGAGAGATGGTCTATACCAGTTTATTCAAGGTTGCCTTTTACTTTAATTAATTGTTTGAGCTTTGCCCTGCCAAATCATAATTAGAAACTATGTTCCCTTTGTTTTCCTGATGTTCTTACCCAGAAAGTATCTTTTATCCCTTATCACAGTTATATTTTTCTCTTGCTTTTCCTATGAAGTTGTGCTAGATTAAGCTTATTAGTACTCAGATGAAAAACTAAACTTAAAATTAAAAATTACTCTCATCTCCTCCTCAAGTCAGTTTCAGGGGATTGGTTTTCCTCTCCTGTCTGTTAAAGGAGTATTTGCTTTCTAGACTTTACATGTGCTTCCAGTCACAGCCAACATTTGTTGATGGCAAGTATTGAGCCCAGTTATACCTCTTCTTTCCATTTATTGTCTCACTTTGTTTTGTTCATAATATTTAAGCACTTTGTCTGCACATTTAGGAACTGCAATTTACAGTATGAGGAGGGAAGACAAGTTACACCATGGCATCCAGAATGTCTAGACAGCCTCTACAGGTCAATTCAGACTACCAGCTTCATCTCTCATGCTGCCACTTTTGGGAAAGGCAAGCTATGTAGAAAGGCAAGAGGGTTTTCTGTTGACATAGCTCCTAACTTTGAATGCTTCATCACCTCAAGGCAACACAGAAAAGTGCTTGATGTTCTGCTTTTCCAAGCCATTAATCAGTGTCACAACCAATTGCTTACTTTGGGGGGCCATTCTCAATCCTCCCCTCAGATCATCCGCAAGCCAGAATTAGCCACTACCTTAGGATTAGTCCTTGTGCCTTGTAGAGACTTTATTATCTGAAGCAAAGCCTGGGTTTATTATGTGTATAAATTCAGGCAGTAAATGCACCAGATTACACAAGGGGGGCTTATTTATAAAGACAAGGCTCTAACATTAGGTTCAAAAGCATGAAATTTACCTGCTCTCTGAAAAGGTCTAACTGATCTAATGACTTTTCATTGCAAATTTCCTTCCTTACTTCCTCCCTTCCTTCCTTCCTCCCTTCCTTCCTTCCTTCCTTCCTCCCTTCCTCCCTTCCCTCCCTCTTTCCCTCTCTCCCTTAATATCTTCCCCGCAGCTACACCTTCCCTATGCATTGCTATTTAGTATAGAATAAGCTGTTTTTCCCACCAGAAAGAGAGCAGATGTCTTTAGACAGGTAGGTCACAGGTTCCCTCTCAGAGCAGATCTTTGTAGGCTGGCAGTGGTTTTGCCCATTTGGCTGTACCTCGGCACAGTCACTGCACAAAGGTGGTGCCAGCACAGAGGCTGCCATGCTCCTCAGACAGTTTCATTCCTGCAGAGACAGATGACACAGGAATGAGCCGTGGGATTTCACTGCCCATCTGCTTTCTGGCTTCACTGTAGCTTCCAAGGCAACACAGGGGGTTACACTCTTCAGCCCACACAGGGGCTTCGCTCTCATTTGCCAAGCCTGCTTGACAGGTGCTGGGATGGCCCATTCATAGAATCATTTTGATCACAGAATCGTTTAAGATCATCAAGTGCAACCATTTATGCAGCACTGTCAAGTCCACCTCTAAACTATGTCCTTAAGTGTCACATTTACATGTTTTTTCAATATCCCCAGTGACGATGACTCAACCACTTCCCTCAGATGCCTGTTTCAATGCCTGATCACCCTTTCAGTGAAGAATTTTTTCCTAATAGCTATTCTAAACCTCTCCTCATGCAACTTGAAGCAATTTCCTCTTGTTCTACCATTTATTATTTGAGAAAAGAGACTGATCCCTGCATCGCTACCTCCTTTCAGGTAGTTATAGGGTGATAAACACTGTACCTCCTAAAAAACCTCAGCTCCCTCAGCTGCTCCTCCTATGTTTTGTTCTCATTTGGAGTCTGGGAGCTTAACATTTATCCACTGAGATTAGATCAGTTTATTAAAGCATGCTGCTAATAAACAACCTGGTTTTGGGCTTTATATGGCCATTCACCCAAGAGTTGGACTTGATGATCCTTGAGGGTCCCTTCAAACTCAGAATATTCTGTGATTTCAGAGAAAAGTCTATGGAAATGGTTAATCAGTCCCAGTCCTGTCAGTGAGAAGAGTATGAATCAGAGACTATACAGCACTTATTCTCATACACTTGCTTTGAACCATAATAGCCTTGGCAGGACAGTGAGATGGGCAGGAGTGCAAAATATAATTTATCAGCTGGAAACTGGATGACAAAGCCACAAAACCCCACATGTTTGGTTTTTGTGCATATTATGTTTCCACTCTAACCCTACCCATCAGTGACATTTCCCAGTGACACTTTTTGCTGAAACCCTCCATCTGCTCTACCCACCCACCAACTCTGTCACAGCCTTCACACCCATCTGTCCTTACATCACTGTGCCTTTCATGGGACTATGTCAAATGTAACTACATTTCCAGAAAGGATAAGGACTGAATTTCAGTCATCCCAATTCAGCTTTGTGCCCATAACTACAATTACCAAAAGTCCCATTTCTGTGAATGTTCCCTTCTTTTGAACTTAGATCTGGAACTGAGACAATGACTGAAAAAAATAACTCACAAGCATCCTTTATCCTCTTCTCTTCTCTTCTCTTCTCTTCTCTTCTCTTCTCTTCTCTTCTCTTCTCTTCTCTTCTCTTCTCTTCTCTTCTCTTCTCTTCTCTTCTCTTCTCTCTCTCCACAGTACAATGACAAATCTGGGTTATACACTGTAACCTTCTAAGTACTTAAATCTTTCCTAGAAGACTGTTACAATTGCTAAAAAATTTAAGAAACAAACCACCTCTGATTAGTAAAATCCAATAGCACATCTTTCCCTCAACTGTAATTAACGCCTAAGACCCAATGTTTTCTAAAAGGATAGATCGGCACTCAATGTGTGTGTTACTGTGTATGCAGCCTATGCAGCATGCTCCAATCCAAGACTTTCCTTTGAAAATAACCTTTACTCCAAGTAGTCTGTGAGTAAGAAATCGTCTCTTCAACATAGGCTGCCATTACTGCATCTAAAAGAGTGTGTCTGATAAACAGTGTTGCTTATGAGCCATGGACAGAGAAAAACTGTCTGAAATTCAGCAAAGGCAAGGGCAGGGTCCTGCTCCTGGGGAGGAACAACCCCTGCACCAGCACAGCCTGGGGACTGAGCTCTTGGAAAGCAGCTCTGGAGAAGGACCTGGGGGTCCTGGTGGACAGCAAGCTGCCCGTGACCAGCAGTGCCCTGGTGGCCAAGAAGGCCAATGGGCTCCTGGGGTGCATTAGAAGAGCCCAGCCAGCAGCTCAAGGGAAATGGTCCTGCCCCTCTGCTCAGCCCTGGTGAGGTACACCTGGAGTCTGTGTCCAGTTCTGGGCTCCTCAGGACATGAGAGACTCCTGGAGCTCCTGGAAAAAGTCCAGTGGAGGTCAACAAAGATGTTTAAGGGAGTGGGACATCTCACAATAGCTTTGTGAGAATATAGTTTTAGTGGTTTTCATTTCTGTTCATGATTTTCACACCAGTCTGTTCTACCAGATAAACAAGAGACATGATATGAAAAATTCAAAGGTTTTGATTATTTAGCCAGAAGTTTCTTCTGTAATTGTGATACACTGTGGAACATCACAGCATTCAAAAGTCATGTCACAGGCAGTTCCTTTGCACCCGTACATGAAAGAACATTGTAACATAAAGTATTATAAAACATGTAAGCAGCCAGATGTCCTGACACCTACTTGACCCAAACACTGTGTCTTTATTCATGACTGCCTGATTTCTTTTTGAGCCAGAAAGATTTTGCAGTGGTATCTGTAACATTTGGAAGGAGAGAGAAATATAGAGATACACATTTGACTGAAATAATATATTTTCTGCAGGCTGTGAACCCTTTTTGAAATAGCAGAGCCTCCATATTTGTTTTTTAATGTCCTTGAAAGGGTGCAGATTTTTAGCGAGTTGAAGAGCTGGCTTCAGTCCAAAAAGAGGAAAGAGTCCTGTGGCAAACGAGTGGTGAATTAACACACTTTACCACCCGCTTGTGCAGGATAAGCACAAAATATCTTTCCCAGGGGATATTCTGAGATAAGATTTCTCCCCTCTGGGTCTGACTTTCTTCGTCCAATTTGGAGATTGTAGGGAAGGTCACCCCCTTCCTGTACACCTTATGCCTCATCCATATGGAAAACCTAGTTCCCTCTATTATCTCTACTGTCTTTCAAAAC
The DNA here is from genome assembly GCA_013396955.1 of Regulus satrapa. Taxonomy (NCBI): domain Eukaryota; kingdom Metazoa; phylum Chordata; class Aves; order Passeriformes; family Regulidae; genus Regulus; species Regulus satrapa. The sequence continues at coordinate 173,839 of VWZN01013650.1, read as the reverse complement.
CATAATTCCCAGCATTCCCTATGTTTTGCTCCATAGTTTTTTATTTGGAAGGAAGGAGGATGATGAAAGGAAGAGCAGGGACCTTTCACATACAGCCTGGTTATTTATGCAGAGCCCTATCCACAGTGGGATATCTTTTGGCACCTTTTATCATGTCAGCAGAACCATTAGATAGTCTAAGAGAGAGGAAGAAAAAACAAGGGCAGTAAAACTAGGAAATGTCATTCATAAAATTTCCTTTTCATGTGGATGCTGCTTTATAGGATATTTCAATCCCCTCAAAACCAATCTGAAAACTATTCAAAATAATAAAGGAATATGGCTCAATTTCTGGCTGTAAGATAAATGACATGAAAGAAAAGTTCTGAACCTAAGTGGAAGGAATAGGGACAGTATTGGTACCCTGGACATATTTGAAAAGAAACAAAAAGGACTGAGGTATATAGTTATCTCTCATAGACTGATTTTACAGGAATTGAAAGGATAAAGTAATAAAATATTTACCTGAAGCAGGTTTTCTTAGCAGACAAAAGAGAGATAATTAAAATAAAAGTTCTTGAAATAAAGTTCTCTTATTGTATTTTTCACTATCATTCCTCAAGAAACAGAAGGAATTGGTGGAGAACTACATATCAAAATTTACACAAACCACAAATTGTGGAATGGATACTGTGCAGGTCTAGAGTGCAAAAATGCAATTGCAGATGATGATTCAGTTTATAATGGATATATTTAAACATAATAAGATCAAAAAATTATACATCAGAAAATTAGCAGAACTAGTTTAGCTATATCATTTATTGGTCGATTGAATTTGGAAAAATCACAATGCATTTACTGAGTAGAGGATAAAAGAAACTAGCATTTTTCATTGTTAATGTCACCTCTATGAATGACATCTAATTTCACAAATCATGTAAGAAGCAAATGGATAGCAAAAGCAAAAAGTGTAACTACATAACCAAAGCCAGAGTCTGTTCCAAAATTTACCAAGTAGAAATGCCTAATGGGTCTTTAAATTGTGCCTGTTAAGCTCTGTCTTAACTCATTAATGCAGATAGAGATCTCATACGATAGAGATCGTAGTTGGGTTCATTAGTATGTCCCTGTAGCCTTGTTATGAAGAGTAGCTGTTGGATCCACAGGGCTCTCTTGCTCCAACCCACCTGTGTGTGCCAGGGCAGAGCCAAGGATGAACATAAGGCTTTGGGGTGTTTGTAACCCACTAGGAAAACTGAAAGCCATCCAAAAAAAATAGAATGAGGTCCCTTCAGCAAACCTTGCCCAAGTGGTTGCAGGAGGGTTTGCCCTCCCCGAGAGGACTGAGTGGCTCCATCATCATGATTTGGAGCGAGACACTGGAGGAGTGTCTCAGTGCAGAGTGGGTGCCCATCCCTCCCTGTGAGCCCTCCTCCCCACCTGAGCCTCCTTTCTCCTCCTTCTGCCCTGCCTACAGCCCAGCCTTGCCTTTGGTGCTGTACACGAGGCAGCCTGGACCCAGCTGCTCCACCAGCCCCGTCTCCTGGGACAGGAGCGCAGCACCCCCAGCTGAGCAGAGAGCCTGCTCTGGGAGAGCCCTCTAGCCAAACCCGAGGGAAAAGCACAGCAAGTGTAAGGATGCAGCATAATCAGAAGTGGCAGGGCTCAGCATACCACCTTTGTTTGACAAAATCGAACCAACAGAACATCAGTAGGCATAAATTAATAAAAGACATGTCATGGATTTTCATCCATAAATAGATATGGCTCAAATCCCTTTTTATATCATTCCCAGATTCCTCAAAGAGCCTTCTGCATCCTAAATATATACAATAATAACTGAAAGGAGTTAAAAGACAGGTTAAGAGTTACTCCAGGAGAAGGATGCAAAAAGGAAATAATGAGGTAAACAGGCTCAACTTAAAGCCAAAAAGTAGATATTTTTGGATGTTCTTTATAGAACTATCAAGCAGCATGGATATCATGAGGTTACTGTGGGGAAAAGAAATGAGCCATCAAATCTCTCCAGATTGCCAGAAGCAAACAACGCTTAGCACTATTGTCAGTACAGTTTCTCCCTTGTGGCTTGAACAATGCTTGAAAATTATGATTAGATACAATTGAAATAGTCACCATGCACAATAAAAGGCATGAGAGAACGCATTGTTAGGAAAAAGCCAATTAATGAATTTTCTAACAGTGAGGTAGCCTACAAAAAGTAGCCTTCAGAGTGCATTTAAGAGGAATATGACCTTTTTCTCTAATATGCACAAAAACTTTTGAGATATATTAACTTAGTGACAGCTGTGACTGCAGGATATATAGAATTATTTAATTTGTGAGTAGAGAAAAATAATTCATAAATTGTTTTGACTGAAGGGACCTCCTTGAATATTGAGTCCAAAACTGGGCTGGTTATAAACTTCAGACCCAGTGATATTGGCCAAGGTGACTTTGGTTCATCCCCATGCAAGCCAATTTAGCAACTACTCTTGTTCCTTACTAATGTCCTCTAAGTCCCCAAAGCAAAGACAGAACAGCTTTTTGAATGGCTTTTTTTAATGTGCTTTTCAATGCATGCTATAGATATGTGTTATGAAAGGATTTAAAAAAAAAAAAACAAAAAAAAACCCCAAAAAAACTAGAATATAGGTTTTTTTTCCCTTAACATTTTACCCAAGAAATTATGTAGGGAAATTATGAATAAACTGATTAAAAAGTAGACCACACACATTTTTGTTGACTAAGAAATACATCATTTTTTGTGGTTTCCAAAATATGTTTTTCTAAAAATATAGAATTTATAGTGTATAATACATTTCTTTCCATATATAACACTTACTTTTCTGCTAGTTACATGGAAAATAGTTCCTGTTGTCATAAGTTCTAGCTATTGTCAGATGAAATAAGGAATTAAGACAGAAAAGAAATTCTTTTTCTTGCTGTCTTTTTTTAAATTATGTATACCAAATTCTAAAACGTTATTTTTTCCTGAAACATGAACAATCACTGTCTAAGTGATTAGTGAGATATAATACTTTTATTTTTTTCATATGCAAGTTAGGAACATCTTAATTTTATCACAGCCATTGTGGTAGTCTTTTCCATAAAGGACTTCTGAGAGTATTATCTGACAAGAGAGCCTGTATTTGAGTGCCTAAGTATAGGATTTCACTCTAAATAGAAACTGTGGAAATAAAACTATAAGCAAAGACCCTGTGAGGAATCCTTTCTTGACTTCTCATCACTTCCTCCAGTTACAGTTTGACGATTTCTGCTCAAAATTCAAAACAGAGAGAAGCTAAGGCAAATAAGACTGCATTATATTTTTCTTGCCCCTGAAATCACAGCATGTTTTCAATGTATGAGTTATTTCAGACTCATATGAAGTACCACGACTTTAAGAACAATGTAGTGTGCATTTCAGTGTAGCAGACAGCATATGCTCTGTCTCACAGAATGGCAGCTACCTCTGCAGACTGCCAATTCCCATAAATTTAATGGTGCAGCCTACAGAAAGCAGGATCCTAATGGTTATATATCTATAGACAGAAATTCATGGTGCTAGAAAGGCCCATTCAATCATCTAGTTGGACTTTCTATATATTGAGTGGCTCTTAAATTTCACAATGTAGCCGACTCTGCAGGAATAAATACATAGCTAGTCATCTTTATCACCCTTGGCAGTTTGTAATGAGCTTCAGGAGCCGTAGCAGCAGAGCCTGCTGTGCACACGGGGCAGGACTGCCACAGCTTCTAGGACAGAAGGAGGGGATCAGCTAGAATGGATCCTTCCCTCTAAACCTGTGTCTTCAAGCCACTTACTTTCACGCTTTTGCTGCTCTCACATAAAAGTCTGCATGTTGTGGGCCATGAGAATATATAGACCAGTTTCTTCTGCAGTCTAACAATATGTAGCACCTGAAGGCAGAAAAATTAATTATTAAATTAATGAAATTAATTCTGAAATTAAATTAAATTGGGGTGAAAACAGAGTCAGGCAGTATAGGAAGAGAAAGTAAGATGGAAGGTCCAATTTTCTAGTGGTGGAATTTTTGGGGATTTGGGTGGCCTCCATTAGGCCTAAGTCTACTGGTGTCTGCACAGGCTGAAATTCACGTGTGCCAGTCTCAGCAAACAGTAACACAACCAGTGTCAACACAGAAGACTTCAGAGAAAATGCCTTATTTGAAGGGCAAGAGCTTTACAGTGTAAATTCTGGTGCTGGCACAGAAAACCTGCCAGGTTTAGAGTGCAACCAAGAAACCTACAGTCTTTTGAAGCTGACTTGGGGATGGACCACAGCTAAGTGTTGAAAAAAATTTGTGGTCATGGTTTTACACGTGTGCCTTAGGGGATAAGGATGCCTTTCCCAAAGATCACCACTCGCAGCAATTCATTAGGCGTGTGCAGACACTGACACTGAGTTGCTTTACCTTTTCTACTAATCGGTATTGCAGAAATGGAACTTAGGATGAGACATGGACTCTTGATTTAAAATAGGTAGGAATTCACTTTGTAATAGTTTACTTTGATGTGTGACACCCCTAACACAGAACAGACTAAGATTTGCTGAACTCAGCCTCCTGCGCTGTTTTTGATTGTCAGGCATAACTGGCCTGTTCTGATTTACACAACTGTCCCTACCAAAACAAGTACATGTGTACTTGAGTCAGAGATCAGTCAGAGCTATCAATTCATAGGGGTCCCTATATTAAATGCATATTCTAGGTGGTGTTTTCTGCCACTACAATGCCTTTTCCTTCATATTTTGCATTCATTTCCTTCTTTCATTAAGCTTGCTTTCCAGATAATTGGTTAAGTTAATGTATTTGCACCTGGCTCATGCATTAATCTCTGCAAACTACATGACATTTTGCATACTGCACACCTTGTCATAAATTATTGCTTACTTCATAGTATGTATAATTCTGTATTTCCAACACTATAAATAAAGCTAAAGCAGTGCCTCAGCTACTGCTGCCTCACCAAATAGCATTGACAGAAGGAAGCCACTCACAAATAGAGAAATAATGAAGATTTCTTTTCAATCTAATGAGCATTAGAGAAAATATTTTAAAGTTCAGCAAGTAGTTGGAATTTTAATATATAAGTTTACCAACACAGCTGCTAGAGCTGGCCATGAATTCTAAGGAGGATAAGAAAATGTCACTGTGCTATGAGATAAGGAGTCACTTAATCTTCCCTGTCTTATTCCTTCCTTTGTTCAGTTTTCTTTTATTAACACAAGAACAACAGGTTTCTTAGGTTTTGAAGTATTCTTATTTATCTCCCTTTGCTAAAGTTCAGTTCTGTATTTGAAAAACTAACTCGCTGAGAGTTCGTGCAGTTTCTGTCACTCCTTGCAAACTGCAGCAGTGATATGAAACAAAATGAGAAGCTCTTAATATATGCAGTGAGGCAAGTTAGACAGACTTTCCCTACCTTTCAAACTGGAGGCACAGCACACCACTCCCTGGAAACAAATTACCCCAGCCTCACTGATCGTCCCTCTGGAGTTGTAGGATCTCAGAGTTTGGACTCATCAGGAAGATAAATCTGCTAGAATTGCACCATGTTCCAGTAGGAAAATTAAATTACTCAACAAAAGCTACTTTCTGGTTTATTTGAAACCCTTCCATCATCAAGCAAACAAGAAAATTGCATTCATCCTGACAGTCTTTTATTCAGGCTTACAGTGATAAAAGGCAGGAATTGCAAGCAAAGCCATAAAGTCTCCCAAACACCAACAAAAGCCTTTTCTTCTCACCATAGCTGCAATAAGATCTGAAATATCCTAATGTTCAAATGGCTGCTCTCCTGCCTGATTTCTTGTGTGCTACACCTGCACAAAAGGTTGCTGAAGGTTGCTGTTTCTGTTTCCCATTTTGTAGAATTCCCACAAAAATGTAGAATGGATATAGCTCTTGTAGAAATCTGTGGTTGAGAGCCCAGAGATGCGCAGGTGGTTTCAAATAAAGTTTTAAGTGTTTCCTAGGAGTGGTACTCAAAGCTTTCATTGTGGAATCAAGTTGTAGTAACAGTAACAAAAATCCATTCAACACATTAGGTAGTAAAAGAACATCATGGGAGATCTGCAGTTTTAGATGCCAGTTTGTTTATGTTCATTCCACTATACATTTTCAAGCCTCCATTTTTTTTTGTTTGTTTGTTTGTTTTGTTTTTTCCTGAATACCAGGTATACATCTGCAAGGCAGGGGTATTAAGACCAATGTAGTATAGAGTGATACTGCTAAATTTAATACCTGAGCAGTGACAGTCTAGTCCAAAAAATAAGGAGTCAGTCCTTCTTAAGGGCAGAAGACTTCTTGCCAAGTTGGAGAACGCCATTTACCTGCTGTGACCTCCTTGATGTCTGCTCTGTATTTTCCTGCATTCTCTGTGATACACTGACCTGATACACTGCCAAGGTGTGGGATAAATTTGGCATGCCCTTGCTTCTCACCAGTATTGATGCAGTGGTTTTTCTTACACTTTCTTTACTGAAGGGATGCCTGTCCTCCGCAAAGATCTATTTCCTCCTTTTCTTGGTTCAGCTTTGGAATACAATCAAAACTATGTTTGATTCTTCCACATAAATTTCTTTATATCTCAGAAGCCAATTAAATCAGTTAATCATAAAGAATCTGGCAATATTATGTTATGTGGGGCAATATATAAATGTCAAATCTTGTTGCTACAGGCTAGAAGGGAAATGCTGTTTATGAAATATGTTTTAGGAGCTGAAAAGGCCAGAGCATTTCTTGGCTGGAGCTTACCAGCAGCTTAAGTGCCCCTATCCCTGAAATTCAGGTGACATATAGGCTTAAATCAGAGTTATGCCATTTGCAATTATTTTCAAGCAAATATGTGTGCCTTCAGAGATAACATTTAAAGGAAACAAAAACTTAGACAATAGACTTTTCTTTCTGTTTTTCAAATGCTTGGAATGGCAAAAATCTTCTATTGCAAAGACACAAGCAAGACATTATTAAATTAAATTAACCAATAAGTGGTTTTATATTATCATGGAGAAAAACACTTTTTTTTTTCTCTCTCTCTCTCTTGTTGTCTAAGACATTATTTGTTAAGGAAACCTACATTTTAAAGGGACAGGATGGAAGACTTGACTTCAAGCTGAGCTGAATTTCTGTTATGTTGATAATGTCAAAGTCCCCATTCTTGACAAAAGTCTGGTAAATACCCAGTAGAGCTGGTTACTGGCAAATCCCTTCTCATGTGAATTTCCTTTCCCTCTATATTTCTGAATTTCATCTAATTCATGATGATTCTATTTTCAAGGGAAAACATTGTCCTCTGAGTGTTCTGGCCCTTTTCTTCATTTAAAGCACTTCCCGGCTTTGCCACCAGTAAATTTCACTATCAGATACATTATTTTGTATCACAGATATTAATTAAAGAAAAAATGGGATCATCATGCAGTAGGGAAGGACTCTGAGAGGGAGATCAAAAACACTGGTTTTATAGCCCAAAAAGTAAAACCCAAATTTGTTTCAGTAGCAACAACAATGTTGAACAGGAGGGCAAAAGCATGGTTGCTCCTGGAACCGAGAATTTCAAAATAACAGCTTCTGGGAAAGAAACAAACCCCCAGTGAACACAGCAAAGTGAACCAGATACACTTAATCCCAGAACAGCAAGCAACAAAACAGACTGAGTCACAAGCTGAGCAGTAAGGATTTTTAATAAATTTTCAATTTGGAAAATATTATAGGACTGCAAACAGAAAGATAATACCTTTATGGAAGGGGTAAAAATTACTGCATGCTACGGCTGGTTCACTACTCTGACCTCAATAGCACACCAGAACAGATTTTTGAAGTAAGGGGGGGGTGGGGTGGGAAATGAGGTCTGTATTTTCTTTAATAGGAACTTATTTTGAAGATAATAGGTTCATATGAGTGGACAAAACATCTGTCATAGAACAGCATGGAAAACGTTGGAATATACTTTAGGCATCTTGCAGCTCTCCTATAGTGCTGCAGATGCCCAGACTCCCCAAAACAAGTGGCTTTCGCTAAGAAGTAATAAAACATGATAAGGAAGTTCCCCAAAGACAATGCGACCTCAAATGGTGTTTGCTCCAAAACAGATTGCCCAGTGATTGCAGGGTAGTAGAGAAGAATAAAGTGAGATAATCAGGATAGCAGAGCCATTGCCTCCTCTAACCATTTTCTAATCTGTGTCACTTCCTATGAGGACAAACTGGTTCAGTTTTTGGGCACACCGGACAATTGTATTTCCATGGTCCTGTCTAAAATACTCTTGTGATTTTGTTTCTAAAGGAGTTTATATTCCATCTAAAACCCACATAAGTATGGTGCACTTCATGGAAACAGGAATGTTATTTCAGCATGTAAATGTGATGTTCACATTTCTCCATGTGGTGTTCCTGCAGAAGAGAAAATATATGAAGTACTATGGAGTTCGTTGCTTGTTACCATCAAACCTTGACCAGTGTTAATAAAATATTACCAGGGTAGGAGAGTAAAATGAGAGAACTAGTGATGAGCATTAAATGTCAAAACCTCTGTAATTTCTAGCCCTCAGTCAGTACTCTACAGCATCTGACTTTACTATGTAGAGCTGCTGCATTTCTCTTCAGCATCTTTCCCTCTCTGAAATACTTCTGGCTGCTCAGTGAAAATAAATCTGCACATCAATGAAGCCTTACTGAGACTCCCAGGGACTTAAGGCCTTGACTTCAAAAATGACACTTGTACTGGCTTTTAAAATGGATTGGCAGAAGATGCTGCAGAAGATCACCATGCCATTAATACAAAGTGGCAAAAGCACAATTTTCTGTTTAGAGCAACTGGCAAATGCTTGGGGTTTTAGCACTTGTTTGAGATTAGCAAACAGATATTTTACTTATGTGTGAGAAAACGAGCAAAAGCCAGCCAGTTTTTTTTTTTAACTATCTCAATATCCTTCTTTCTAAATTACAAATGTTTAGCTTAGCCATTTCTCTGCACTTCACAGATTATAATTTTTACAAAAGGGATTTATCACTTTGTTACTAGTAGAGTTTGAGTTTGTTTCTGCAATTTTCAAACTCAATCTAAAACCAAAACAGAAAGATGAAGGTAAACTCAATTTCCGAGGGAAAGAGGGTGGTGCATTTCTTTGCCTTGTGACTGCAGACAGCTGGGCCAAGGGCTCCTAATGATATTTCTCTGCATTGCTAATCTCCAGTAGTGTGGGCTGTAAAGCAAAGAGCACAGAAAATCACCCAAAAATAGTACAACCCCAACACACTATTGACAGGTGTTGGGCAAGTGAGGACTTGGCAGAGGCTGAATAGGCAGGAATTAAATGAAATTAAATAAAATAAGCCCTGGGTATGGGAGCTATCATGGCATTTCTGAGGCAGGGAACGTGGTAAGTAGCATGAAGCTTCACCAGCAACACAGAGAGGGAGGGTAATAGGATTGAAAGATTAGGAACTGTGTCAGTCTGGCCCAGGAAGTCAGTGGCACGGGCAGCAGGTCTGCTTCATGTGCACAGATTGAATTGGAACCTTTACAGTTCCAGCTGAATCACTCGAGGACAACACATTTAGAGAAAATTCATTACCATGGCCATTTCTTCTTATTTATTTCTCCTTCTAAAAAATATTAACAGTAGAAATAAGGATCATAACATATGGGCTATGTCACACATCTGAAAAACAATTGTATGGCACTAAAATTTCCTCCTTCAATACATTTCTGAAAGCCTCCATGTTGGCTTTTGGATGCAGGGAGAGGCAAGACATACCAAAATCCTGATTAGCAGTCGTTGGTCAATTTCCACTCTAATTTTTCCACTGACACTTAAGTTATCCCTCTTGTGAATAAATAAAAAAGACATTAAATTGCATGACTCTTGATCTTCATCCTGGAAACATATACCTAAAAGCCATCTTTTTTGAAAAGAAAAAAAAACCACCATTCATTTCTCTGCTATTGCTACACCAATTACTTCAACATATTTTCAGTGGTTTAGATGGTTCCTATTTACAGTAACCTTAACAGCAACATGATACAAATACTTGTTTAATTCCTAATATTTAGGTTTTGCTGGTCTTTGCAAATATGTGTTGCTCACAAAAATCAACCTATAACAACCAATTTGGATGCACTTGTCTCCGAATAATTGAATCTAAGCAATTGGCTGAGTGTTGCTTATTTGGAGTGCTTGCTCCCACAGTTTGACATTTGCTTTTTTTAAATTTTAGTTTACAGTTGGGTCTGATAGAATATGGAGAAGGGAACAAAGCACAATATTGCTTGCTGAAATAACCTGTATTTTCCTTTTTGCTCCATAAGAAGGCATCTTGACATTTTGCAGCTTTGTTTTTCCCCTTGGCCTCTCCCACTCAGAGAGAAAGCAGGCAGCGTGGAAATAGTCTGGGGATACCTGCTGACTTCATTACTCCTGCCATCAAGATCGAGAGTTGAATCCAGACGCTTTAGGATTATTAGAATAACCAGGCAGTGGCTGATGCCATGTCTAGATCTAAAAAGCCAGAAAAACAGAAGGGAAAAAAACTTCATCTTGTGCTGGTGGAATGGAAATCAGATTAGCCATGACAGGCACAGTGAAAGATTTGTCTGCCAGAGCACAGAGATCATTAAAAGCAGAGGAACTCCAGGGAAGACCGTGGCTTGGGAACTGAGTTGGTAGAGCTGCAACAGCACACCAAAGCAGGACAAATATGAAAGACAACAGCCCTGGAGACCTGAAATACTCAGCAGTGCTGCCTTTGTAATGCAAGTACTCTCCTACTGGGTCTGCCTCTGAAGGGCCCTCCTGTCAGGCTGAACAGAGAAGAAAGCCAGAGGTACATGAATCCTCAGCTGCTCTGCTGCAGTGATCGCTGAAGAGTTCAGCCAAACCACACAGGCTCTCAGGAGTTTGTGCTAAGAGCCATCCACGGCCACTGAACCCAGGAACTCACATGTGCCTGGAATTTTGCCAGCTAGGGAAAAGTTTCCTTCCACTTCTTTGAAGACATTTACGATATTTTCTATTTAGGCTAGAGATGTTTTTCAAATAGAGAAGGCATAGCTAGCTCATTTAAATAGTAAAGCCTTCTTTTGAAAGCCAGAAACCTTCAGTTTCTGATTTCTCTGTGTGTGTGATGGGTAGAGGGTTTTATAATCCTAAGTGCTCCTCTAAGGCAGGTGTACTTGGTTTATGGAACAAAACTAAATTGTCATGTCTTTTTCCAATACCAGCTACATTATTTCTGCAAAACTTAAACTGTATCACTGCGCCTAGGATGCATGCAAATAATACAGAAGTGGTAAAAAAGAAAGGGAAAAAAAAATTATTTTTCCTATACCTTACTCTTTATTTTACCAGAAAACACAATCAGTGCTACCATGTACAAGTATAATATTCCCTGGGTAAAGCAGCACTCTACTGCATCTATCTATTTATTGCACAGTAAATGAATATGGGTTGAGTAAGTGCCACATGAGAGCTTCTCAGGAGTGGTGCAACATTGCCACCATGTGCTCTGCACCGAGAACTGGTTTTATGGAGTCAATACAGTTGCCCTCCCGTCTGCGATATTTTAGAGAAAAAGGAAAAAAAAAATTAATGATAGGTAAGTAATTTCTCTCCAACAAAAATTTTTGCTTCACTGTGGGTTTAGGCACCGGGAAACTATGTCTGGAGCATTGCCCATCAGCCACCAGTCTCTTTACAGAGTCAGCCAGCAGGCAGCACACTTGGGAGTCTCCTATTGGTCTGTTGTTCTTGTGGGGCACACGAATTGCATTAGAAATTAATGATCCTAGACTTAAGTGGAAAATTCAAGGACTGAAATAGATCAGGAGGGAGTGTTTTTTTTCTAAAAATACCATAGTTCTTTAACATTTTTGCTGAAACTGCCAAGCAGCATCTTTCCTAAAGTAATCCAATGAAAATCACATTCTAGTTACACTGGGAATGATTAGCCATACATGATCGCCCTTCAGGATCACTGACATCTTCAATCACCTTTGACACAACCTTGTTCTTTTTCAGAGGGGCTAGGTCTTGAGTAGCATGATTATGATCTCAGCACTAATAGAATTCACAAACAATCTATCTTTGCTTTTCAACAAGGCTAGAATGTTTTTGGGTTTTTTCCTCTTGATGAAAAAATGCTAAACATTAGACACAGAACCTTAGTGCAATCAAGCTACAGTAGAGTGAAGTCATGTTATGTTTTTGATATTTTTCTCTTGGGAGAACTGAAGAAGCACATAAATATATGGCTTCTGCGATGGTAGGAAAGGCACATTTAAATAACAAAAAAGAAGCAAGATACTTTGTTTCATAATCTCAGCTGATGAAAAGATGGAGGGCTACATTGAACCATTCATACTGCAGTTGGAAAAAGCAAATATGTGATTGCACCAGCAGTGTGGATACATTTACTGACTGCACACGGTCAATTAAGCCTGACCACCACGGGTAAGGGCACAGAATCTACAGTCCTCAGCTGATCCAGAAGGTGGGCAGCAAACCTGCTGGAGCCAGGAAGGGGCACATAGTGAGCTGCCCCTTTCCCCCTACGGACACTCTCAGTGAGCCACAAGCAAATTTGAAATGTATCCTCGAGAAAGTGACTCTTTAGTGAATTTACTGCACAAACTGCACCTCTCTACATAATTCCAGGCATGTCATGCAGCCATTCTAGTTCCTGGCTTTGCCATCTGGTTCCTGGCTTTCCCATTCTGGTCAACACTAAATATTTTTATTGGTACACAAGACTAGAGAGTGCACCTGACAGCACTCCTTGCTTACTCTTGTTTTCCAGCCCAATTCTGTCACAATTCGAAAAGTTAATTAAGAAATCTAAGACTTCTAATTAAATTTAATCTCTAAATAATGCAGAACATACAAACTCAGAACTTAGCAGTCCTGTGGTACAGTGCTCACAGCCACAATTTTTCACCTCTGAAATTTGTTTCTAGTACAGATTATCCTTCACACTGCTGCTAGAAAGCTTCCTATCCCATCCCAAGTCTTTTCATAACAATAGTTACTAGCTTCCTTTTATAAAAAAAAATCCCTCATCTGGCCCTTTTCTAAGAACCCAAATATATCAGAGAGCATGCAATGAGAGTCCTGTTCCTCTTTTGTACAGCTTTTTATTTTTTATTGTTTATAGACTTGAGACATTAGAAAAATCTGTGATAATACTTCATCTGAGTTTAGACAGTTATGAGTTAATTCATGAGACATTCCCTGGTGATGAGGTCCTTCCCTTTATTACTCAGCTCTTGGATATTTGATTCTACAGCTCACAGAAAAACCTAGCCCACCTCAGCATGAAAAGCAGGATGCAGGCAAATGCATTTCCAGCAGAAAAGATCCATCAGGGAAAGTGATGTGACCTAGTTCAACAACACAAGAACATGTCCAATATCAAACAGACATATCAAGAAGATTCCTAATGTTATTTTCTTTCAACTATATAATGTAACATCATTATAACAACATGCATGATTTGCAAAAAAAAAAAAAAAAAAAAACAAAAAAAACCAAAAAAAACCCCACAAAAAACCCTTCAACTCTGTTGTTTCTTGTCATACTTAGAACATTTAAATTAAAATTGCCATTTAAAAATCCAATTCTCAGCAAACACAACAAATGTAAATGTTTTCAGCTTGAAGCAAAAATTGGTTTCAGAAGCAGCTAGTGCAGCAACTACTCTAGATGCTACTACAAATTTGCTATCAATTTCTCTTAGTTTCACATGAGTTTGAGAATCATGTCAGTACACGACTAACAGACAATCACTTCCACTCCTCATTTCAGTCCAAGATCCATAGAAAATACATCTCAAGCCTGAATATTCTCAAAGTAGGGGCTGTCTTAGGGCTTGAGGGTTTGGGTTCAGCCCCCAGTGGGGATACAGGTTCTGAACTTATACAGACTTTTCACTGAAATGGGTTGGGTTTTTTTTTTTGTTTGTTTACTCCATTCAGCCTGCCTCCTATATAAAAGGTCCTAATAACTTTTATGTCACATGCTCTGCGATGAATGGATAATTGCGTCAACCCAGCAAGAGCATGACTCACTAAGTGAGCAATATCCATTTTCAACAGGGCAAAAATATCAGTGTAGACCCACTTAATTGTTCCATGATACAATTTAGGACTGCTATAGCATATATTAAATTAATTAAAAGACTTTCCTTCCCGTCAAAGGTATAATCAAGGCAATTTGCTTCCAAACATAATCAGAGAACTATGCAAGGAAAGCTTTGCAATATGAGCTATTTTTTCATGTGGAAAGTTAATTGATTTTCTCTTATTTTTCCCCTTTGGGATTCAAATGAAGCTTTACAAAAGTTGTTGCTCTTTTATGTGTAATTGGTCCACTTGAACTTTTAGAGCTTACCTGAAACTAGGCCAACAAATTACTTCTTTTCTGCCCTTCTTCTGAGAAACTGTGTACCAACCATTAAAAAAAATTGCCTAGAGGTCACAGAAAACTCCAGAGTGCTTAAAAGAATTAACATTTATAACAGAAAAACTTTACTGGAGGAAGTGATCAGTTTCCTCTCCTATTGAATACATCAGCAAGCATCTCTCTGAATCTTAATAACATAGGGGTGGTTTGCAGAAACACACATTTTGGTTTCTGAAACAAAACAGCTGTACTTGGCACCAGAGGAAAAATTCCATCTGGAAATATTGGAGAAGGTGATCTGAAAAGCAAAATTGAACATTGTTACACCAAGTAGTAATCAATCTAGATGTTGGTATTCTCTCCTAGTCTTTCCTTTGGGAAGGGCAGAATGAGGTAGGATTACATGGAGGCATTTTTGGAACAGAAAATAAATATAATCTCCCTGCTCCTTTGGGGAGTCTCAATAAGCTGCAGCTCCCTGGAAGTGCCCCTGAGAATTGGCAGCATTATACAAGAGCCCAGCTGAAAAAGACAGGGAATGTCCATGTGTTTGCTGTGTTGATTCTGGTAGAGCTACAGTGGGATGGGAGTATCAAGAGGAATTTGTAATGACCAAAAGACAATTTAGAAGTTGACTGAACTGAGTTTTGATCTGAATTATTTCAACCAGCAGCACTTCCCTGATTTGGGCAGAACAAATGCTTCACAAGAATACCAGCTTATCCCAATATGCATCTATTCAAATTTACAGATGGTCAGCCAAAGGATTTCAATGGCTTCTTCAGCTCTCAGTACAGAGAAGATTCCCTTTTCCTGTTGAAAAGTGTAGCAATTCCATAGCTTTTTCTCTGTACCCTGTATTATATTGATTGCTGTATAGTAGCAGCTGAGACCAATAAAGACAAGAAGAGAAAACAGTCAAAGAAGCATGCCCTGCAAATATATCTGACAGAGCTTTTGGATTCTGGAAATAGAAAAAAAACCCCTTCACTTATTCCAAAGATCAAAGGTGATATCATTTACTTCAGCAAAGAACTCAAGGCTGAGCCATGCAGTCATGAACCAAAGATCTACATATAGACCCAGGTTTTCTCAAAGCCCTGATGGGGTTCTGATCCAACATTCCATTTCCAAATTCTAATCTGTCTTTTTAAGAACATTAAAAAAAAATTAAAAGCCATCTCTCCTATTTTACTGTGCAATTGTAATGCAATGAGACTGTTCAAAAAAAGCGGAATATTTAAATAATATATCACTGCTCATTTTTGCAAATGCTGGCAGTGATGCTTCGCAAATGGGCTGCCAGCCTGTGTATAAATCAAAAGTTTGTAGAGATGCTCCGAAACTAAAATGATCGGACTGAACCTGCTTCAATAAACTGAACCATCCTTTCTTCCATTACAGGAATTGGAACTCAAGACAAAAAAATCTTAACAAGCAAAGTTCTTCAAACCTCAACCATTCATTCTCATGTACCTCCATCTTAGAGGAAAATATTAATGAAATCTATCTCCTGGCTGATGCATGACTCTGTCCCTATAGCATATTCTCCAATGTTTATTTCCAGATTTCTTTTAATTTACCTTAGCAAATCAGCTCCATCACTCTGTGGTACTTGCAGAGTCTAGTGAATCTGAATTTCAGCATGATGTTTTTTCCTAAATGTAACATTATCTAATTTTATTTCACTCTTAATTTTATTACTTCTGTTCAGAGCACTCAAAGTGATAGTTTTTTCAGAATCATCTTCAAAGAATGTCCATGATCTGTTGATTCTTTGGGCAGCGAGTCAATTCTGATTTGGGGCAGCGAGTCAAAAATATCAAAAGAATATACATTTCAAAAATTAAATTTTGGGAAGTATACAAGCAGTGCCAGATAAACATTCATTTGCACATTGGTGAGCAGAGCCCAATTGGGTCACGTAATGTCATTTTAGTAATTAGTGAATTACATCAATTGCCACTGTCTTGTAAAACACACCCTGTAATGAATACTATTACCCTTGAATTACTAGGTATTATTAAGTAGGTATTATTGCTATTATTAGATAGGTATTATTGCTAAATAATAAGCTGAATTTGGTTAGCTTGCTCTCCAGCACCTTTGTACATGGGGGTTTGGGGGTGCAGTGGGGAGGGGTGTTATTTAGCTGGCTTTTGACAAACAAGCTTCTCACACAAACACTGCAAAAGAGCCAAAAGCACAATATTAAGCACCACATTCCGAGCACAAGAAACGTTTGGCTGCTCAGCCAACCTCTCTTCCCACTACCTCTCTTCTTGCTGCTCTCAGCAGAAGGATATCCAGTGGGCCACTGGGGGTTTGTACAGTTTACATCACTAATGTTCGTGAATGGGGAATAAATCTGTGGAATCCAGGCAATGCGTCACAACCCGAAACAAAGAGCCTTAAACGGATCACTATTTTGTTGTAGGAAATGTTGTTCAGCCAATGAAAGCTGTCAGTATTTTTGGCAGTCTGGATTTTGAAATATGTTAGTTAGCAGAATCCTTGGTGAGCAGAGAAGTATAAGCAGCTGATTTAAACAAAGGCAATTTGGAATTAAATTTTCATTCAATAAGTAGGATGACCATTTGTATTTTCCTGACTGTTTGTTTTGACAGCTTTGCAAATGTTAAGCTTGAGTATGAAATACTAACTGTGCTTTGATGCTTTCTGGCCCACACACCAGCCTTCCATCTTTTTTACTTTAAAATTTTATCCAGCAGAAAAGTAGCTCATTGGATTAATGTAGTGTCAACTTCTGGAAAGCTAGTTGCAAAACTGACATAGAAGAGACAAAATCAAAAATAAGGAAAAGAGTATGAAAAATGCACTCCAGCATTTCTCTCTCAAACACCAAATGCACAGTCTGCAGCAAATCTAAATGGCAGAATCAAGACTTTAGGTAATCAGTAGAGTTTGTGCTCTTACTAAGTTATTCTGAGGAGCATAAGCAACATCATAAATGACACTTGCTTCTTTCTAAGAGATATGCACATCATATTGCACCTTACAAGTTTTTACACATCTGGACATAAAAGCAGACAGATTCAAGAAAACTTGGAGCTTGCTTGTCACAAGTAAACACCTGCTCTCCAGAAACTGCCACAAGGATCCTCAACAACCACAAGAGCCACAGAAGCACAAACTTTGTTGTAACATATGATAGAATGAGGCTAAAGCCTTAATTTATGGTGTTAGCACTACCACAAAATATACTGAAGAACCTCACACAAATTTTAATCTCATTTTAATGGCTCAAGAGATAACTGTGTTGTATAACCACATGAATTACAAATTGATTACACTAATTTTTCAGTTGGGCATTCAAAGGCTTTCAATAATTGCATGAAGTCAACAGAATATTTTAGCATGGTTCACACTCCAGGAAAATAACATTTTTCATTTAATTCTAGTATCTTTAGAGTAATTTTATCCATTATCTTCATACAGAGTGCAGTTATGCAAATTTTCACATTTCATTGGTTCTTTTTATATAGGCAGGTCCCTTACTGCTTTGGGGTTTTTGGTCCAGATCAGCACTATGTGGTCGCTAGAGAAATGTTTGGTTAGTGATTTTTAAAGTTAAGTATCTACTTCCCCAAAGTTTGGGAATATTCAGCTCAAAGAGAGCTTTGAATATATTTAGAGAGAGAGTTTCTACATTCTGAAATTCAGTGTGAAATTAGATTCAGGAATCTTGTTCAGATCTATCTTTCCTTATCATTTCCTAATGTTTATGTGGAGGGATGTACTGAGCAAGACACCACAGAGTATATAAAATTATAGATCATAAATCAGGGGAATTTTATTATCTGTCCATTTTGGAAGTGCTGCAAATGAGACAAATATTTCTGCATTTTCATAAGGCATTAAAATTGATTTCCATTTTAACTGTGGGGCACTGCAATTGCAAATAAAGCAGCTTGTCTATAAAAATGACAGTACTTTTTAGCACTTGCTTTTCTTCTTACAAACTTGTCACAGACAAGCACTAAAACCATTTTCAGTCTAATTTGTGGTATTTCACAGCCCATACACCTGCAACGTTGGCTTGCAGTACCTTACAAAACACAAGGTGCTACTTCCAACAGCCAGCAATCACAAACGTACCGAACTCATCGTCTCTTGAGATCTTCTACAACTTAACAGCATTACAGAGAAAACGCAACGCCTTGTTTTCCCAAGGGATGCGCCGGCATTTAGCACCTGGCCGAGCTGCATCTGCCCGGGACGAGCAAAGGCAGCGGGCGAGGGGCGAGGTGGGGACAGATGTGGCACCCGGGGCCACCTGCGCTAACTGACAGCTGGCCACAAGAAAGCGCTCGGCGCTGGGAATGCCCGGGCGGGCAGCAGCGCCCGGCTCTGCGGGCAAGGAGCCGCTCCCTGCAGAGCGCCGGGCGGGCGCTCCTCGCCTCTCTCGCCGCTCCGAAACGCCGAGCTGCAGCCCGGCAAGGGAGACAGCCAGCCCGGCAAGAGCTCTTTCCTCCCCAGGCCTCGTCAGCCGCGTCTTCAGGAGCAGCACATTCCCTAGGGATGAAGAAATCTCTGCCGAGCAGAGGTGAACGGCCCCAGCTGGCTAAACTCTAGTGAGCGCGCACGGAGCCCCAGCACAAGACGGCTGCTGCCTTTGGTCAGTGCAACTGAATTGTCTCACAGCCTCTCTGCAGGGCCAGAAGGCTCAAACCCTGGTGGGACTGAGCTGCTGCTTAGACTCCCAGGTACAATTCAAGGTAGAGGACAACAGGAGATAAACCAGCCTGCTATCCAAGCAGACACTTTCACACCCAACGCCTGTTTACCCACACTATTATGTAAATGAAGTTGCTGGGCAACCAGGAATTTGGTCCTATTTTTACTTCTGCATTTAGAGTAGCATCACTAACTAGAGTCTACCTTTTTAAGAAAGTGTATGTTTTTACAAAGGATGTCAGATATTTTAAAAATAATTCCAAGGTAAAGTCCACTTCCAATACTTGTCAAGATGCAGTGGAGAAAAAAAAAAAACACTTTAAAGGAGATCAGAATCTTTAGTACTTATCTATGCAATCAAGTTTCATGATTTGCACAGGACTTGAAAATATATGTGATATTTTTGTTAAAGCAAAAAGCAATGTTCTAAGCACAACTACAGAAACTCCAAAATAATCTGTATAGTATCTGAACAGTTACATGTTTTTTACATTTCATTTGCATTGGCTCTTCATTTAAATCTCTTCCCATAATGATAATGGGTCATATACATAACTATATATTCAGTGAAGTTAAATCAGGAATTGATTTGGCTCCATATTCTTTCAGCTAAGACTGTAAATACCAGACTCTTGTCTGCTCTCCATGAATACAAATGCCCTCAGTGGAGTTCTGCCAGTTTATAGCAGCAGAAAATGAAGGCCAGAGGATCAGTCTTTTCCATAGCAGCAGGGATTTGTTCGCACGCCATCTTCTTCATAATGTTCAGAATTATCTGGTGGCTACTCTCCATACTAAAATTAGTTTCCTTCAGTGGCATTGTGTGTATACAAGTGTATTACCAGGATACCTCTGTGCATTAATAGAAATATACCCACAACAATGTCTGAGTCAGATTTGCCTGCATATCTTTTCATTTCTTCAGTCTTTATCGCATTCTTCCACAACCATTATCTCAACAAATGATTACTGTTCCTTTTACAGTCATGAGAAGTGAAAATTAACCCTGAACATAACCAATATCCAGACTTTCACCTCAGCTAGCCAAGGAAACAATGCTTCAGTTTCCATCCCCAGTGGAAGTATTATTTTACTTCTCATAAAACTCAAAGAGCTCCTGAAATAAATAGTTCCTCCCCTTAACTGAGGATCCATCAAGACTGTGGAGAGAAACACTCAGTGTCCTTCTGACAACACCAAAGGTAGCCACGAGTTCAACACAGACAATCACACTGACTGATAAGGATGCACATCTCTGCTGCACTTTAGACATCAATGAAGTCATTAATACAAAGGGTCTGGGGAGATGCATCACACAGCCTTCACTTCCCATGGGCTCACCCAGTGCCAGAGATTTTGCAGTTCGAAATCCTTGTCTGTGTGGTAAGGAGAAAGCTGGCAGCTTTCTCCCTACTGCAGCAACTCCTAAGTTGGTCACAAGTAGCACTCAAAGTTTCCTGTTCAGTGTGAGAGTTTTGCCTTTAATTCTTTTGGAAAACAGGAAAATGTTTAGAAAAGGCCATAAATAGAAAAGATGAATGTCCCTTGCCAACTGCTGCTGAAAATATTAAATATTTAAAAGAATACAAGCTACAAGAGGAAAAGATATATATTATTCAGACTTCAAACCACCTCACAAACACTAAAACAATTCCAGGTAACTAACTCCATGAGCAAGTATAAAATTTAACATGCACATAAAGTATGTTCTTAAAAATGACAACCTGGTAATGGCTAAGAGGAAAATATGCCTCCTCTGTGAAAGGTAATCAAATGAAAGGTACAAGCCAAAAACAACCACAGGGGCAGGCCAATAAAATGTCATGTACAGAAAATGTAGCCTATATTGCCTAATCTTCACTGTGATATTCATGCCTGTTAACAAAGAGTAAAAATCCAACTCATGAGTGGTGTAAATGTAAGTAAATTATTCCCATTTCTCTGTGTAAGATGAATGTCACTAAGGAGTTCCAATTTCGTTAGGTATTCTGCAGCAAAGTGTTTCTTTATATCAAAGGAAACCATATAATGACTATACTGAAT
The DNA here is from genome assembly GCA_013396955.1 of Regulus satrapa. Classification (NCBI taxonomy): domain Eukaryota; kingdom Metazoa; phylum Chordata; class Aves; order Passeriformes; family Regulidae; genus Regulus; species Regulus satrapa. Next base: position 152,701 of record VWZN01013650.1, on the reverse strand, counting down.
GACACTTATGGAGCATAGCAGGTACTCTGAACATTTGGTAAGAATCATCTGCTTATGAGAGAAGGAACTGAATGGCTGGCTGTATCCCTAATGTACAGTGAAAAATTGATAATGAAATGAATAGAAAATGCACTTAAGAGATTCCAGAGCTGATGTGACCTGAAGAATATTATAAGCCCCTAGACAAGTTTTCTCATTGACTCTTCTGACAATAGGATTCCCACAGGACTGATCTCTAGCTTGTGTGATTTATGCCTTTCTAAGTAAACCACACACAAGAAGCACCTAATACACCGTTCCACAGAGCCACAAATGTTCACCTTTATGGCTGATCCTTTGCCTGCAGGACAGCAAACTCTGCACAGAGAGGCCTCTCAGACAGAAGGGTTCTTACTTTATCTTTGCTATACATACATATGTTAATGAGGTTGTCTCCCTTATTTTTCTGTTGAGGCTTTCAAAGGCTAACTTTGCTATCATTATACAGCACTTCTCCATTCTTTCTCCTGGACTTATTATGGAGCTCTTCCAGAACATGCTTCTTATCCTTCTGATTTATACACATTATCTGTGTCTTTCAGAGGAATATGAATTAATAATTAGATCTGTTCAGAAATTTTTAACTTTAAGGTTTCACTGGAAAACTCCAGCTGGATCTAAACCATTTAATTTAAAATACCTTGGGTCCAACAAAACACCTTATTGAATTAAAATAAATTAACATGTTTTAAAGTTTCAGAAAACCCAGCAGAATCTTCTGCACAGCCAACTACACTTTAAAACAAAACAAAACAAAACAAAAAAAAACAAACAAACCAAAAAAACAAACCCAAAACATTTTAACTACAGCACAGGCATGTTTTTGAGCGTCGGTGTTAAAAAAATTTCTCATTACCTTCAGCCATCAAGGTCCTGCACAAAGCAGTTCTTCTATACAACATACTTGTAATTTTGTACCAGTCTCCTTAAATATCTTCTGTGAGAGCTCTTTCTTTTATGGTTTTTTTGGGGTTTTTTTTTTTCTTTTTCTGGAGTCTCTCTCTTAAATTTTATCCTCTAATCAAGGTAAATACCATTCCTCAAAACCAATGCTAATCAGATTTCAGTGGAGCATGATTATGGTTTACAAAACCACTGATCCAGAAAATCTCCTTTGGAACACCAGAAGAGCTTTCTTTGCTTTTATAAATTACTGACAATGAAGCAGTACACTGGCCACAGCAAATTCATCCATTGCCTTCAAACAAATCTATGGTTTGCTGCCCTGTCAGTCTGCTCAGGTACTCTTCCCATATTTATCATGCTAATCACCCACTTTCAAAATAATACAGAGAGGACAAGGACAAAATGCTGGTCAGTAAACTTTAGTGAATGCAGTTATACAAGAAAATGACCACAAATGCAATGGAGCATTGTGATGTGAAACCAAGCCTCAACAGCAAAGCTTCTACAGTCAGCTGAAAACAAAGGATTCTCAACTCTTCAGAGAAGGAGTACATACTACCTTGTTTCAGAGATGCACGCTCTTCTCTCCCACCCTTATAGCTGACCTTTACTCAACTCCAGCTTGCTATCTTTCAGTGATGCAGACTGTAAGCTATAAGCTGTTATTTGGAATCATCATCTGTGAAAAAATGTAAAATTTTACAGCCTTTCAATGCCAATTCCTTTAACGGATGAGATTGCTATTTTTTCCTCTGTGTGGAAGAGGGGGAGTGGTTTGAGCAGTTACTGTTTTAATTTTAGGAGTTGTACCCACGTCAATTTAAATCAACATAAAAAGTTTGTTGGAAACCGGAATATTTATTTTTTTTGCAAAACTGAAGTAACTCAAAAGACAGAGAAAAAAATACATTCCTAGATTTATTCACTGATGTATCTCTATACATTTAAAGAGTTTATTGACCAATTTTTCAGCTGTTAAAAAGCTCCTAAATGCACTCTGAAAGAGTGAGGTAAAAAGCAGCTTTAGGACCAACTTTGTACTACCCAGTACAGTCAGTACCAGATATAAGCAAGAGTAGCCACAATATTATTCTGAAATCCACCAGGTTTTTTTTGTTCCTACAGAGAAGCCACTCCAGCACACCTACCCTGAGCCAGTAGAGGATCCAAGACATTTTGACAGAATAAATGACAAATCTCGGAAATTCCATTTACTGGCCATGCAGACAAGAACACTAAATAAGGGTACAACAAGAAGCTACATTCATTCCATAAAAAGGTCATTCCAACAGCTTTGACTCAGTCTTCAATTCTTCTTGTGCTGATTTGACATCTGTACCCATTTTCTCTTCAGACAACTCTAAAATGGCCTTCAGCTCAGCTTCAGAGAACTTAGGGGTCAGTGCCACATTGTCATAATCAAATTCTTCATCAAGTGAGAATGGCTGAACATCATCGCCCAGTAGCTGTAATGAGGAAAAACAGATACATAAATAATATTGCTGCAAGTGATAATAAGGAAGCTCAAAATATAAACTTCTAATTAATATTTAATTAAACTATTTTTTCTGACTCTAACACTCTCAGCTGATTAAGCTCTTTTTAAGTAAAAGAGTAAATTCAATTATTCAATTTGACCTAATTTAAGCCATTTAATGTGCCCCATTTGTACTGTACTGTATCTGAATGAATATCATTAACTAATTTTGCTCAAGGCAAGGAATCTAAAAACCTCCCTTGCACACATCTATTATATTTGTGCCACTTGTAGCAGCAAGGCTGTGGGGATATGGACATGTTATATGCAACTATGTTAAATTTCAAAGACAGATTCCATATCATCAAATTTGGGTTAGTGTTACATAAAGCTTCAGCATACATGCATCTGATACTAATGTAACATGCTTTCCAGAACACCTTTTCAGTGAAGGAAAGACTGCAATGAGCAAAATGACACACAATCAATTTTCAGACTCCAATAATTTTTTTTTACCATTTCAGAGACATGGAATTGGTTTAGTTTGCATGGAATTAGTTTGCATTTCTTGCATGATGAACATAAGAATCTTACTGCATTTGCCAGTATGTGCTTTGTTGACATATAGTATACCATTCCTACAATGCTTCTGGTTGAAATATCTTAGAATAAACACTCTGCCTATAAACAAAACAATGAAAACAAATAACTATGGCAGGCCCCATGCTGATAAGAAACTGCAGGGGGGCACAAGATGAAAGGTTTATGGTAAGCAGTTACGTAAAATTAATTCCAGGGCAACACAGAAGACACATCTTCACTATTAAAACTGTGTAGGAATGTTCCCTATTGCATGAGAAGTTAATATAAATTGTCTAGAAATGTATTTCGAAGATTTAAGTATATTTAAACACAAGCTTATTTTTTCAAGCTTCTGACAAGTCCTCAATGAAGTCCATGAGTACTGATGTATATGAAATTACAAAGACATGTACTTGCTGAAAAGCAGGAAGAACATTCAGCATCCTAAGATCACTGCTCACTTTAGCAGGCACAGTATCCTGCACAATTTGATGTGACATTTTGTAAGAAAAAGCACTGACACAGTTAATGCCATCTAGTAAGTGAGAGAAGTGGTAGCTGGGTTCCTCTCAGGTGGCCGAGTATTTGATAGACATCAAATACATAGACAGTATTTGATAGGCAGAGAGCATCTGGGTAGTACCAACATCCTTTATTAATAAACTGCAATGTTGCATGAATAATTAGAAAATAATTTTTCTGGGGCTGTATAATTTTATTATTCATCCATATTGCTCAGATCTGGCTTACATGCTGGAGCAGCCAAATAGTCCTGGATGCCGATATGTAGACCATGGGCATTTATAATAGGGACAAACTTTGTAAATAGAGTTGGTCTAGAAAACATTACTTATTCTGCACACAAAAATTGTCTTGCTTATGTCCATAGACTATTTCAGGTAAACCATCATTAATTTTTATAAATAGCCCATTTGAAAAATGTTAACAGGAGATAAAGCCTGCACACAAACTCTCATTTCCATTAAGAGATAAAGCCAAATCCTTGACTTCCTCAGCATATTCATGTTGATTTTCATCTTTTCCACAAGCAGAGCCTTGTAGAATTCCTTGTCAGTAAGATTACCAGCAAATTGGGTAACAAATGGTAGCAGCAACCAGGTTTCTATTACCTGTCTTTCATTTGCAGAAATCAAAAACATTCTACTAAAATACAATGCAAGGCACTTTTTGCAATAACTAACCAAGTTATTTCGGTTGCAACACTTTTTTACAACATTGTGCTGGCTTTGGCTGGAGTAGAGTTAATTCTCTTCACAGGGGCTGGTATGGGGCTGTGTTTTGGATTTGTGCTGAACACAGGGTTGGTAACACAGAGATGTTTTTGTTGTTGCTGAGCAGGGCTCACACAGAGCTGAGGCCTTTTCTGCTTCTTGTACAGCCCCAGAGGAGAGGGAGCTGGGGGTGCCTGGGAGGAGACACAGCTGGGACAGGTGACCCCAGCTGACCAAAGGGATGTTCCAGACCACGTGATACAGCATCTGTGCCCAAAGTGGGAGGAAGAAGGAGAAAAGGAGAGTTTGGAATGATGTTCTTTCTCTTCCCAAGTGACTGTCACGTGTGATGGGGCCCTGCTCTCCTGGAGGTGGCTGAGCACCTGCCTGCATGTGTGAGGCAGTGAATTAACTCCTTGGTTTGCTTTGCTTGAGTATGTGGATTTTACTTCCCCTACTAAACTGTCTTTATCTCAGTCCACGAGTTTTCTTTTGCCCTTGTGATCCCCCTGATCCCGCTGGTGGGGAGCGAGCAAAGGTACTGTGACTGTGTGAGGTCTGGTGNGATCCCCCTGATCCCGCTGGTGGGGAGCGAGCAAGTGACTGTGTGAGGTCTGGTATCTGCCCAGGGTTAAACCATGACACAGATCTAAGGTAACTGAGCTAAGAAGAGTTCAAACTACAGTAAGCCTTTACAGGGATTATATGAAAGCAAATCTGTTTTCTTCTGTCAACAAAGTTGCAGAAAGTATACATACATCCACTCTGACCTTGTCTTGGCCTTCAAGTCTTTCCAGGAACATTTTATGCAGACACAGCGAAACACTGGAAAAACTTTTGTTTACAAAACTCAATCTCACAGTGCTAACTGAAGTAAGATGTCAAAATAAAACATACCCGACTTCACTCTGTTAACGATTTCTCTGTTACCCACTCATTGCACATTTGAAAAGTTTATTCACACTGCATATTTATCAGTGTGCTTCATCTCCCAAATGAATACTCAAAGCATTAGGGATTCCTTTTTTCTTCTCCCAAGAAGCCACTGACTTCAAACTTCCATGAAGACAAGCAATCTAAAACTTATATACTGCAAACCACAATTTTGTTCTATCTCAAAAGGAAGACATTTTATGACAGAACACTGAATTCTCTGAGCTGATCAAGTTATTATCTTGTTATTTTTGCCTAAGGAGATGAGAGAAATATGTGAATTTCAGGTGTCTAATTTAACATCTAATTGAAATCTTTTTGAGAGCTCTCTGGGAATAGAATCCTGCTCTCCTAGAAAACTGCCAGTTTGCTTAAGATTGCTTCTGTGATTTACTCTCTGAAGAAAGAATTCACTTTCATTTACAGTTCCTGCGTGTCCAAATTAAAGGAGGGAAAGAATATAATATTCATATTAATAACTGAAATCTTTTGCTAGAAGTTGTTTTACATAGTAGTATTGTAAATAATGTACTTAAAGTTGACATTTTCAAAAGTCTATTAATAACTGGCAACAGTTCTTTTATTAGTCTGTGTGGAGTTACACTTAGCTGAATAGCTTGTCTCTGTCCTAAAACTTCTATTTCTGTGTAATTATGGCACTCTATGATTCATTTGTTCAAATTATGTAAAGTTTGCAGGTACTGCAGTAACTACCAGTTATTTCATTGCATGCACAAGGGAAAACTTACTAGTTCACTAACAATAAATTTTAAAAAAGAAGTGGGGGGAAGGTATATATGCTGTGATCTCATATACCCTTATAGCCTGGGGTACCTGGGTGAAAAAAAGGTTTGTTTGAGATTGGGGCACTAGACTAGAAGTCAATAAATCTTGGCCAATTTTCCACTTCTGCTTCATCATTCTGGACAAGTCATTCAATCTCTATGTCTTTACTGGCCTCTGAGAAGATATAAGTCTTCCATCTTCTTTGACTTAGTCAATCCTGTCTGTAAGTTCTTCTGTTTCTTGTTGCATTTATTCATAGCACATAGCAGAAACAAACCTCAGCTGAAGCCTATCAGTAAAACTTTAAGCAAAGGAACTCAGTGTAAGTTGTATTTCAGGGGGAAAATGCTGCTGTACCACAGATTAAGATAAAATTACATATATGCTAAGTACTTTTTTGAAAGCTCAAACTACAGAAAAATAGAGGATAATAGAAGGGCAGAATTCTTCTTTCCTAATCCCAGCCATACAAAAATCAGGTTTCTAGACTAAGGTAGTCAATTAGCCAAAAATAGCCCAGCCTGAGTTTGTAGATGGAGATATACTACACCTTACAACAAATTCCTACAGCAAGTAGGATTAATCACTTTCTGGAGTTGCTTATCTCTGCCTCTTGGTGACTGGAGGACTAAAATTACATTTAAAGCTGAAGTTAGGTGAGATGAATTCTACTTTGAATGCATGTTTATAGTAAGTGGATGGAAAATATGCATCAACTGCACTCGTGTATGTAAAGAGGGAAATAAGAACAAATAAAGACGCAAGGAATCAGGTATTAAGACATAAAAATACTATAATACCCTTAATGAAAGAATATATTCAGCAAAATAAAGGAGAAAGTAAATTTCTGGGTAGCGGAGGGAAATGTTCTGTAATAATATACTTCAAACATAGAATGAATGATGGCTCAATCAGAAGTGGCCTGTGGGAGGTCATGTATGCTCCACTGTTGATACTGAAATCCTGAAATATATTTATGTCGAAAGGGAGGAAAGAAAGATGAAGCAACACTGGTGGAAAGCACAAATAATGTGCTGTGTCATTCATTAAGCCACTTCCCACCATCTTTTGACAGAAAAACATTTTTCAGGGAGACAAGTTATTCTTTAACAATTATCCAAGTTATAAACTGGGTCTTAGCAGAGTTTCTTTTTTTAAACTTTCCTTAGCAATGTGTTAAGAGAGACACAATTTACCCTAGAGTGCCTCACAAGTGTTTCCATAGCATAGACATTTCTCATCCTGCTATTTTTCATACAGAATGGTCTTCCATTCTCTAAAAAAACCAATTAGGCAGCCACATTATGTTGCCCTTCCCTAACAGATTTGTTTTGATGGACAAAGAACAGTCTAATTTTAAAGGAGAGATGTCTCCAGGGAAAATCTTTTTCTCTTTCTAAACTAGTCCTGCCATAAGCAATGCAAGACTTAATTTTCATGGCAATGACAATTTGAAGCACTGAGGGACTTTAAAATGGACCTGTTCAGTCTTAACGGTTCTAAAAATCAGGCCACAGTTATATTATCTAAATGAAGGCAAAAATATGTTTATAATTTAGGGGAAAGACTGCCTTCATTTTAAGTAGCCTAGCATCAACCAAATGCTTGTGAAAATTGTCTTTCTTCTTGAAAAATGCAGCAACTCATAGACAATGTAATAATACTTCAGTTTCTTTCATAACCCAAATTTCCCTCAAATGGAAATGAATTTTGCATGCAGTCGGATCTTTATCTATTTTTCATGAACTATAGTTTAAAGAATCATATGCAGTCCTTTATGAACACTGCAAGCTGCTACAACTCTCCTTCTTCTCCACAGAAGTTATGAAATGAGAAAGCTGTAAAACCTTATTCTAGTTTTTTTGGTGTTATTTTGTGTCCAGTGGATATTTCTAAAGGCAAAACCCTTGAATTATGTCAATCCTTAGGGAAAAGAGTGAGTATTTTTATTCACAGAATGGTGGGTATTAAAGATTGAAAGGTCATTTTAGAACATCTACTTTTTCCCAGAGCAGACTCGTTCCTTATAGTAAAGAGTTTATTGCAAGGAGCTAAACACAACTGAGCCCAGGAAAGGAGGCACCATATGCAGTGCTATAACACCAAACCTTCATTGGTCACGCATCATTTATAAACTTGATTTAAGCCTCACGGGAACATCAATAAGCATATGAAACCATCAAAACTGGCCCACTTTAGCTGGAAGCTAACTTCAGCTTCTGTTGCAATGATCAGGCAGAGGAAAAGAGCAGTGAAGAACTCCCTGCAATAGAAACACCCCCAAAAGTTAATGCTCACGCTATTTGGATAGGAAGCTTAATGACTTAAAATAAGCCTGTGAGCAATCCACACCTTCTGTTGCAGTTTGAGAAGAACTGAATTTCTGAAGGAAGACAGCAATTCTAAATTAAAGCTTGCACTGACTGTGTCTGATTAAAAGGCTCAGAGGCCATAAAGCAAACCTCTCCACACCAGACCCTGACAACGCAGTTTCTCACCAGCATCTTGCTACTACTCATTTCCAAGGGACCAGATCTTAATTCCGACCACAGTATATTCTAAAACCTTTTCTTTTTTCTAAGTGTCACATTAAAGAGATCGTTCACTACCTCCCTGCTGCAGAAAATAGCTCCTATATTAAGCCAATGAGTATGCCATAAGATCATGAGATCACTGGAAAATTAAATGGTCCATTATTCTATATAAGTGAGGATTGCTAAAAGGCTTAAAAGAGCAAGGGCTTACTTGAATATTCTGTGAGTTACACAAATTAAATATTAAAAAGCCCACATACCACTTGAAGTATTGAAGTACACATTTTGAAAATGTAAGATTATATAGTAGCAGTATGCAAGATAGAGTGTTTATTTCAATTCGTAACACATTTAAGAATTCCTTATTCATTTAAAAATTAGTAATATGACTTGTTAACTCACAGCAGTTCACACACTACATCTACAGCCCTCTGTAGTTGTAGAAATAACAGCAGAAGACAATACACAAAATAAAAACACCCCAAAGTTTGAATGAATACGTCTAACCCCGTACCTCTTGGGTTTTGCTGTCTGATGGCTGGGGAACTGACAAGGCTCTGAACTTTGGCCGAATAGGCTTATCAAAGAAGGGTGTACAGCAAGTCTCTGTCTCTTCCACTGCTCCTGGGAGAATGAATGATCCTGCTGAACAAAAAAGAGTCACCATTAACCTTCCACTCAATGCATAAATTAGCAAAATCCTGTTAAAATCCTGTAGTGCTCAGACATGGACAGTAGCTTGTAAGTGAGAGTGTGACACATTTGTTATGCATATTGTTGCAAAAGCTATCACTAAAACAGATCCACGCAGTCCTGAGCTAAAATCTAGACAGTACATAACACTGTACTAAGGAAAAAACCAAACTCCTCTGAAAACAGACAGGTAGCTCTTCTTTCTTAAGCATGCTGAATTAAAATCTGGATGCAGATGGTCTTAAACCCAGAGAGCACCTGGGATTACATTCCCTTATTTCAGAACAAAGATGGAAGGTCCTCATCAGAGATGTCTGCAGTAGAAGTTATAAAACACCTTGTCTGTCACTGATGAGCTGAGCAGGCTCACTCATTTCTCTTTAGCTAGAGCTTCACCACGTGTACATTGGGCATAAGGAATCATTGCCAAGCATCTTAGTATGGCTCTCACAGAGCATACCTGTAAAAATACCTGATAGAACTACTACTGATATTTGCCACTGCAGTGCCAGATGACTCTCTTGTCTAAGGGTATTTCACAGATGTTTCTTTCTCCCTGAGCTTTCCAAAAAGAGTTACTTGAGAGGACTTCCCATATCTGGGATGGAGTCACATGTAACCTTTCCATATGGGCAGGATTTGTTCCACAGTTCACAAATGAACAGCTTTTCTGAATCACAGAAAAGTTGTTTTTTTTTTACAAACTTCAGCAAAACATTCATACCAGGACCAGTGGGTTTGCATTCTGTGACAGATAAGAAGGATATGCCTTAGGTTTAGAAATCTCTTCTAACATGAATCAATCTCAGCTCTGCCACAGCACAGATGTCCATCGTTGTCTCAGTAATGTTTTTATGAAAGAACTTAGGGGACCATATGTCTTGCAATTTAGTCAAAGGATTATGGAAATCTACCTACTATTTTTTTCAGCTGATACACAAGTTCCTTAACAGTTTTATACTACATTTACATTTATCTTATAATCTCAGAATAAATTTTCAAAGCATTCCTTAGATGTTACTTAATGGAAGCAGCAAGAGTACATAGATCCAGGGAGGAATTGATGAAGTGTCTATTTGTCTCTACCTGCACAATTTTACAACAGTAGTGGAGTTATGGACCTCCCATTCCCCTGTGAACCTGCATTTGAAAATAAAGATTTCCTAGCTAGGTCTAAAATCCATTATCAAATTCTTCATTTAGTTTTCTTCTGGGAATAGTACTATTTAAAAGCCAGCAGGGCTTCAAATTGCAAAGTAGAATGTTCCTTTAAAACCAGTTGAAGTAATTCCCTTGGGTATTTAATTTCTGGATTTTTTTTTCTCTCATTTCATCATTCAAATATAAGTGGGTTTGTTTTGATCCCTATTTTCTTGGTTGTTTATGTTTATCTCCAGCCACCTAAGTGCTTTCAGTCTTTGTTCTCAGCATAGCATCTGCTCTGATTCTGTACCAGCTATATGAGAAAACTTTCTGAAAAGGACAGCACAGTCCACAGGTATCCAGGCTATGTCTAATCATGCTCTGCAGCTGCTTTTTTTTTCATAATTTGGGTCAGAAGTATTTACAGGACAGAAGGAAGATATGAATGCTCATTTAAAGCATCATCCACTATTGTTTCAAACTTGCAACCTAAATCTAAACCCTTAATAAAGTTAGGGAAGTCTGGACATCGAGAGGGTTTTATCACCTACTGATATAAACACTGATTATTTCTGCACTAAGAGCATCTCCCCCTCAACAGACTGATCTGCACAGAGAAGAGGAGGAGGAAGCACCGTTATGCAACAGCCTGGCAATGGCTCAGAAAGATAACTCTTAAGAATTAGGACAACAGAAGGAAATTTATTTTTGCTTTTAGCAAGAAGTGCTTGTCATACTCAGAATGTCAATTCCACTTTTTAAGGCTTGTTAGTAATGCAAACAATGTTTCAAATTCCCTTCAATCACCCTGTAAGAATGTAATCAACCTTTGTTTGCCAGTAGACATGCCAGAAATGAGCTTTGTCTCTCTCTATCCTGGCTGTGTGACAGCATATGCAAGTCTAATTGCTAAACGCTGCTTTCCCTGATAATGTTTAATAAAGAAACCCCTTCAGAGAGAAAAATTAGAGGTTTTTGACAGTCGTGCTTCTCAGTGGGAGCACCCAAAGGAACTCCAGGCCATTGTAAGTTCTAGCCAGTACCTCACAGCTTCTTTAGGCTGCTGCTACAGCACTACTGGATGATGATCCTAATTAAGCTGCTAATTATGTTCTCTGTGGAGGTGATTAATTAGCAATAGGAAAGCCTTGGATACTGCCAATGGCACCATATATAGAGATAACAGGCAGTGATACTGAAAAAACTGCGAAGACATTTTGAAACGCACCTCTCATACCATGAAGAATCAACTCCCTGGATGCTATGGCTGACAATTATGCTTAAGTCCAGCATACTTTAATGACAGCATATTTGGAAAGTGAACCATACTCCTTTGTCTCTCCCTACCACATCCCAGAAAGTGATTACTAAATCTTTCAATGCTGCTGAGTTGGAGATTTTTGCTAATTGTGTACCATAGACACCAATTATGAGCATAGAAAAAAATAATACTGGCAAAAGTCTGCTTTTAACTTTCAAGAGAGAGGAAGTTCAAAGTTTTGTCTATAACTTCACTGTAGCCAAATGATGCCCAGCTATATATACACTGACAGCTATATATACACTGACACAGGTTTTACCACTTTCAGACACTACATTTCACAAAAATGCTGTTGATGGGGAGTTGAGAAGAGAGTGATAACAAAAAAGCTTAAAAGCTAAATTTTGCAGTCTCCTCTAATTCTCATGCTTCAGGCTGTTAGTCCCAAAGAGCTGCCTAGTGTGAAATCATCTCAAGGCAGTGTTAAATGGATTGCAGAGGAGAAGAAAAACAGGAAAGGGATTCACCAGCTGGGGGGGAGACCCATACTTTAAAAAATCTGCCTCATTTAACTCCTTTTCCTCAACTTCATTTTTCTGGAGCTAAGCATAGGCTCAAAATATAAATGGAGAGGCACAGATTGTGAAAAATAAGAGATGTTTATATAATTTGCCTAAATAATTATTGAAATAATCAATAGTTACTCTTGGCCTCAGCTTCAAAGTAACCGAGTCAATCAGGTTCTCCTCAGCCTCTGTGGGGTTACAGACAACTGGGATCTTGAAAAGACGAGTTTGCAGTACTTCCACGCTCCAAACTGGATTAGGATGAGGCAATTATATCCTTGCCTATGAAAACAGACCCACACATTTAATTAGTCCTGGTTTCATTTTCTCTTGTATTTAAACAATAGCACACTCAAGATCTCCAGACATTGTTTAACATATTTGGTACTTTATTCAAATATTAACTATTATTGCCGAGCTATCCCTCAAAAGCTCTACAGCAAGAAATTTGTAACCAGTCCTGGAAAGTCCTGTTGCCAAGCATAAGCACTAGGCAGCATCCATCCAGCCCTGGAGAAAGCCTGATCATCTCTATTGTTGCCCTAAGCTCCTTACAGTTAGAGATTAAATTTAGGGAGAAAGAGCGATTACAGTACACCATGCCCATGCTGTCTCTACATGATGCATTAAAGCTGTGGTTTAGAGCAGCAATTTCACTTTGCCAATCATGGTTTACTGTGCCAAAGTCCCACAATGCAAAGCATTGCCCCTGTTTCAAGCTTTCAGCCCAGTGCTGTCAAACAAAAACAGCTACAATGAATTTGCATACTGGCCAAATCCGTGGGCTGCTTTTCCTGCTCGTAAGAATCAGTCACATTCATTCACACTTTAAAAGACATTGAAGTTTGCAAGATAAATGGAAAAAAAACCCAAAAAAAAAAACCCAAACAAAAAAAATCTGAAAAAGAACTTCGCTAGAATGGCTCTTCCAGGACATCTGCCAAACGGCACTGGTTAGATGGGATGTTTTAACACCTATTTTCCATCATGCTTCTCATACTGTCAGCTTTGAGCCAGTTGCCCTTAAGTGTGAATATTTATCGCATTAATGTACAGTGGCTAACTCAGCTAATTGATCTGCCCGTTAAAACTAAGTGAAGCACTGAGATATTGAACTGCTGCCAATATCAGGGAGAGACTGTTGCAATTACTAGCAAGGTATGATTTTTTTTA